>JBCFXI010000045.1:0-422268 GCA_038496175.1 Ampulex compressa | reverse complement strand
CCCTGAGTATCCTCTTTCTCGCTCCATCTTCTCTCTCTCTCTCTCTCTCTCTCTCTCTCTCTCTCTCTCTCTCTCTCTCTCTCTCTCTCTCTCTCTCCCCTCCCCCCTCTCTATTTCGTGCCCTCCTCCTTTCCTCGTGCTCTCGCTCTCGCTTCTTGCGGGCTCCTTGCTATCAACACCACGCACACCGGGCACGCACCATACCATTATTCTGCGAGCATGAGTGAGTTTTGCTCGAGCAAAGCCACGCCACGACCGTCGCCCCGTCTTTCTTCCAAGCTGCGCACTCATTCCGTTTCATACGCCCTCCCCCCTCCCTCTGCCCGCTCCTTCACCCCGTTTCTTCTTTTAAATCCTGCGATGGCGTTCGGTTAAACTTGAAACTCGTCTTACGGAGTGGCGAAATTAGCTTCGAGCCCGTTTCTTTTGCGAAGGGCTGGGTAAGGCTCGTCGCATTGCCCCGCATGGTCTTGCGTATTACCCGCTCGTTACTGCGACTCTTTCGTTTCTCGAGAAGATTTTGCCCGGAGTTATTCGGCGCGATATGTATATGCGTAATGAAAACGCTGAAATATCCTGGTTCCAAAATAGCACGATTAAAATTTTTGTTATGAATTTGTCAGCTCTTTACGCTAAATGCTTCTTGCGCCGATGCGTATACGCGGATTAACGTTGAACTTGACTGCTCTATATCTGCTCTTTTTGACCTCTTAGTTGCACAGCCTGGCTATTAATTAACGACAGCTATGGCATATCGTTGTAAGACTTAATTATTAACGATATAAAATCGTGCATTTATATCGAGTACCTGGTTTGCTTTCATGACCCATCGTCGATTTCCATTGCCTGGTATTTTATCGGTTGAATTATTTTTTTCCCTCTTTCTATGCGTCAAGTATGTGGCACTGTTTTGAGTTATTTTGTACTATTTTTTGCTGCGCCGCCCCTCGGCTTTCTTGCCCTGCCTCTCTCATTTTACGCTACAAATCTGAAGGAGGGTCGGCCGTCCATGGCGCGGCCCTATAGCACGGTCACGGCTAAACTTGACTCTCAGGTTCCCACTCGAATCACGAGGAACGAATTCTCCTCTCTTTTTCATGAATCGTTATGGGATTGTCGGATTATTTCGAAACGCCTTTAAAACTGTAAAAAGTGGCTAAAAATTCTCGATAGTAAAAATGTGGTATAGCCCGCCATACAATTTAAACAATTTTTAAGATCCTTATTCAATAGCACACCGTAACATTTTATTAAAATATACGTACTACGAGGTTATTTGCCGCGGACAACTTTGAGCAAATGGTATTCTGAACAGAGACATTTCGGCGTTTGTAACCCTCAGCTTCATATGAATTTTTTAGCGGATGAATCATGGGAAAAATTTACGAGGTAATATATGTTGCCAGTAATCGATTCACATTTATGTGTAATGCTGCATAAAGTAAGACGGCAGTGCACGTGCGAATTTCCGGGTTCTCGTTGCAGCGCTTTGGTCCTGGCTGCACACTGGTATAAAGATTTGGCATCCTCTTTATTTGTGGCGTCCCGCAAGGTGTGCTGAATAGATGACGGCTTATCGCATGAATCAGCCGCATTAGGGTATCGATGTACGAACGATCGTCAAATATATATGCCAAACCACAACACCAATGGAATTTACGCCTGGTCTATTAACTATCGTACGAGGAAAAATGGACAATGGAGTTGAGAGCACCAAAAGACGTAAAGCCTTCGCTAACAAACGGAGATCTGTGGAATTTGGAAAGTGGTAACTTACAATGATCGATAAGTATCGTTTATCGATAAGGCTCTTGGAATCCGAAAAAAAACGATAAGGTTTTTCTCATTTTTATAGGAAGTTATGGGTCTGAACGGTCAATAAGCCTTAGATATCCATACAGCTGCAATTTAAGGTGTTAAACGATTGTCCGCTGAATTGTGAGACTATAGCCCCATAAATTTTCTCTGCTCTATAGGTAGCGCTATGCGGATTGTACAACTATCTTATTGATCGAGATACTAAAACTTTCCCGTAAACTCGTAGAGATTTTAATTTTTATAGAAACTTTGAGTACTGCTTATGAAATATGCTGAGAAAATTTTTGGTGAAATGGTAAAATGCAGGTTTATACGAATGCAAATGCCATTTGCGTTGAATTTAGGGTAAAGTTACAAAAGACGTGATAAGAAGAAACAAATGTTTTGTGTGTATCGTTAAACGCTGGAGAGATGTCGTTTGTGATTCTCGTGAACGTCTATTGCACCGCTTTGAGGTATACGCCTACTGGAGAAATTTTTGTTTTACGGGCTTAAAGCATACATTTTCTTTTTTGGAAGTATTTCAACGAATACAATTTTTCTTAGACAAGAAACACTAAAAATTAAGATTAGGACATCAACGTTTCAATAAATGTTACATTATTATACGCGCTCCGGAGCGCAAATAATGTAACTGCCGAACTATAATGTAAGCAAATGACCATGTGCCAAATGTAAACATCGATTAATGCGTACTCATCTCGAAATCCGAGATAAGCATACTAATAGACAGCGAGAGAAAACTCTATTTATCGCATTTAGCAATATTCGAGGATAACTATCGTCCAGGTTTGTAGAAACGCATACGATACATGTTACCACGTACAAAAGGTCGTGATTTGCGTATTGGAGTGAATCGCGTGCTTCTGTGTCGAAGAACCAGTAACATTAATCACGTACACAATCTATTATTATTTCTATTTAAGGTTTTCTTTTTTGAGCAGCACATGATCATTTTATAGGTGTACAAAAATATCGCGTAATGATAATATTTTGCGATTAAAAATGCGAAGATGTCGAGAACTTTTTGTAGAAAGTACAGCAATCCATTCTATCTTGCAATGATAAGATTCCTTAGTACCTAAAAAGTCCTTTTGAGGTCGTTCCATGTTCTTTATTGAATGGCACGCTCGAAAATGTCCACGTGCAAAGAGAAGCGTGCAAAGCGTCGAAAGAATGCAATCCACGTCCGGTTTGCGAGGTTCGCGCGTCGATAAGCGCAAGAGCACCGAACCCGAGAGTGTGTACGTCAAAAAGAAAGGGAAACCCACTTGGCAAATCTGGTCCACGGGTCCAGTGACGTCAGGCCCTCCCCATGGAAATTAACGAGTGACCACGTGACCACCGTCGCCTACGGTTGAACCAATCGCGCGAGAGAAGTTCCCCCCGTGACGTACCAGACGCGACGCGCCCGACCGTTAGTGAAGTCATCCCGCGCATTGCGAAAGAACGCAAAAAAAGGTACGAAATCGCCGGTTGAAACTTTTGCCGAACTGCTCCACACAAACGGAGAATATAATCATTGGAAATAAATAGATTGAAATTGGAGAAATTAATATAGCGGAAACAACATCAACACGATATAATACACCTATCTATATCTAATTATCAAATTGGACAAGCATTGTACAACATTATTATGATATAAATGGATATAGAAGATTATATATTAACTAATGGCAAACTAAGGCTGTGATAGTTGTTTACTGAAGTAGAGATTATCCACGATCTAGTGATTATGAACGCCATTGCTTATTGCGCTACCTGTTATTCAGTACCCAAATATTGGATGTGACAATAATTGTTAAAGGTCAGAAATGCAAATCTTCTTCCTACGTTTCTTCCATATCAATGTTATATGTAAGATCCGAATTTGAGAGTAAACCGAGAAAGAAATAAAAGCTTCGACGAAAAGAAGACGGTGAGGCTCCACTCAACGAGGGATTACACAATCCCCGCCTCAACCTAACCTTTCTCCCCCACTTCTCGCGTGAACAACGAAGGTAGGAGTCGAGCAAGCAGGCATGGCAGGTAAGCAGGCAGGCGGGCAGGTATAGCACCGTCTTGCAACATAATACAATAATTATGAAATTCGTGAGTTTCTAAACAGAGGCGCACGCCACGATTTCCGTTGTCCTGTGTGATTTCCAAGTTCCCTATAGTCTCATATAGACCTGAACTGCGTCCGCTACCCCAAACTCGGTCGATTTAATTACACGGCCGGTATGCTCTCACTTTTACGATGGGAACATTGACAAACGTATGTCCGAGAATTGCCGGCACTAATCAGATTCCAAAATTTCCTTCGACTACGGTAAAGACGATTTCTGTCCACATGGCAAGCAGATGTAAAGAATATACCTCGAAGTCGTAAATGTTATGTTCGTTATTACTGCTTTAGCGTTTTGCTTTCACGATTGCCGGCATGGCAAATATGATCAGGACGAAGTCCTCCCGCCTCGTTTGAAACTCGAGGTTTGGACGATTTGATAACTAACTTCCGTTTTTTCTATCCTCGCCAAGCAAGATACTGCACAGAAGAACCGTCCATCGTATCGTACTACTGGCGTGGCGAAAAATCAACTATATAATGCCACTTGGAGTTGGCCGATGCTCCTCTAGCTGTCTTGAGATCAGGCCGCGACAATGTCCTTTTTACGCTTCAACGATTGAGATTGACGCGTTTCTACGTTCGATCGAGGCGCGCTGAAATATGGCGTTGAGTGTGTAACGAAACTATATAAAATTGTTTTGAAACTGTACGTGACCCGACGAGTAAATGCAGCATTTTGCAACGGATTTTCTTTTCTTTCATACGTAATAAAACGCTGCTGCATCCGACGGATTTTCTTAACCACTTTAATATATTGCATACGTATTTGGTTACCGTCTATTGATTAATTTAAAATGCATTTTTTACGAGGAGACATTTTCTCTACGTCGCATTGTCTATTTCATTCGGAATGAAATAAAAATATAAAGACAATATTTTATAGCAATTGCTCTTTCACCCTTTGTGTATTACGAGCTCTGTTAGTAGCCTTTTCCGCTAAACGATGCCGTGGATAACGTGCCATTGAGTTGCCTATCCGCGGCATTTTGGGGCAGCACGTGACTCTAGCAGCTCTTTTCTTTGCACTGAAAGCCATTGGATCTCGCAACGTTACTGAGCAGCAAATCTTTCACCTTTTCATCTACATTTGCGTTACACGAAGAATACGTCGCGACCTTATTTGACATGACCATTAAAAATTAACATTACTATTAATATGAGGTCATTGTTAATGATTAATCAATATTGATATTTTGTGTAAAACCTTTTAAATGTCAAAACATTTATATTTATATACACACCGTACTGTATTATCCATTTCTAATTTACACGTGCAGATACTATAAATTACGCAGTGTGATGTAGCAGGACATCGATCGCGCCGCTAGTATCAATAATGCGCGTTCCGCGTCTAAGTTGGGTGTATAATACTAGAACTTCGCTTATAGCTCTATAGTAACGACAGGGTTAATGGTAGAAATCTATAATAAAGGCGAATATCAAAGTTGGTGTTATAAATGATCAGTATCAAACAACACCACTTTAATTTAATTCAACCTTTCAACGTGCTCTTAGGCTTCGACAATCAATTAATAGCAGCACATTTGGACGCAAAGCAATTCATAGTTTACTATATGTTCGCATCACGAACAGTAATCGGAATATAACACGAGCTGGCCTTTGACGTTGAAAGTGATGAAGAGCATTTTTAAATTCTAATTTCACCTTTAGTCTGGTAAAAAATACATCTCGAACATCTAATAGAAATTGTCAGGCAACGGAAAGGCTTTCACTCGGGGCATTATGTGGATGCGAAAGGAGTGCCGAATATCCTACCTCAAATTTCTAGATTCTACTTACGCAATAAAGCTGGTTGGCTTAATCACACACGCGTTACTACCTCCACGCGACAAATGTGGCTTTGTTCGTAGATAGAACTAGCAATGTACTCACAAATTTCATAAAAAGACTAACACTTGAAACATTAAAAAAAAGGGTATGAGGACTTTTTTATCGTTTGCTAGCCGTCTAATGCCACAAAAGACATGAGCATCTCTTTCATGCGTGTCCTGTCCAGGTCAAGGATATTTTCGCAATTTTGAATCGTACAGAATGTGCTAAAAAGTGTCTTTATTCGAAGGAATGTCTTCGAAGTAATACTGGCATCCACTAATCACATTACTATTGTGTAGCCTATTATATTTCCCCAGGCACAGCACGGGCTTTTTATATATCTCTTAAATGATTTCTAAGTCAGAAAGACTAAGCTATTTGCAAAATACAACATAATATATCAAAAAATCTGATGCATAAATGTATAATATGTGATATTTTTGTTTGTACTCATAACATTGTTGTCCGTTCTCGCAAAAAAAATGCGTTATTCCCAAAAAGCACATAGCAGTTTTTATTTGTGGTTGGGCGTTTGCTTTTGCATTTATGGGAATGTTCACTATCGTTTAAACATAGTTACTACTCCGAAATTATCTAGGTAATGTTGAAAATGGTAGAGATATTTTTTTCCGCTCGTGTTGTCATAGAAAAAGTAATAACAAATACATCTCATTGACATAAGTACGACAAACGACAATACATTGCTATTGTTTGATTGCATTTAATCACTGACTTGCTTTTCTTTATGCAAGGTCAGAACCATATTCTTAGCAAAGTACAGAGAACTTACTCCAAGAGTTCTAAAGAATTGTAAGAATGTTTTATTTCTCCTTTTAAGCTGTGGTATTACTGCAGTATTTACGTTACTGAGTGATTATATTATTCGATAACGTAACTACTTAAAATGTTCATTTCTAATGCTTTTGTTCCACAACTACATGAGTCGTGAACAATATTTTCGTAGAACAAGTAACAAAAGACTATGGGACTATTTGACCTAACAATATTTCGAATAACGCATTACTATAGATTAAAAATATGAATATAACCGTCATTAGACACATATTATCGCGACACGTTAGCAATATTTAACGATACGCATTTCGGGCAACAGTTCATGATAAAGATGGAAAAAGACACGATGCAAAATTAGAATATGATTGCAGGATAATAGATAAGTATATTTACTTAATGTTTAAATACGCAGCTGTGACACCAGAGCGTTTGACGTAATTATATATGTCCACGTTCGAGCATAAAAAAAATCGTAAAATATATACTTTTACTCTAATTACGTAAATGATCATTGAAAAATTAATTTGCGGACTATTTTATGTAAAATAAGAATTTCACCGCCTATTTATAATATTCTAACACGGCATTTAAGCACCACGAAGTAAAAGAGGTGTAGGCATATTTGAGCAATTAAATTTTAACGTTTTACCGAGGACTTTTCTAATTGCACCATGGCAAAGTGCTTAAAGGCTAAATTCAGAATATAAAGAAATGCTGATGACTTTGAAAGACTCTTGAGTGATACTAAGTAATTTATATTTTATAATATACAAATGCGAATGTTGCACTAAACGAGTGCACGTGTTTCAAGGGATGGTTTCTATCATTTCTAAAGCAAACCCGAGAGTGTATTCGTTATATTCAATGAGCCTTGCTCTCGAATTCACGGATCGTTGCGAACCGTGAGTCTGTTGCAGAACTGTGACAGGTGGTATCGCCCGATTATCACAGGTGTATTTACTGAATATTTTCGTAATTCAACATATTTTTCTTATTCTCATCTGATTTTTTTTTTAATTTTAAAAAGTCATAGTTACCGAAATATATTTGTACAATAATGCCAAAAGTAATAGCGCTCAATCTTAGCGATTAAGTATATATGATAAAAGAAAAACTCTTAATTCCAATAAGAACATACAGGTGTTCTAAAGGTAGTATTTTTAAATAATACATTTTACATTTATACCGCATCGGTGTATCCTCAAACAAAGCTATTGTGAAAGTCATGGAACGTCTTTGGGGCATCTTTACCGTCCTATTGCCCTAGCTGAATATATCAATATTTAGTTTTGACTTTATCAGATTCTAACATTGGGTGTCAATTCGGTATGATTTTACATGCTCCCGCGTGTTTTTACATTTCTGAATAGTGTACAGGTAAAAAACCGCTACCTTTCGTAAACACTCGCAAGCACTCTGGAAACTTTCCGCGTTAAGCAATCCTGTTGCCGCTGTAGGAACGCCGTGGAAAACGGCGTGCAAAGGCGGCAATTGCGACATAGCCTGTTTCGAGATTCGCTTAATCGCTGGGCCTTGAGGGCCTAGACCCAGTTCCTGAGATTGCATTAGATGCTCCGGCTAAATCATGTTTCTAGCGACAATCCTGAGACGAAACCTTTCGGCAAAAAAGCTATTCGTTTTGGGGGTTGTAACGGGATTAGCGGTACAGGACATTGTTAGCTAAAAATAAGTGGCACGGACTAAATGCATGAAACAGAAAACGAAAATACTCGGGATAAAGATGTTAATATCGAGCATTCAAGATAAGAATATTTTAATACGTTCGTAATGCTTTCAATGGTGCGTGTATGAAACATATTATTTCATACGTAGAATGCTTTACTTAATGGAACATTCGGAGCGCTAACGTAATCAGAGATTATGACCCAATTTGTAAGCGGTCATATCGTCCATTGGGTAAAGGAAGAAAAGGTCGAGGTTTTTTCATCAAACGTATTAGACTTTAGGAAAATCCGCGAAAGAAGATTTGATATCGGCTCACCATTTTACGCCGATTAATAAGGTTAAGTTCGTACGAAAGCGGTGCGAGAACGGTCGAACGTCAACGGATTTGGTCGACGTTCACCGATGAAAGGCGAACAGAACCGACGATACAGGCGGTTTTATACGCGTCGCCGTAAACGACGGTTGACGTATCGCCTGTACGTGAAATGAAGATATTAAATAAGTGATAACGTATTGTTGATAATAGCGCGGACGTTAAGGTCTCGGCAATGAAAAAGCAATTAGGGAGAGCGTCGGTGAGAATAAAAACTAATATTTTTCGACGAGTTTTAAGCAATAATTTGCGTAAACTGGCAAAGATTTGTATACGCATATTTCAACTAAGGAATAAAACTATAAAATTGTTGCTATCCATAAAATGTACAAGATACGATTGACGAAGACGAAATCTAAGAAGACGTAAAAAAAAAAACGATACGAATCTTGACTCTAAAAATCTACATATATTCCTTTTCGCGTGTTAGATAATAATATACACATCACGATACAGAAAACGAGGGATCCGCGCGTTTCGCGATTGCGCCTCACGATTGTGTTAAAGATTGCAGCAAGTATGTTAAACGACTCCTTCGCGTTTTGCATAAAAATCCTGACGTTATCCGCATTAAGCGCTTTCACTTTCAAAACGGGCCAATACCCATATGCACGGTCAACTCGAGCGATGTCTCATTATCGGTTCGGATCATGAATGGACCCAAAGTTTGGTTTCAAATCCAGGTCGAAAAGGATAATTGCCGCCAAAGCAACGTCGATACCAAAAACGAGCCCGCCTTTAGAAAGCGGGCGAGAAAAAGATAAGAGTAACGGTCTCACAATTAATTGAACTCACCCTCAAGCTTCATACCGACTTCGAGGCACTTCTGGAAACGGCAATAGGGACACCGCTTCCGTTGCGTCTTGTCTATGTGGCAGGACCTCTCGGCGACGCACGTGTAGACCTTCTTGTTTTGGACGGTGCGCTTGAAGAAACCCTTGCAGGACTCGCACGTAAGTAGCCCGTAATGGTACCCGGAAACCTTGTCGCCGCAGACCGGACAGAGCTCTTCTATGACGATGTCCTTGGTGTCGGGGAAGTCGGACGGACACGGAATTGACCCGGTCACGACGCCCACCCCGACCTGGCCCAATCCGGGATGACAGAGGGTACCGGTAGGGACCGCGACGTTGCCGCTTCCCGTGACGGAACCACCGGCCCCGGCGGCGGCGGCGTTGCCCGCGGTGGGTCCACTGCCGCCAGCGGCAGTGCCCGATCCGCCCGCGCCGCCTCCTCCGCCTGCGCCACCGCCGCCGGCATAACCACCACCGCCACCTCCAGCGGCGCTGCCGCCGCTACCTTCGAGGACCGTCGAGGTACCGCAACCACCGCTGCCGGTGCCGCTGCCAGCACCAGCTCCGTTGCCGCTTCCAGCCCCTGTTGGCGAGAACAGACACGTGTACACCTTCTTGTTGCCGCAAGAGCCGCTCTCGAGCCCCGAGGACGTTCCGCAGCCACTACCGCCGCCACCACTACCACCGCCGCTGCTGCCACCGTTACCGCCGCCGCCTCCTCCTCCACCACCTCCTCCGCCTCCTCCTCCACCGCCACCCGTCGGGGAGAATAAGCACGTGTAAACCTTCTTGTTACTGCAGGGCGAGCTGTTGCGCTTGAAGAAGCCCTTACACGACTCGCACGTGAGCAGTCCATACTGATAACCGGACATTTTGTCCCCGCACATAGGGCACCGCTCCTCGAGGGCGGTGGAATCGAAAAACGAAGCGTCGAAACCCGATATGCCACCCTGGGATTGCGCCTGACCGTGCGCGGATAATTGTTGCTGCTGTTGCTGCTGCGACTGCGTTTGCTGCTGGTGGCACATCGCGGACGGCGGGCTTTGGGCGCAATTGGTATAGGGCGAGGAGCCGTACTGCGGCTGCTGTTGTTGCTGCGACTGCTGCTGGCCCGCGCCGGCCGCACCCTGGGGACTGCCCTGAGGGCTCAGATGGAACGGCGACATATTCAGGGATATCAGGCCCGAATGCTGCTCCATCTCCAATAACATATCACCCTTGCGCAAGTACTGCACGGAGGAACGTGCTCGTGGCGTATCGGTGCATATATACTGTGGCTGTGAATTCTCGCGGAACGGGTCACCGTGATAATGGTATATCGGCAATGGTGTAGGTGACAAGGATGGCGTTTACGGATCCCTTTTTTGTCCTTTAGGCGTAATACGCACTATGCGAGGTAACCGTCGTGTAAAGCGGTATGCGTCGTCGACGACGACGGGACCGAGCACGACGACAATTACGATGACGACGACGACAACGACTAGAACTAGCGAAGAAACGCGACAGAATACACACTCGGTTCCCTTGGCACGTACAATATCGATCACCAGTCACGCTCTTATACGACACACGTTCGTGGAGGAAACCATCGCGCATCACCGCAAAGGACGAACTTCTTTCGTATCTTACAACTACGTCCGAATCATGATAAAATACCAATAGTACGCGAATACCGATGCTCCTCACTGTGGTATCGGCCACGGGGTACGTCTTCGTAGGATCGCGAAGTAACAAACCACTACGAAGACGGTGAGGCCCAACGTTATCGCTATCTTTTTCTCCTCCTTCGCACTGCAATCCAACGTTATATCGTGGCACGAAACATGACAGACACACGCGGAGGTGGCGAACGAGTGTCCCACCACGAGGTTCGCCGCACCGGGGATATCACCGAGGGAAAACGCAATTGCGCTATCTTCCGTAACGCAAGTGGAGCGTCGGTGCCTAGGCGGCGGAAAGACCGGCAAAAGGTGAGACACACACGCGCTATTGTCTAAAAAAAAAAAAGTCGTTCGAGAGCACGGCGTTCACGCGACACAAGTTGCACCGCGATCAGTACTCAATAAGGGCGAATACAAAGTCGCGCGCACACACTGCAATCCAATTAATTCGACGCAAGAACGGGGTCGCGTGTCCTGAGAGAGAAAGATCTTCTCCAGGTTCCCGAAGCACGCGACTTGACAGTTCGGCTATCTGCGTACGACTAGTTGTCTTCTCGCTTCGTTGCTTTCCCGAAGGGCCCTCTCCCTCCCCTCCGCCGCCCTAACGTCGACACATGGAGGTAGTAGGTAGAGCCGGACGACCGCCTCGCGAAACACGGCATACGTGACGTAGATCGTGGCAACAGCAGCGGCGGTGGCGGCGGCAGCGACGACGACGTCGTCGTCGGCGACGTCCACGAGCACGCACAGCGGGTGGACAAGGAGTAAACTGGTTCTTCCCTCCGACTCGATACACGCTCCCGTTTGTCGACGCCGATGGAGGAACACCCGTCGATGCGGCACCACGCGCGCGCTTTGAAACACCGTGCCGACACTCCGCTTACAGGGACGACACGCCGATAGACACGCTACGGGCTTCGACGGTGGTGATACACGCGCGTTACGCCGTGTTTGTGCCGAGAATTGAATAAAATTGGCAAAACCGGGAGAACGGCGAAAGGCGCATACCGTCAGGCTCCTTTGGTGTTTCGGTGGGTATAGAACGCGCGCGTGTCCCTTTACCGACGGGCACGTTGAGTACGGAGTATAACCAACACAGCGCACGGCATAAGTGAAAGTGATTCAGCAGCGCATGCCACCGCGCGCGGCCAGGTGCCCGACGGAGTGGAGGTGCCGCCGAGAGTCCGTCTGGTGGGGGCAACACGCGGTCGGAGAGGAGAGGTGGCGGCATACGACGACGGAGAGGGGGGAGTATTGCCGCGGTCGAAGGGGCCACGGGAGAGACGAGAAGGAGGTTGCCGGACCGATGGCGGGGATGACCTACTTACGGAACCAGGTCTATGTCGGCCGGAAAAGTATTGTCCGCGCGCCTTCCCGCGCCGGTCTGCTGTCCTTTTGTCGACCGTATTTGTCGTCGGAGCCGCCGCCGACGAATATCCCGGCGCACGTGTGCGCGGGCTTATGCGCGATCGGAATCGATATCTTCGCATCGGTCTCTTGAATTCGGTCACGAGGATTTCGTCGTGGAAGGTACTTTCGACGGTGCGAGAGAGTTAAGGTGCGAGTCAAAATTACGGAAGAAATCGAATCGACCGTAAGCTTGCTCCCTCGAAGAAAATTCTATACGTATCCTTGCACCCGAGTATAACAGAAGTTCTTGTTCCTTTCGAAGCTATAGGATATGCCCATTATCGAAATACGTCGGGTAATACTGTTTTTTAGGTCCATTGCGCCTTCTCTGTCGGGCGTAAGTGGCCGCGCCGAAGATTATAGGGATCAGGATAGCCCGTGGACAACTCTTGCTTTCAAAGAGCACCGAGTCAGACACAGCCGCGGTAAGCGGGCACGGACTACGTACAGGCTGTGGCTGGGTCAACAGTAACGCCGTTGGCACTCCCCGACAGTGCCTATACCTCTTCGTGTGTATGTACGTGGTAGATGTGCGACGCGAAGCGGTGGGGAGACCCACTGACCCAGTTCGCTGAGAACATGACGCAGCCGCGGCTCACTCCCTCTCATTATGTCCTTCTCTCTCTCACCTTCGCGCACCCCACCCGTACTCTTCTTTTATCTCTCTCGCAGACCCTGTCCTTACCTCTACGTAAGCTCCGTCTCTCTTTCTCTCTCTCTCTCTCTAAACGCGTGCGGGTCTTTCTTTTTCTCCATCCTTTTCTCCTTACCCTTGTTCCCTCCTTTTTCGCTCGCGCTGCGTACATATCTGCTCGCTCTTTCGCGCGAGTACTTGCCGATATTTCTTTCTCTCCGTGCCTCTTTCTCGCGCCTATCCACGCCGCGGTGTGCTTATTTACTCCGAACGTAATTCTCGTGCTCTTTCCCGTCCAAGTAACCGTGCACGTCTGCCGTAATAACGTATACACGCACGTAAGCGTTGATACACACGTATGAAATACGCGTGCACGCACGCACATAGCGTGTCATCGATGAATGCACGCGGCAACTATTGCAAGCTTGTGTCGTCATCGTCATTGTCGTCGCATTGGTTATACCAGGTTTACGGGTTAGGCGCACCTTATTATTACTAGAGGAGGAATTTTCAATTTGGCAGCTGAGCCTGAATATTGGGCGTTACGATTCGTGTTATGATCGAATTATAGAAGCGAGTCGGTGCGTTGCCAAATGAACGCAGAATAACGTGTATGGACTGATTGTTACGTCTCAGAAATGACAATAAAGTTTGGATAATTTTTTTTGTCGGATCTTTAATTCGACCATACTAACGCTCGCACCATCTTACATAAGTACATAGTCTTACATTTATTTCCATAAAACAGAAAATACGTGTAAAAAGCAGTCGTGGCGGGTTAACAGAAGAAGAATGCTCGGGAAAGGAGAAATAGCAGAATGTTAATAGTAAACCGTACGAAATAAGCGATGCAGAGCACCTGCATGTTTTACAAATCTTTGCAACCTGTGGTCTCTCTATTGTTTACGAAAGCACTGTGACAAAACCAGTTGATGAAAGCTCTTTGCATAATGCGCGAGTATCGAATCTCGAAGTACATCGCCGTAAAAAATCTACTATCGATGGTACTTCCTGCTTTTTATTGTCAGCGCACTTCCAAATGCGAGCGTAGCTTTTGTTCCATTTGGGTGCGAATCGGAAGCAAGCGTACCTGCGTGATCGCTGCAGGCACGACCACGCAACACATGCGATTTTATTTTTACTGCCAATACATTGTGTAAGAATGAAAAGGTTGAATTCATACTAGCGTGGATCAAGTTAAATCACAATCGTCCAAGTGGATTGGGAAAAAGGATGAAATGAAAGGGAAAAGGGCTGCGCTGGAAGCGCCTGAAAGGGCAGAAGGAACGAAAGAAAGTGAAAGCCCTGACCCAGAAACTCCAAATGTACTCGTAAGATCGGATATTACGGCCGATCGTTGTGGTTCTATTACCTTAATATCCGGTACACCTGTTCCATTTAAATTAACATACGAAGGGTATATCGGCGTGTAAAAAATTCAACGTAAAATATGTTATTCGAAAATATTACCGTGGGATAATCATACGCACTAGAATGTACAACCTGTGTTTTTGATGGCTTCTTTTCGCTCGTTCTGTAACAATATGGTCACGTTCTATAGCAATGAATGCATGAGTATGATAACAACAGCAGCTCGACAAGGCTGGAAAAGCGCGAGTCCTTTACCCGTATAGGCAGAAATTATGCGACCATTATCGGCATTACGCTATTTCTGGGTCAATTAGCATCGCCGTGATCCTTTAAACGTTCGTGCGCGAGTAGGCACGCGTGGAAATACGACGCTGTCGTCTATCGGAAGTAATTTCCTACGTAAGGGATATTTAGATTTTTCAGAGAATTTCTCTCCCCCACATTATCGCAATATTATTACGGCAAAAACATGTTTAACACTTTACGTGCAAAAATATGATATTTGTCTTAATATAAGAAGAAATTTGTAGAGAAATAACAATAGGACGCGTGAATCAATTTATTGATAACAGATTCTTCAAAATTTCTAAACAAGGTTATCCCTGTGCCTCTAATTATGCGAAGAATGCCTGTAGGATTGTTTTTGTATTAGTGCAAAAATTGAGACAGAAATTTGAATGGGAGTATCGTATTTGTTTCATTTATTTTGAAAAAGCCGTACGGTATTATCATACTATTAGTTATGCAGATATATCTATAATTTGCTATAATCGTGGCAAAAGTATGAGCTAACGTTCTCCCTCTGTCTCTGTCTTACTCCTTCTCTCTCCTTCTCTCTCCTTCTCTCTCTCTCACTCTCTCCCTCTCCCTCCCTTCCGTCTCTCTTTTTCTGCTCTCTACTTCTTAGTCGGAGGAGCGTGGCTCAGTGTGTGAAGTGTGTCAAGGCCCACCCCACTCTGCAATCCCTTTTTCGAAACTAAAAGTAAAATCTAACTTATTGTGCTGTTACACTGAGCATTATCGTAACATATATTTCTGTCATACCGCTGGCCACTAAAAACCGTTGTGAGCGATCGTCGTGGTCATTTGAATATGTACTAACGGAAATATATAACAATATTCCAAAAATGTCAGTAGCCATTAGAGATTTCAAGTTTGTTGCATAATCGGGAAAGTAATTTCACTATTAATGAAAACAAGTCTGATTTTTATCAAAGTATACGCAATCAAAATTTATTTCGTGTTTCGATATCCCGACATTTAGCTTTTAAATTACCCAAAACTCCTTGGATTTCTGTAAACTGGTTATACTACTACCGACGTACGACACAAGGAACGTCCTCTACTTCCAATAATCTTAATTCCTATCTGTCAATACTCCCCGATAAAAATCCATAAATCGTCTCGCTTAGCATTTCTCTTCGCCGAAGAGCGGAGGAGAGAGAAGAGAAAGAGAGAACGTTTTATCCACGAAACACGAACTATCGTTTTGCAGGCCAGTTCGCACGTCCTTGACATACTTACCCACATGGGGTATCGCGAGATCACCTGCATGTGTGTATTAACGTACAGTTCTATGCATGAGACTTTACAACGCATCATAGGGACGTATTCCAATGCAACGGAGATCAAAGTTGCGCGTGCGCGCATTTCGACGTGTAACTACGCTGTTTTATAGTAAAGAACGCGCAACACAGGTATACGTGTATAGGTAAAGATATCCCCCTCCCTCCTTTACGTGTCGCGCACGCGCGCGTATGTATGCACAGGGATACATCCATATCCTAGGCGACCCTCTTGGTCTTGTCCTCCCCTATTTTTATTACCTTGCAATTGGGGCACACGACAGAATTCGAAATGAAACTTGAGCTAAAATCGGTATAAGAAATAAATCGGGTTAAAAATAGGTGCTAGAATCAAATCAAGGTGGTAAATGTCCGTCGAGCATGGAAAAGGTGTCTCGCGAAAAAATTCAGAACTGTCATCGCAAGTCTCGTGTCACAGTTTCTTCCGTCGTAGTGTAAGGATGTCAAGTACTGATTTTTAATTATCTCTCCTGCGGAAAATACGTACGTTTCTTGAATATTTATATCTTAGGCTCTTCTCAAATGAAAGTTTCATCGGGTCATTATGGTTCCCTTCTAGAAAGCAGAGAAATCGTAGGAATATCCACGATTACCTGCGCGAACCTTTCATAGCGCACGACGAATTGTATCCCCCGAAGAGTTGCGAAGGCGTCGCCTCTCAACGGGAGGGCATGTCCATAAATTAAGGACGGGTGTAAATATTTTGAGATAGCGTCCAGAATTATTGCGTGCTATTCGCAACGGGAGTCCCTAGTGACCCAGTGCCCCGATGACAATCAAGGCGTAAGGGCTGTTTGCGTTTTCCCTTTTACGACGAAAATCGTCAGAACCGTCACGCCCTTTGGAGGTCCGTAAAGTCCTTACACTGTCTCCCAAGGAAAGTTGGGTGACAGTAAAATCGAAATGCCAGCTCCGTGGAGTGCGACACTATCAAAAATTTACCCAAACTCATCCGTAGAAAACGACCGTGGAACAGCGGCTACTGGGTAACAAGTTTTTTTTTTCGCCATTCAGAACCTGTTATTTTTTTCATTCTTAAAACCGTTCGATAAAGGGGAAATTATTCAGGATGCACAGACAATCGTCATAAAAATCGAAGAATCTTGCAATAAATGTGTGTAACTAAAACCGGAAGGTAACACGATTTAAAAATATCACGGACTTTTTTTTACTCGAAGATTTGTCGAGACAGGTACAAAAACGGCGTACAATACAAATTACAATGATAACAGATAACTGCACATTGTCTTGAATTGACAACAAATAAATATTAGCTTGAATGTAATTACATTTTAAATGGCCAAGCAGCTAAATGAGTTGCTACATATCTATGGTACACGAATGGAAATGGACACTAACCATAGTGGATAAATGTGTTTACTCTAGTAGCACAATTTGCGACTTGGCTATACGTAACAGTGTACAGAAAATACTTTAAGTTGGTATTAGTGATAAGTAGTGTATTTGCTTAACGCGCAACTTTCAGAAAGCACAGGGCTTTCGATTCCTCGTATATCGTTAATTACGAAAAATAATAATAAGATACAAAATGTACGTCCAGAAGATTCCGAAATGTATGTATTTAGCACGAATAACTTTGGTGTACTCAACATGCACACAATTTATGTATCTATCGGTAATATCGAGCACTGGATTCTACACCTTGAAACGTAGTAAAGCATGTTCGTTTTTATCAGCGATCATGATTAAGAAAAGCCAAGGACAACATCAACCTTGACCGGAAAATTATCTGATACGATTAAAAATGCGCGATCCGTATAAAGCAGATCTACTCTACCCTCGGATATACCCTCGGAACGCTGCAATTCTTCTGCAGGAACAAGAGCTCGTGCAGGATGATGCTCAAGGTTGAAAAGCGAATCGGGTACGCGAGACCAACTCTTCGAAAGGTAAGGCCAATGATAATGATCGACAACTATAATGACCGGCAATTTCTCCGAGAAATAATTTTACTCGCGTCAGACGGAGCAATGTAAGTTGTACATACGACTCTGTGTACACGTGGAATTTTCTGTATTCTTATAGTATCTATAGATCAAAAGTATACAACTTTTATTTAAAACGCTCTTATAAACATTTGCCTTCGAATCGAATAAGTTTGTAATCGGCATCACGTTTCGCAAAATATTTTCTCACAAGTTGAAATTCACAATACGATAATAAAAAATAAGACAAATGTAAATTTCACACTGCCCAGTTCAATAAATATTTCTCAATTAGTATCTCAATGGTCACTCAGTTGCTATTATATAATAAAAGTAGGTCATTGAGTTACTTTCAAGAATATCAGACTTGCGCCCACTGTGGTTATCTATACTCAAATCATAGAAATACCCAAACAATTCCTAAATAACTTTACCCCGATACTAGGCACATACCATTAAGATTTCATTTTATGTATATATTCCTCCACAGGCCAGGATTTCGGCAGCAACGGATGCAAATTTTATGCAATTGGTGCCCGGACTCGGTAGGTATTTATATGCATGAGATAGCAATAGCTTTAATCATAATCCTATGGATCGGTTCAGAAGTTGCGGAGCGACAAACTGGCGAAAGTCTTTCCATCTCTCTCTCTTCGTTCGGTAAGTATTACGTTCGCCATGACTCTGCCTTTCTCTCTTTACGTAGGCTCGCCGGTCACGCGCGAAAAGTGGCTCATCCGTTTTTACTTTCCACGGCAGCTTTCATTGGCAATGGTACTAGTTACGCCTGTTACGTTAAACGGTTACGAGAGCGAGATGTAGTCGCATCTCGAGCTAACGCGTAAGCCGGCAAAGTAAGCCAACTCTCTCTTTCTCTCTGTTCCTCATTACCAAGCCTGACATCTCGGCTCTCACTTTCCTTTGGGCTCACAGCTACGTAATGCCCCTTGCCGTGTTTCTCCCGATTCACGACCGCACCATTGTTCTCCGCCCCTCCTTCTCATTTCGGTGATTTTAAGGAACGATTCTGCCAATATTGCTTTCATCGCGTACGTGTAACGAAGCGAAAGTTGAGCGGCAAACTGCCTGTATGATATCCCCAAATGGTACGCGTCATACCTTTCTCGAACTTCTACAAATTGTAGCACGATGGGTCGTGGTTGGCGATAGCTATTTATATTTTGTCCGTTTGATGGATCAGCTTTGCAGTGAAAACGACCATTTCCGCGCATTAGAGCACTCGCGTGTACCGATGCATGAAAAATTATAATTTATACACGAGATAAGAATAAGTTTATCAGGCCCGATGCAAATATATAATGATAATGTTAATCGGGAAAATGGAACGCCGATAGGCTGGGCAAGAAAAAGACACTTACGAAAATGTATTATAAGCGTGACGATTGTCAATACAGATCCTGTGTCGAGGAGTCGCGAAATGTAATTGGAAAAAGTACGATCGGCAACTAAACGTCTGCGTAACCTTCATCCGAGTATCCACTATTAAAAAACGGTTATCGAACAGCGCGATCGATACCATTGACCTCATTCAAAACAACGTGGTATTTTTACCAGATCGCCAAAATTCTTCGAATGGGTGGAATTCGTAAAGGAGCTTTTACACGAATGGGGGCGACTTTATATCTGGGTCAAGTTGAAGAGTTCGAAGTGTCGAGGAAGGACGGTGGCCAGGATGAGGTCAACTCCGTCGTTGTTGCTCATTATTTTTAGCACATTGTTGGGGAGGGTATTTTTTACCCGGAATTATTTTTACCCTCTCCATTGCCGGTCTACCTGATCGAGGGATAAGTAAAAAATACATCTAATCAACAACATTTCCCTCTCCGATCAGTGGGACTGCTTTGAAAGACTTTTGAGTGATCCCAGCGGTAGAAAGCGAAGGAGGAAGATCGATGACGCCTCTGAATCTTTACCCGGTATAATCGCACCGTTAATAAACGCTTTATCAAAAGTGATAACGCGGACGATAACGGTATGTAGGTCAATTTGATACGAGTGACCTGATTCCTGGCTGGCACCGCGTTACCATACTCCTAGATCCGCATGCGTACTGCCGTCGTAGTACAATTTCATATATGTACTTACAGAGCGTAATTCTAAGCTCATACCCACGTGTGCGACACCTACGCATTTACGCACGTCCAAGACTGTGAGCGAAGCTTACGTGCCACCGGCCGATCAACGTTCTCCCAGCTGCAAAACGTGCTCGCGAAAAATACCGCATTAAACTCCAGGCACTATCTTAACTGCTCGTATCAAAACAATCTTAAAGTCGGCGCTAATCACAAAGGTTGGCTCTTGCAGCCAGTGCTTTCGTTCGATCGCGCGGTATCGTGGGTTCTTTTTCTTTTTTCTCTTTTTGTTTGCCACAATATGCTTCCTTTTCTTGTAAACCCGTCGGTTCCTTAATTCTTCCGTAGTTCATAATACATTGTTGTGTGTATGAACAGCTGCGGGTATCGCGCCGTTTCAAGTGCTGACACATAGACGTAAAGGTTATGACGATAAATAATAAGTGGACGGAATTAGAATAACCTTATTTACCAATTAAAAGCAGAGCACACATTCAAACTGCCGAGTTGGCGGTTTTCAGTAATAGGTTAGAAACGTCGTTAGAAAAATACGCTGTCCGTAGGGTATACAATGGCTCCCCAGGGAATATCCAATGTTTACAATTTGTGTACTTCACTATGCGAAAAGCACCCACATTTGCTCTGCTCGGTTTCGAGTTTTGGAGTCATCCACGTGTATGCCAAACAAACGTCTCATCTGTGTGAAAGATTATCCACTGTATATCGCTAATCAGTTATTAGCAGAAGAGGTTAAGAATTTTCGGATAACTCCTGCGACGTTAATGTACGTGCTGAGCGATAAGGCAATTATGGAGAATACACATTGCTCTCGCAAGAGTTCGTCTCAGGATCTTTCCGGAAGACGTTTTTGGAGATACAAGCAATTGGCAACTAGTGTGGACACCAATAAGACAAATTAGCTCTGTTTCATATTTTTGCAAGACACAGACATATTTATTCTCCATCGAGCGTGATGAATCTTCGTAGCTGAATATACAATGTCGCAAACCTCGTATTTGTGTTGAAAATCTTGCTTTTCAATTTTCAAAATATTTACTTGTCAGTACCAAGCGTGATAATACAAAACGTATTTCAATAACGATATAAACATTGGTCAAGTCGCGGATTACGAGAATATACTTTATTCCTATGCATGTCTTCTAGTCGCCGCGTAATTGCACGATGCACCTTTTTGGCTTTGGGCAAATTTTTCGCAGTTGCAGACAGCTTCTGTCCATTAAATCGTTATCATTATTCGCGAGGGAATATCGCTGCAGTCTGTCACAAGGCACAAAGCCTGGCCCGCCTGCACAAATTAATTTGTCTGACCTATTTACCCGATGCACTTGGACCACCTTGCACTACCTGCATTTGTGTGTGCATGGATGTACTGCACAGGTACACACGGTCGCGCTTGCGCGCACTGCCTCGCTATGTTTTATTCGGGATACATACTTCAATGTCTTGAGATCACGCGATCGAGGGTGCATATCGTTAAGTTTACAATACGGCAAACATGAAAGTTCGTTGTTAACTCGGATTCGTTATAACGATCAGGAAACGAATCAAGATTATACTTATGAGTATCGTATTATCTCATAATACGAGCACAAAGAATAAAAAGTACGTATGCAGAGAGAGATAAAATAATCGGTCCCTCACGTTTCAAACACAGAGCCTGTGTCGCCCAAGTCAATATTTCCTCGAAGCACCCATGGAAATAAACATTTTTGCAAACAATTTAAGATGATTATAAAAGTACTCGCAATTAGGTCTAGCCCGAATCCTTCGTGGCAAAAGACACGAGCCTGCTAGCTTTGCTCGTAAGCCCATGCGCGTTTCGCGTATACGCGGCGGCGTAACTGCCAGCGGTCGTCTGAGCAGCGGTCTACGTTTCTGCATCAACAGTGCGTAGAGAAGAAAAAAAAAACCGTAGGAACAAAATGAACGGCAACCCTGCACTTTGGTGGCTGCACTGGCAATCCAGCCATTTAACCACGCGAGTGCAACTGAATTGGCGCCGATACAATAATAGACCTACCAAGGAATGGAACATAGAAATGCGTCGAGTCGGTAGTAGCTCACCGCATCTAGTAGCACCGGGCAGCGGTCGGGGGAGAGCTGGAGAGGGGGCGTGAGAGAGAGAGAGAGAGAGAGAGAGAGAGAGAGAGAGTGAGAGAGACAAGGTGAGGGAGGGAGGGAGAGAGGGAGAGAGAGCTCTCGCGGTGGCGCGCTTGCGCTCCTGCAACAACGTCGTTCTCTCGGTTCTCTCATTGACCCAGTTACCCAGTACACTTGACCGCACTCCGTGTCCCTCCCCCGCGCTCTACTCACGGAGAGCCGAGCGTCTCCCCTCTCTGGCCGACGCCACGCCGTTGTCGTCGGCGTGTGCAGTTCACCCTTGCCCCCCACTAGCCCGACGCGGTGGCTCACTTGGCTGCCCGTATACTCCCTCTAGGTTAAGCTTTTTCTTCTTCTTCTTCTTCTTTGTCTTCTGCTTACGCCCGCCCTCCCTTCCTTCCGCTCTTTCTTCCGTCCTTTCCTTGCGCGATTGCCTCGCCGCCCAACCCCCTGGTCCGCGTATCGCCGCAGTGGTTAAGCACTTTAAACTCACGACGATCAACCACTTCGGCTCTCTGCCCGTGGTTAGACGCAATTCTGTGGTACCGTTGCCTTTTCCACGCCGCGAATAAAAGCAAAAATGCGCCTCTGACAGTGTTGTCGGAATATGGATGACTATTTACGGGTTTTTTTTTGTAAGATATGGAACGCTGGTACACATATATGTGTGTGTGTGTACCTAGAATTTGATGTTTTTCCTTCATTTTCTTTTTACGAGAGAAGGTGAAAGGGTCCCGACGATAAAACGTCTATAGCAAATATTCCGAGTAGACTACCGTCGGTGGCTATAAATATCGTATGAGTCAAATCGTCGGTAGGTAGGAATTCCATGATGGTCCAAAACGATGAACGTTAATTTCTTCGAGTACATATTACTTTTTCAATGCACCTGCCCGGGCGAAAATTGCAGCGTTCTGTTCGTTTGTGGATAAGCGTGGTTTATTGAAATACGTGTATTTTCAGTGGCACGTAGTGCTTTTAAGCGGAAGAGTTTAAAGGCCAACTATTTCCTTTTTACTGACTTGGCCAAACTGAAGAACCGATCGCGTGTTGAGCAGAGGGAAATATTCGAAAGATCTGAACCCGTAACTGCAGGGTTACTAGACTGGAGTTCCGTTGATGTCGGGATCAGAGTTAATCTTACCATCCAATTAATGTCTCCGTATTTAACAGTGAGAAGTAGACATTCGTAAGTACACTCCGTAAGTACGTCCGAAGCAAATGAAAGTGCAGTCGATACGAGAATAGGCATTGCTCTAAGACGATGGAATCAACCGCATTGCATTCAAAGATATATTTTCTATCTCACGATACTTCGCAAACTTCAATCTTGAATATCCATCAAAATACGCCCGAAATGTTCATCCGCGTAATAATCGATCAGAAGGGCGATGCGCGCTCATCGTAATGCACGGTACAAGAATCCACCAATGACTCATTAAAATGTTGATTTCGCTTCGCGTGCCTCTTTCAAAGGAAAAAACTGTAGGGACATACATGCATTTGCTATAGTCAAACGGAGCAACTCTTTTGCGCTATCGATTAGATAAGAATGTGATAGCCTTGTATTCTTACGATATTTTTGTTCTTATCCTATTCCGACATTATCGCATAATCGCGTCATTCGAAATGACTTCTTTAGCTACATAAAGCTGAGCCGATGCGAATCCAAAAGTAAACTTTTACTCTTATCGAGTGTTACGTAATCGTAATCACAAAATCCCGCAGGAGAACGCGGCGTCAAGCGAAGCTTGGCAAATTTCATACGCGAACGTTGCTTCTACGTGGACGAAATCGTATAGGGGCGCGTGAAATGGGCCCGCTTTACGAGCAGAAGCGTATATCGATGGTTTTACATTGATACGCTTATTTGGCATTACGCATGCCTTTTCGGAGATACTCCTCCTTCTACGTCACCATCCCTTTCCAGCGAGTTCTTGATTTTATTAGTTTCGATTGATCGATCACCGATCGAGAGAGCAGGTAGCTTGCCGCAGACTGGCAGTAAGCAGTAGGCAGTATGCCGTGAGTAGTTAGTTACTCGGTGTTGCACCGGTGCAGCCTTGAGCCTATTCCACGCACGAAAGCCCCCGCCGCACGCCTGGCTGCACGCTGCACTTCACGTCGAGACCTCAGACTGACTCGGCCACCACGAAAAAACCGCGGCAAGCACGTCTATCGGCATTATCTGGTTAACGATAAATTTAGTTCGATGTATCTACCCAACATCTTTTGAATTCCTGCTTAGGTAACATCACAGTATCGCGCAGGCTATCGTACAGCTGAGGACGTTTGTTTACCCCGATGCGTTATGCTTTTTTTTTTATTTCTTGCCAGTCAAATTAGAAGTATCGCGAATTCTATTCTGAAGATGTGTATCGTGGTTCATCGAGACGCTACGCGGTTTAATGGAATAATACTCCTGTAGAAACGGTTCAATTTGACGAACCGTGGAATTTCCATACAAATCGTGCCTTTTATTTCGGTTTCTTGAATATTCGTAGAAAAGGGAATAGGGGCGTAGGATCTTTTCGGGCAAGGAACGTAGAATGGGGGCGTGCGAGCGTCATTATTGGTGGATGGTCGATAAAGTTAGAGCGAGAGATGGCCAGTGTAAACTTGCTCCCGATTTAGAGTCGAGCCCTTTTTACACGAAGCCAAGTAGGCCATGCGCGAAGGATGACGGCGGCGCGGAAAAATATAACATTTTCTGAACATGCAAGCGTGGACGTTATCGTTAACATCGGTCTTACATGTTCCAAAATAGGAACCAATACTAGGAAATCATCGTCTCCCTTAAAAACGAGATCAGTATCGTTCATCGTTGTCACTTATAAGATACGAGAATGCATCTGAGTAGCATCCATCGATGATTCCCAACGTCCGCCCTAGAAACATTTTCTCCGGTTCCTCGCTGCTATGCGTCGTCGAGAAACGATTAAAAAAGAACAAGGTCGACGAACCTGATCAAAGAAGGCACGATGAATCGAACGACAGAGCCGAAGCTTCTTCGTAAAGGCCGTATAAGAAAGAAATACGAGCGAAGATACACCCCGAGTGCTATGTATTTTCACGAAAGGCTGTTCAGAATATTTCGCTCGAAGGAAATTGTACGGTCCGCCTCCTGCGCGTTACCGCGTACGCAGTTCGCAGGTGTAAAGTTAAAAGTGCCTATCGGTAAAACACGGCGCTTCGATGGTCAGGGCGTATGATGCGCGCGATACAAGTCGGTCAGACGCAATGTATGCGCGCACCCGTAAAATATGCCGCGAGATGGGCGATTTCGCAAAAATTAATCGCGCCCATAAATTTATCACGTTCCTATCGTGAGAATCGCGCTGTTCCTCGGGGCGCGTACCTGTGGCTCGCGATGTAAAAGCGGAATCTAGGCCGATATAAATAGGCTGACACGCCACGGAATAACAGGTAGCTTTAAACACCGCACTACTGCCACGGATATTTGAAAAGGCGTGGGTGACCCAAGCTATGCCCCTACTCCGCCTTCTTTTCCGCGTTACAACATATCTTTTGGGCATTAGAAACGGCTTAACTTTTTCGTCGCAGGCAGTCCAGAGACCATCGTACGGGGACAAGATAATACGAATCCGTACGCGCTTTGGAAGGGAGGAAGTAACCGCTACCGGAAAATTCGTTTTTTTTTTATTCCCCCGTCCTGTGTATACGCACAATGAGCTCAAGTACCAAGAGGTTGCCGAGGCAGCGCGTTCTGCTCTGGTGCTCCCATCCGCCACAGACCGCGTTGCGAGGAAAAGAAAAAAAAATGTCTACCGACGTAAAGCCCTTCGAAGTTAATGCTCGTTTTGTCCTAATTCCGCTACTTCCGCCAATTTCCTAGCGTACAGTTTTGGAGGGCAGAAGAATGGACGATAGATTTTATCGGAACATAATGAATATTAGGCGGGCCGGATACCTGGCTATTTAATCATCGTTAAAGAACCTCGAACATCGTATTACTCGATCGAGACAGACGAGCGTACGTGTACTTTTATACCGAGAAATTTTATTATACGATACGATTGTGGGAACGTGAAAAGAATTGGAAAAAAAAAGAAGCAGAAACGAGGACCGTAGGCGGAAATACATCTCCCGTGCTCAGGTGGGAATTTGTCCTCTTCGAGCACATCTACGCGATGCGTCATGCGTGTATACCGTAGCCAAAGCATACTTGAGACAATGAGTTTTGCTTCGTTGCACCCAGCCACCTTTATGGTCGTTTTTCCTTTCCTCTCCCACTCGCTTTCGCGACGAAAAAAAAAAGTCGAGTAGCATAAAACCCCCGGCGGTGCTGTTGCCGCTATCGTATGTATCGCTGCTGTCCCAATTCTAGCCGGTATTGTGTCACTCGATTTCGATTTACTTTACCGCACGGACTCCGCCGATATCGTCCTCGCGTATTTTATACGGAGCGTTTTAATGCATGGAAAGGATGATGCGCGAACTCCGCTTATACATTATGGACGCGTATACATTTACAAGGGGAGTTCTGCCCTCTTGCTCGTTCGCTCTCAAGCCGCTCGCGGCCTCATTTTTACCGCAAAGAAAAGTCTACTGCGGGCTAATCTCCAACCGGCTTACTTATTTCAGCTTATTCATAAGCTACGTCATTCCTTGGCACGAATTCGTCACTTTTTTACGCCAATAATTATCAGGACGATTATTTGGCCGATTCTTGGTCGAGGATTAAAACACAGAAGAAACGTTAAAGATGCGATATTTTTAATCGTAAGTTTCGCATACGGATTTAAAATGATTCCGATTCGATGAGCCGCACAATCTTCTACTTGCTTTATCCGTATCGTAACCTACCGTAAGAGAGACAATAGAATAAATCCGCGTGTAAAGATTTAATTAGCGATTCTTGGTAACCAGACGCCCTAGTTTGACTTCTATTCCCTGCGCTTATATCATGCACGATACATAGTTATACAAGAAAAACGTGTAAAAATAAAGAGCGTATCTCCCTTTCTCACGTTGTCCATTCGAATACTTTCTCAAAGATACAGGAAACCACGATACGAGGTAATGTACAAAATCTCCTAACCTTCCAATCGGTTTTTCTTTATCTCGACGATTCAAAGTTGGGTACGTTTTTTATTTCTATGATCGATACGCCGATAAGGGCCCTGTATTCCTCCGCGTATCTGCACAGCCTATCTAAAGTTTCTCGAGACCGTACGCGGGCGTAGGTCGTTCCGTGTGTAAGCCCCATAAAGGCGTCACGCTCGGTAAGCAGAGCCCTCCTTGATCCAAATTCCAACCCGGGGTTGGAGGTTGAGCGATCCAATCTGACTTTAATGTTCACACTGGACAAAGCCGGTGATACGCGTTGAACTGTGAACCCCTTTCACCATTCTTCTTTTTTTTTTTCTTTTTCATATTTCGCTAATGATTTACGAGCACGGTCACCCAAATCGTGTACGTCGCTATATATCTCCAAAGACATCGAGCTATACACTCTTGTCCTTCTCGCAAACGCAGCTTGACGAAACCACCCCTTGGCACAATGCCGTAATGCCGCGGGATGAAGAAGGCAAGACGATATCCGCATAACGTACATAGCTTCTATGTAGCGCAAAATCCTGAATATCAAACGTCTCCAAAAGTCCTTCGAGAAATCTTCCCCCAAATTCATCGAGATTCTCACACGGCGCACTTGCCGGGCCCTCCGATTGCGCAAGTACGTATTTGACAATCGAGTCAACGAAATTTGTTTCGTCAGGTCAATCGTTGCACAAAAGCGCTTTCCTCCACTCCCGGTTCTTCTCCGAGTAGCCGGGTCGGACGCTCCATCGCGATGATCTTAACGCAATTCGTGGAAAGGGAACGTAGGGGTGAAGGAGGAGGATGAGGAGGGGGAGGGGGCGGAGGGGAGGGAGAAGAGGCGCGAGGAAGGGAGCAGAGATTTCGTACAAAGCGATTTCGGCGCAAAGCTCGGCCGCAGGGGACGCGCAGGAGTCGGGGGAAGCAGACGCGAGGCAGGTAAAACTCGGCTCTCTCGTTTCGTTTCGGCTCGTCACGGACCGGCGCCCCGCTAGTTCTGCCCTTGACACAGTTCTCCTCCCGCGAGGAGCGCTCTTGCTGTTATAATCTCACGTCCGCGTGGAGCGAGGGCGCCTCTGTCTGTATCGTGCGCCGGCCGATACCGAGTACCTGTCTGACCTGCCGCCTCTACTGCGCCAAGCTTACTTCGATATTCTCTATGCAGGATGCACGCATATGACGTGCCTCTTACGTGTATCGTATAACCTGCCTCTCGACTGGTCCACGTCTATGCGACAAATTTACGATGCGTCCATGCTCCCATTTTGGTACTTTCAAGCCGTACGTAATGCCTCCCTTTTTGTTCCTGTATTATAAATTTGGGGGTGTTGTGGGTTTTACTATCGAGCTTGAACTTTTATTAACACTATTTTGAAGTCTTACGTACGCTTGGTTTGTATACTTGTACCTTGCAATAGAATTTACTTCCGATGTGATCTATAAGAGAATATACGAAGACGGGTGTGTACAATTCTTTTTGATGTATGTAGAGTTAGATAGAAGAGTAGAAGCAAACCAGAGCAGTCAAAATCGGTGTATCATTTCACCTCCAACGAACGATCAAAATGAATGATCGTCAACATTCTCAATAGTTCCGGTTATATTTGAAATCTACGAAATTGATTGAAACTTGCTACAACGAGGATAAGTATGAAATCCAAAATGCGCGTAAAGAAGTACATAAAAACTTGCCCGTTATCGTTCTTAACAAAGCCTTAAGTAATCGATGAAATGAATGTGAATGCGATAAGCGAAGGCCGTCATTTTTTCATGCTTGTAATCTTAAGTCGCGAACTCGATTTGCTTTAAAAAGTAACGGGTGGGCGCGTAATTGAAGGCGCGTGGACGTTTAGCATGGAACTGTGCACGAATTATAAAACACGATATACGAAACGGTGATACTTCGCACGGCGATGATCTACATACAATCAAATTTTTCGATCCACGAGATTGTACGAAACTCACATTTACGCATCCTTCTAATTTGCTTCGGGCACGAAGACTTGCATGAGAATGACATATGGATGTTTGTTCGACACGTGAACGCGCAAACGTGCATCGCACGCCTATCAAACAAAATGTGAACCAAGAGAGGACAGTTTTTCACCACCGATAGCTCTCGTCTTACCATCGTTAAACGCTTATTTGCCTTGCCGCGAAATATCGAAATTAAGTAGCTGTGTACCTAACGGGCTATAGAATTCAAGCAGCAACGCGATGCTTATCTGTAGAGCACGACCCGCGAAATTATTCAGGACAGGTAGAGTAACGTGCAGTGGCTACATCGTGAGCAGTATTTCCCATCGGTAGTAAGTACATTCAAGGTGAACCTGAAGTGCAACAGACTCTTTCTATATTACATGCTTTTCCCGTTGTTCCTTACCGTCAGTTTCAATAAATATTCATAGAGTAGTCTTTATATTACATTAAGTATACACGAGGTGCGGCACAATTCATAATGCAATATGTGTATTTTCTTCGAGTATACAAGGATTTCAAGTCAATGTCGAATAGCTTATCTATCACGAAAAATTCGCATATGTTAAGGAATGCCAGTGTATACTATCGCGAACGGCCGTTAGATACTGAAACGTTGCATATTACGGTTGAGTCGATCAAAAAGTGAAGTACAAATTTTGAGCTATAGGAAGTAATAAACGGATTTATCCATTCCGTATTTCACTTTTATATGCAAAACTTAATGTACACTCCATTACTTTACGTTTTATTCGGTGCACGGTATGCTTTTTACCTATGATATAGTAACCAATGTACAGGTACTAATCTAACCCATAGTAAATATGTCACCCAGTTACTGTTATTCAAAATTTTCATGATAACATATCGAACCTGTTCACGTATATCACAACGATTGTCCATGCAATACTATAATCTAAAGGACTGCATTTTTACTATACATATGACTTATAGATAAAAAATTGCACATTACGGTAGATTTACGTCTTCTAGCAATTAAAGTGTTCAATACTAAATAAGATTTTCGATGAGAGTTATGCACATATTAATCGTTTGCTTGCAAATAAGTATTTATCGACACCAAGCACTGGTAGGTTTAACCGTGCCACGATTTAAAGGTCAGGCTCTTTCCACGTAAGCGCCGATCGAAGATCTTGTCAGAGTTTTCGCGTAATGACGGGGTAGAAAAAGCGATTTATACAGACACGTTTGCAGACTGCACGATCTTGCTGTTTCGGTGAAATTGATCATTGCATCGCACCTGATTGCTCGTAAAATAGAAAGTCTGTATCTTAACAATTAAATACTCATTCAATTTTTTAGTATTTAGCTCCAAATATCAAGTAGACAGATAGCATTTCCTACATCCGCCATCTTTCATCCCTTCAGAGCTTCGAGTATAAAACAAGCCAGAGTCGTAGCTTATCTTCAAGCGTGTCACAAATCCATTTCGCTATTTAAAGCCGTGTAGTATGGATTGTAAACAATGATGTAATTGGTGACTATTAAATGAGAAAGGAAAACAGGAGAAAGGAAAAAAAGCAAGGAGTTGCAGAAGTTCCGAGTTCTAATCTCACCTCTCACATTTCAATAAGTTTTCCTGCGGTACGCCCACTGTAAATCCAGTCACCTGAACCAGTCTTTAACGGTAGGTCCTAGGCCACATAGCTCTATCAGTCAGTGCCAAAATTCAAAGAAACAAACAGGAATAAAGGGAGGAACGAAGGAAGGAAGGCAGGAACGTAGGAATGAGGTCGTGCTGAAACCGGGCCAGGTTTACTCGGTAACCGTGTCACCGCTATTGATCTGTCATCCACCCACAATCCCCTGCGGTGCCACTTATCGCTAGTCTGGACTCGCGGAGAAAACTGTTGCAATAACTTATTTTCATTTCCTATCCCCACTCGTCTCATTTCTTCCATATCATCCCACAGAACGTTCACTGCATTGGAGTACAGTGCAAGCGAGAAGAATTTGCGCTCGAGCAAACGACGAAGGGAAAAATTGTTACTCGTCGTACGGCGCCTAACGGACACAAGTTAGGATATCCAGTCTGATACGTAATACTAACGATTGGTCAATGAATCTTCTTTGCTTCAACGTTCTCCCCTTGTGTAACGGACCTAGAGCCCGATTTCACTATTTTAGTCCGCAAATGGGTTTAAGGCAATCTCTCTATCGACGTTGGCTGGTGAAGCAAGCATGTCCCTTATAAGTTTAAATTCATTCAGGAATATTTTTTTACTAATCGAAAATCTCGTAGGAAAACATAAGTACTTCTCTGAATGTTAGTAAGAACATCTATGTATCTATACAAACGGGTAGTAAATTTTCAGCTAGAGGGTAGAATGATCGCGATTAACGAATTAAAGAATGCTAAACGCAAGTATATATTGTTCCATTAAACGATCGACATATCTTGGTTTGCGCTGTCGGATTTTCGGCCGCTTTAAGTGTCCTTGTTCGCGCATCGCGTTCTCAAGGCACTTATCGCCTTGCACGTTTGAGGCAGGTCGGTAATGTAAGTGGAAACGAACCAAACCGCATTTCGCGGGACCTGCATTACCTTCGATCTGTTTGCTCGATAAGACAGCGAGCGTTTATAAGTGACATACGAGAATGTGCCACCTTTAATGAGAGAAGGTAGCAAAACTGGTTCTGAATGAACGATCGACGTCAAAGAGATAGAATGACGTTTCTCCTCGTAGGAGCAATAGCTTTGCCCAATGTCCCGAGCGACGTATATCGTATTACCGTGGCGAAGTAAAGACAATGAAGGGGACGACGATCGTGCATTGGCAAAATCGAATCGAGATTTGCGGGGAGGGGGGATTACAAGATAAGCAGGAACGCACAGTCTTCGATGGAGTGCATACTCTCTCAGACAATGCGGCATTGTCGTATTCGACGCAAGTTATTTTTAGATCAGACACTCGAGTCAAACGTTCGGGTAATTGAGTGGCAGCGGTGATTTCTGTGCCGCAATTTGCATAGCTTCGTACCGTTCGCGTGTTTTACGAAAGAAATTCACGCTGCCGCTGAGTGGCCCAATTCTTTTTCTCGGTTGAACGCTGAAAAATATACGGATCAGCTTGCGTCATAAATACGTACAACGCAAGGTACCAATTTTCACGACGGTACACGTATTTACGTGCATTCGTGTTTCGGCGTTAAAAAGGCCCTCGTAAATTTCCGAAAGATATCCAACGGGCCTGGAATACAAACCATGGAGGGTATAGTCAAATTATACCCTAGGGCATCCTAATCGGTGTCCAACGCGTTTCATCGCGCGCGTTATTCCTCGAATAAATTCATCCAGGTAAACGTTAACGTTTACAAATCGCGGCAAATGGCTCGTATGATTCGTCGATTGTGCGTATCTATGTCTAATTGCCTTCCGTACGCGAGGTTTCTCGCTCGAGGCATGCCTCGCGCGTGTCTACGTTGACAGCGGCTCCGGGGCAAAAGCGAGAAAGGAGGCACGAGAGAGAAAGGAGAGCGAGAGCGAGCGAGCAAAGGCAGCCCGGGCACTCAGCTTTCGTTTTCACCCAGCCTACTTGTTAATCCGGTGAGTCAATAGTTGTATAACACTGGAACTACGTTGCGTAACCCACATTGGTTTCCCCCGCGACCTACTTGCCCACTAAACTAGACATACATTCTTATCCAGCGGTAATCCTTTCCTCCCTGACCGTTCTAGCATTCTCTCCTCGTCGAGGATTTCCTCCTAGCGACCAGTCAGCGCCTAGTCAATATTCCCGAGCGCCTATCCTTCGTCATATGAAAGCGATACTCCGTTTCCTAATGCTGCCCGTGAAAGCTGATTCCTGGTTACGATGTTAACTAAGGTTAAATATGAATTAAGGTAAATACAGCGGGAATAATAAGTATCTCGTCCTCGATGGGATCGTGAATGGTAATGAGATTGGTACCTTGGAAACGGGTACGTCCACCGCAATGCCTTTCCTAACCACGGAATACGATCATTTTTCTATAATCTGCATTTCATTCAGACCATGACCCAGGGCAAGAGCGAAAAGTTATCGGTGTCCTTCATCGCTGTTTGCAATGCCGATATCCATTTCGAGTTGCGTATGCTTCAAGGTCTACTTCCTCCTGGGATTAGCGCAAAAATCCGATTAGCCGGGAGAGCGTGGCGACGGAGATTTCGCGACAATCCGAATCTTGGACATCGTCTTCGAAGGCACCGACCTTGAGCCCGATTGCTTCGATCCATTTCGGTGATATCGCATTACTCCTGAAAGCGAATTGCCACGGGCAGCGCAAAAAGGCGCCGCGATAGCGAACCACGTAATTGTCCTGGGAGTAAATTTAGCTAGGCGCGATGCTTCGAAAAACTCGCGACTCGCAATATGGCGGCGAGGATGTGTACAAAAATGGGGAGAAGACTCGATATTTGCGCGGTGCATAGATGAGCGAATATTATAATATTCGCCAGACGTCTGAAGCGAATTACGAGCCGACAGTATCCGTTGGTAGCATTAACGGGGATAATTTCGAAGAATCGCTTAAAACGACTCGTAGAAAGAGCGATGATATTCCAATATTACGACGTATTGTTTTCCTGCGCTCAATAAGTAATAACACTCCACGCAAAGGACGTTGCAACTTATTTATTACCGGAATGAAATTCAATGCCGAATAAATGGCGTACTATATCGTTTTAGATCAATAAACGATAGAGGTATCGGTATCTCGGCAATCTCACAATCCAGATTTAGGGGTCCTTCGTTTGAAAAACAAATTCCAATTATATATTCGCCGACATTTATCTTATGCTTATATTTAAATATAGATCGCGCGTTCCATAGTCAATGGTCGTGTCTGAGCCTCAAAAATTGCGGACTCACGAAATCGATGGCAACGAAACGGGGTCATCATGGACGTGCGATCAGGTGCGATCAAATGGGCTGGATAAAACGATAAGAATGGTGAGACACTTGAATTTTATGAAAGCCGATAGATTTTGCGAAACGTTTGAATGCCCGATCGGTTACTGTCGCTTACAGAATAGAACTTTCGTCAACCCGCTTTCCGATATCTCGGTCACGTAAATTCGCGATGATGCTCGACATTCGATATCTTATTACGGTTTGAAAAGAGATTAAAGGAGGATTGTAAACCCTTTTCCGTACCGATGATATCACTAAAGCATGCACAAATCGCTAACAAGCAAATTATCACTAATCATACTGTAAAATAAAATATAGTAAATACACCATAATAAATAAATCAGTTACTCGAAAAATGCTGTGTAACATATTTCTCTCCTCTCGAAGAATTTCTTACACGCGTTCACGCGTATCCACAAGAAAGAGATATCGTGCAAGGCATTTTCTTAGTACTTCCCTAAAACTATGCTCGATCGGCCTCAGAGACATTCTAGCATAATGCGAGTCGCAGTATCCCACGTAAGAGGAACAAAAAAAAACAAGGAGGCTCGCATGAGTTGCAACGACTAATTTATTAACGTCGGTATTGAGATTAAGTTTATTCAGTAACAAGTACGCCATGACACACTAACCAAGTGGTCGAGACCCACTTAGCTACCGGGTGACCTCCATCAAAATGGAATGGATGGGGTGATAGTGCGTGGTGTATTTTAAGCGTGGCGTACGCAACGTTCGCGGAAAGCGCTTGAGCGCGAGGCCGCCAGTGATCGTCCTTCGGTTTTCACAGGAGACCTTTAATTCGCGCGCATCCAAACCGGATGGAATTTGCCAGCAGAATTGCGAGGAAAGGTGGATCAGCAGGATAAATCACGATCCTCCCCGACGAGAGACGGAAGTGTACCGCCATTTTGGGAGAAAGAAAGTTAGAAATTGTTACGCCGCCATCGCGCCGTTCGGTAAATGACGAAACGACTTTCGTGACAAATTACGAGCCGATCTTTACATACCGGGTAAGCGCTTCAAACGAAAGGTAAGAAAAGAAATTAAAGGAGAGAAGACAATTAGAGGAGACACTGCCGATTACGTGAGACTTTACGAACCCACGCGCGAACGAGCAAAGACTGGGCGGTCAATTTCACTTTCAGCGGGCACGGTTTCGTTTAGCCGAAAACCACATAGCGTTGGCTCCTCTTTGCGGACCTTTGGAGCGAGAAAGTTTCGACAGTTTCGTCACATAGAAGCCTGGGGATATAGCGAAGGATCCGTGGATTACGCAACCAGTAGTAACACCCGGGGTATTTTCTTATTTGTAGAAAAAAATATCGCCATCCGCACACGTAGAACGCGCACCCTGAATTCCAAATGGCGAAATCAATATAGGAGCTGGATGATCCTGGGAGGAAGAGAGAAAGGGAGAAAGTACGTAAATCCAGATATGTAACGCGCGTATAACAACGGTTTCTTAGATCTCACTACGTCGTATTTCTACACGTATAACGACACAATGCCATTTTCGCAATAGCGCTAAGCGATAATTCGCGTTTTGCACGGTTAAAGAAGGTCCCTTCGTGGAGAGCAGGGTCAGATATAAAAACCGACTCCAATACTCGGATACCGTGTCGCGGGGCACATTAGCTAACCGAATACGTATATATTTCTTACGCAAACTAGCGAAAGTAGGCGGGTGCGAGAGCCGCTCGGCAACGGGGCTGAGAGGCAGTAACACACGTAGCGAAAAGTAAAGGTACGTGAGAGCGCGTGTGTACGTTTCGAGCGAGCCGGGTTGGGAAAAAGGTTGCGAAAGCCTGCTGAAAGCACTTCCTTCGCGCCGAAAGCGAGAGTGGAGAGGCCTGGGCCGACGAGTCACGAAACGGCCTGCCGGAGACGTATCTGAAGCCCGCACGTTTTAAACGGGCCTTAATTAAAACGCGCCCGACTCTATGCCTCGTTTGTACCGGTGCATTGCAAGGATATTGCGATTCTGCATGTCGCTGTGAGTAAACAATAACAAATTGCATAGAGCGGTTATCGTATTGCGACATACCACCGTGGATTATTTGTTATAGGCGCTAAGCCCAAAATTAAGTGATTTTAGCGCATAATTGATATGACCAAACTGTATCTCATCGATAGGCGCACTTTTCGTAGTGGCAGAATCCGGCGTTTCAGGAGGACCGGAATAATATCTGGGAGGAATCTCTGTCGTATCGTAAGTGACTAGTCTTTGATAAATTATAACCGTTGCGCGAGAGAAACTCACTTAACGCAAGGAGACACGCAAAGGCTGGATTTTGAAAAATGTTACGGGATAGAAGGGATAGATACGTAACATTCATGAGATTTCGCAACGGAGCGAAGCAAAGTTCCAAAGTATCCGCCTTTGGTTTACGACCAACGCAACATAGATATTTCGCAAGGGCCGGATTCTAAAGCAAATTTTTTTAGAAACTGGAATTGACAGAGAGAGTTTATTATAGCTCTGTGTTGAATTTCTATTTTCCCTTTCTTCTTCACGAACGTTTAACGGCTGATTTCTTAAATATGTGTCTAAGTTGATATTAACCTTAACCGAAGCGAGGAAATCTCGCTGAAAACGTAATATAGCTTAGGTCTTCAGCCGTGACCAAGTGATAGTGACTTCGTCGGGCGGTTGGCGGTCGAGTCAATGAAGACGAGCTCTATTTTAACTGGTCTATTTTACGATCGTGCGACGTATACAAAGACCGTATTTAACGCCAATGGTTTCGAACGGGGGAGAGTAGTCTCGCACAAATTAGCCTCGCGACACCTAATCCCGGTATTCAGCCCCCTGTGAGAATCGGGTGCGCTATTTCTTCCACAAATTTGCAAGAAAAACATAAATGTCGGCCCAACCAACCGCGAATTTATTACTCATAGACGAGCTGAGAAATCTGCAGGTGATAAAAACCCAAGAATGCTTCTACGCGTGGGTAAGCTCGACACATTACACGATTCGCCAGCTTTTAGCCCTGGAAGTTTTGCGTAATCGAATCCACATCGATTCGAACTAAAGTTACCATCCACCACAATTTACACTCCGGTTTTTCAGACAATCCTATTCGGTTCATGTACGATTTCTGCAGATTTTTACAGACACCTACAGATTTTTTCACGTAATCGTGATTAGACGACTTATCAAAGGGGTCAGAGGTGCATTCAGCGACCGCATCGCCGTTTCTTTCCCGGTACACGTCGTTCGCCTTTCCATTGGCTCGCACCGCGATGCATAGATAACTCGCAGGGATGCATCCGTTAAGATAAAATTGACCATCCGCAAGTTCCCAAGGCGTACCACGTCGACGTGGACGACGCCTGCGCCGCCTGCGCGAAAGGTGCGAGAAGGCGCTGCGTCACGTACGTGACTCCTACGAGAGGGAGCAGGACGCAGGTATGACGCGGGAGGGGTGCCGTGTCCGGGGAGAGGGTGATTGCGGTGGAAGGGAAGGATTCGTGTCATTGTCAGTGGGTAATCAGGTCAGTGGGCCAGTGGGACGACCACTTTCAATTTCAGTCCTTCTAGCTGTGCAACTCGCCGTGCCGCGTCGTTATCTCGCGCTCTCACTCTCCGTCTCCTTCTTTCTCTCACCGGCCCCAATTCTTCCATGCCGCCCCTACCATCCCCCCCTCCCCTTCGTCCTATCTTTATCGCCGTCTCCTCTTATTGTTCTAACGTCTTCTCCCCTGAGTTTCTCGAGGGCGATCTAAACGACGTTAAGGGGCCGATGTAAGGGGAGTTGGCGAGGAAGGGGGGGGGGGCGATGAAGGAAGAAGAGGGCGAAGATAAGGGAGAAGAAGCGAGAGATAAGGCGCGACTCGCATGGGAGCGGTGCGAGAAAACGAGGAGGGAAAATGCTACTGACACGCGCCAGGCGCGTTACGCTTCTTCATTTGCGTGAACGTGAGCAAGAATCGCGGTAACAAAAAGAGCGGCGGAGAGAGAAAGGGCTGGAGGGAGAGTGACGAGGCGACAGAGGTGGGCAGAAAGGAGAGAAACGATACACGCGCGATCACGCTCGCTTGCTGGCTCTCTCTCTCTCTCTCTCTCTCTCTCTCTCTTTCTCTCTCTCCCTCTCATCTCTCTCCTTCTCTCTCTCGCGCGCGCGGACGCCGGGAGAGATAGCGGAAAGTAGGACGCGTATTAAAAACCACACACCGTGTCCCGTGGCGTCATTTCTCGTGCCTCGGCGCGGCGCGTTGATATTACCCAATCGAATTCATCATAACTGGCACGAGAAACGAGCGGACGGATGGACGGATCGGCGATATGAATAGAAAAGTGGGGAGATTACGGAGAGAAAAGAAGGGGCAATTTCGGTGATCAACGTAATCAGCGCCATGTCGCGGTGATCGGCAAAAACACCTACTGTTAATAACCGACGATTACAGGGGCGCACCATACCGAAATCCGACTGTAAAATTGAGGCGCGTTGCAAAAACGCGATAGATGTACTTTTTATAATACATGTTTGATAATGGAAAGTTAAAAAAATTATGGAAGCACTTCTTATTATGCTGTAACATTTATGATTTAAGATTTTTTATGAAACGGTATTTACACGTATATTTTCGGCGCTTTGAGAGGGAATATACGCTAATGTCTGCAACATACAAAATATTGATGGAATATCGCGGAAGATCAAGATGCCTCTGAATACAGAGCGATGCTAAAATTGATGCCACATTTGTTCCTCTTGTAAATCGTCGGATGAAAAAGGCTAAGAAATTCAAACGCGCAGATATTTTTAACCGTGTCCGAGAAATGTTTCATCACAGTATAAATTATGCATTCCTAATGACGTTTTAATACGAAAGCAAACACTGTAGCGGATTACAGGCCCATAAACTTTGCGATGTTTCCTTGAACAATCGCGCTTAAAACCCAAGAGAACTTTTTTAACATACAAATACGTAAATGACCAAGTGCATTTCTTGAAAGATAACAATACAAATCTAATTCAGCGATGCAAAATATACCTCGCCGGATTCTGTATGTTTAGTAAGACGTCATTCATCATTGAATTAATCAACGACGTAATGATATAGTCAAATGAGAAATCAGACGTCCTAAGACGTCGCGTGTAAATCATTCCCAGCGGATATAAAATTTTTGTTTAAATACATCGACAGACGATCGCATCGGAGGCACAGCTATATCTATAAAGCGATAGCTCTAGTTTGCTCAATGTACGTGGGTGAAGAAATTCAATGTTTCTGCTATGCCAAACATTTTAGCACCCTTGTCGCTCCGGTTTATCGTGCGCATGCGTTAGGTAGAACGGATAGCAATTCTTATATACGATCCTTTAGGCAAGCTTTTAGACGTTGGTACCATTGCGAGGGCGCCACACGTTGGGAGAACCAATTCGGTTATATGTATTATACGTGTACTCATTTTTCCAAGCCCACCTAGAAAAACCGTCGTGTGTCGCGTGAAACCTCTTTCTCGCTATCGTCAACTTACGTAATTTTATGCAAATTATTAATAAAACGATAACACCCAGTTCTTCCTAATATCGATCCTCAAATTCTCCCACTCACGCTGCACTTAAGATGCATTCCTTATTGCACTCGTGAAACGTTTTGCCCGGCTCAACTTATTCGGGAATATATCAGCCGGCATTTTCACTGGTTATGGCACATAATTACGATACATCACGACAAAGAATCACCATAAATCCCCGGGGATAAACGTTTATTTCGATAAATTGGCCAACGTATCTGTATTGCCACCACGGTGCGCTGAAAACGTCGAATAATAATTATTGTTGTTGGCTCGACTTGGTGTTATTGAGTTATTCCAATGCGAGTTTATCAAAGTGGGTCAAGCGATTCAATAGCGACCGCCGCCGAGGAGAAACGACCCATCGTCTTAACATAGCGTGAGAGTGTATACACAGCAATAAAACACGCACACGACTGTGCATACTGCTGCTGCAGCGATTTGGTTCAAGTCAAATTTAAGATCGCCCGAATCGTCCCTCATTAAAATTGACGTGATCGTCCCGGAGTATGCTTGCAAATAACTGCCGTTATACAGTCCGAAGATACTGCGTGTTTCCTAAAAATATAATACAGATTTCAAAGCTACTTCCACGTACGATACAACATCCAACCCGCGCAATGTTTCCAACCAAGAATTCTCGGATTTTTCGCAAAAGGAGGGAAATCGATACGGACGTACGAGTCGTGCACGTATAATGATGTCGATCATCCGATATCTGATCGAAAATCAGATTTTATCGATATGCAGCTTTTTCGATAATGTGCACACGATATACACGCTGGAATTGACACTCCAAAGAGCCTAAATGGTCACGCGTTGCACAGACGACTTTCTCAGCTCGTAAAACCACGGCTGTACGTAACAACGGTAACATCTCAATAAGAAATATTCGCAGGTAGTCGAGGAGTAATTATTCGCCTTCCATTAGAATTTGCAGCAGGTAAGAGGAGACGGGCCATAAATTCGTACGGAAACGCCGGTTGGGTCCCTCCGCTCTCCCGGCGAGAGTTGGGACAACAATGTCAACGGTTGCACAATGACAACAAGGAAAAGGGAAGAGGTGTGTGTGTACACATTTTACTCGTCGCTACCCTAGGTAGGCCGGGTAATAAATAAGTTGTAAAGTACTGATGTTTAACTCGGGCATGATGCTAAAATAAAGCCTCCCGGAGGTTGTCGATGAAAAAGGTACGAAACGGGAAAAATATCTAATAAACCGTGAGAAATAGAGAGGGGGGGGGGGGGGTCGGTCGCGTGTCCATTGTTGTACAACTACTTCCGAAGTCACCTAGTAATATAGAAAAGGGAAAGCGACACGTGCAAGGATTTTATGAATAATTCTAACTGTTTCCGCCGGGAGTAAAAAGAAATCCATGAGTAATACTGGGGTACAAATTTTCCTCCAAAGCATGTCGCGGGCATTGCACAAGGTGGGCAATATCTAAAAGTATCCTCTACATCGCGCGTAGATGCTTTGCCATCGATACAAAGGGGGAGTAATGGCGCACGAGTATCGCGCTTTGCCTACCGTTTAGGGGGAGGCGTGAATTATTGCAACTACGTTATGCAGATTCGAAGAAAGGAAAATACGGGAGGAACTACATTAAACTTTCCCAAGAAACAGCTGCCCGTGAAAACGCGCATCGACGAGGATCAATTCGCTAAACAGGAGTGCGGAGTAAGTACAGGGGAAGAAGCACCTTTCAGGGATTAGGAGTGAAAGTTCACTTCCTCCGAACAATGGTTTGGCGAAGCTGGCTACCTACTTTTCACGTCGTCCGCCTTTTAGGGAGGATCCTCTCCTTCGTGCGGCTATATTTTCGTTTCTGTCCTGTTGGCACGTTTTTCCACCCCCAGCTGGGCGGATAATCGTAATTTACCGTGCACAAACTACGCCCTTGGCCCCCATTGGCCCAATGTGCAACAAGTGCATTTTGGCTCAGCAGGTAGATGTTGACGTACCCCCTATTGTCGACGGTATACATACATCCGTGCAGGCCTTTCGGGGTCTGTGTACTTGACGAAGGATCGCAACAAATTTCCGTTTGGCACGCGCCGCCACGCTTACGAAAACATCGAAGGGATCCCTTTACCTTCGCAGCGCCCTTTTGGCTCCCGGGAGAGAGACAACGGCACGAGACTGATATTGCGCCGGTTAGCATTTTAAGTAGAATGAGCCGACCGAGAGGCGGTAAAAATAATCTTGTCTCCTTTCGGGTAAGATTACACAAATATGTCCAGCAACTGCGTCGTTAAATTCAACGGGCCTCCCCCCCCCCCCCTCGAGGGAGGAGAGCGCCGATCCTTTAAGGCCTCTCGAGACTACGCGATGCAACAGGTTTTACGGTATGAGCGGGCATTCGTGCAAAAGGAAATGTGTGCTTGGCAGAAGGCGTACGGATCTGATCGTTGATTTTTTTCTCACTGGAGTTATATGGTTTTTGTAAAAAGTTTTTGTAAAAAGGTACAAATGTGAAACCTTCGTTATAGATTGCGAAGACTATGCAATGCAACGAGTGTTTACGTTATCAGCACGTATTTGTGCAACGAAGAAATTTGTGTTTAATGGAAGACATATGAAATCTGATTGTTAATTGTCCGTTGAACTTTGAACATATATTTTCGTAAGAAAGCATTGAATTTAAACGACATATTCGCATGAGCTACGTAAGATCCGGACTGTCTATTATTGTTTTTGAGGGACGTTTGGTGCTAATCGATAGGAGTAAAAGCAAAGGGTTGATATTGCATCGAAACCTATCATTTTGGGCGAAGAACAAATGTAGTCGACCCAGTACTTCCCGACCTTTAAGAATGATATGTTCGAGCTTTAAAAGTATGCTCGAAAAATTAGTATGCCAATTGTATTTTTCTATTTACCAATTTGGAGTACTGGGTATCCGCTAAAGAACACCAGCGTTCTTAGTCGTTATGCCATTGAGTATAGCGCAGTAATCATTGCAAAATGTTTCCCGTTTCAAGATAAAAAGACATTGCCGATGGAAAAATCTTATGTCTCATTATCGAATCAACGACTCAACAGAAGTGATATTTCCGGTTGATAAATTCGTGTCATTTCCTACGTTATCTGGTACAGCATTAATTCTGCGATGGCACAATATATCATCTATCGTCGTCATAGTTGACGCTATCATGTACATATCATCTAAAAGACAAATCAGTATTGGGGAACTTGATTTCGATATACTGGGCGAAAATGGATACAAATTCCCTTCGTATGCATAGGTTTGGAGCCAGTCAAGTATTTTTATATCCCTCAGCCCTTTAATATCGGATGTTCTACAAGGCTGTGGGTCTCAGTCTTCCGTTTAAAACCAATTTTAATAACCTTTTACGAGAAGCATGTAGTATCATAGGTAGATTTGATATGCAGGTGGAAGACAAAAATATATATATTAAAATACCTAGGGAAGACTTGCAAAATGCATCACCTTTGAATAATGTTTACATAAAAGCATCACCGCAAGGAATATCGAAATTCTACGGATCTTTAAAGGAAATCACATTTGTATCATGAATTTCCAGTACACAGTAGCATTGTGCAACGGGCCACGGTTGGAGCATTGGAGCTATTCTTTCCGCTCTTTTCAAAAGTTCCACAAGCAGGTTACATGTATTGCGGGCGCATTGTCACGCCTCAGTGGATTTAACACCGGCCGCGCTAGCACCGCCGACACTAAACGGGAGCACTAATTGTAAACTCGACCAAACGGAAAAAATGTATCTCCGGTGGCACCTAATCGCGGGCCGAGAACAGGGGGTTTAAACTACCCTTAACGCGGCGCACCACCTCCTAACAAATACCCAGCATAATCCAGCGGTGCTAAGATGCAATGATTTTCAGTCATTTTTCGCAGATCAAAAAAATGTTATTCGTTTTGCACTAGCGACGTTCACGTTGTAACTTGTATTATAGTTCTACCATGAAAATACGCCATAGTCTATTGAAGAAAATTCTTAAGGGCGCATATATAAGATAGCCAGGAATGGAAGAAAAAACGACAGTTACACGTGTACGATTATTGAAAGGCAAATGATACGATGTCGAGTCAGGTGCAATTAAGACTCCAAAAGTGTAAAGCTCCCAAGCCCCGATTTCGTAGCTTTTGTATAGTCTACAAGAATCTCAAAAGTTAAGAGAGACGTATTCCTAACTCGTTCGTGCATCCGTTCTTCTTTAAATTAACGCCCACGTCACAGCCAGAAAAATGATTCTCCAATAAAGAGCAGGCTGTGTATGGTACGCGGTGTCTACTTGAGCCTTTAATCCCCGGCGTTACTTTGGCAAAGAAACGTCTATTTATAACGGCAGCCAGTATACTTGGTTGTTGGACCGCTTTGACACGAATTCGCATTCTAATGCAAAAAGTTAGCAGGTTGACGAGGCGCGATGAGCACTTTTACAAACAACATTAGCAGAGTACTGGCGCGTTCCGTTTCACTGGGTAAATGAAGAAATGAGAAAGAAAGAGAGGCAGAGGTTCAATGAGAAAAGGCCGCAATTTTCTCGTGAAAAGGTATTCGTAAAACTTTTCGGTTTTCAGAAAAACCCGTCTTGCGATCTTTCGAGATGCGTGGACGAGCGGTGAAGAGATAAGGTAAATAAAGCCGGCTAAGTCTCGTTTCATCTATTTTACCTGCGAAGGGTTGGTGCAACATTCATAAAGAAGCGCCAGAAGGCTGTTCTAAATTCGTGGCAGCGAGGCAGCCCAGCTCATTTACAAATTAGTTTTGGAATTTATTCGGAGCTGCTACTCGTTGATCGTAGGTTTACCGTGGTTATTCACAGCCAATGCAAAATATTTTGCAAATGCAACCTCGTGATAATACTGTTACATGGTAAAACAGTATCACTTTGGACTGATGTTAATAATTAGGGATATAAAGCAAGTTTCCTTTTTTGTACAAAAAATGAATGCGATCATCTATTGCCCAGAATTACAGCGTGGGGAAAAGAGTTTTCTTTCCTTCTATCAACGCAGATTCAGCGTTCAGTTTCTTCATATGTTTCATAATGCAAGGATGATCATGGTTTTCGTATGACTTGGGATATCTATATAAAAAAAACTACTGGTACTCGTGCGATACGCAAGTGTATGTAGTTTTTTGTACATGTACGCCATGATTTTTATACGGGGCGAGAGCGTAATATTAAATTGGTATAAGAGTCATAATGTGCCAAGGTAACCGAAAGATTATAGCCGTCGGACGATTTATTCGTGAACATCAAAGAGGAAGGAGACGACCGCGTGTACCTGCAGTTTCGGAAGTGGACCAAGGCGCGAGATCGGAAGGTGGAAAGAGAGAGAAAGTAAAAAGCGAACGCGTAATGCCGCCGGAAAGAGAAAAGCCATGAGAAGGAGAAAGAAAGACTAGAGTGGAAGCAAGAGCAAGCGAGAGAGACAGAGAAAGAGAGGGGGGAAAGAATAAGAGAGCAAGAGAAGTGATAGAGGAAAAGAGAAAGAGAACGAACACTACCGAGCACGAGAGGGAGGGGAAGGGGGGAGATGAAGAAAGTGAGAGAGGAGGAGAGAAGCGACAAAGAGCGACAGTGAAAGAGCGAAATAAAGGAAGAAAGAAGGGGTTTGGCAAGCGGCACACTGCGACAACAAAGACCTCGAGAGTATAGGTAAGAGGCGTTGAGGTTACCTGTGGCATCATTGGTGAGCACTTCGGTCACCAAATTAACCCGCGAGCGTGAGTGTGATTGCTGCTGCTGCTGCTGCTGTGCCTGTTGCTGCTGATGCTGCGGTACCTGATGAAGACCCTGCTGAGATCCGGGCAAGGGCAGATTAGACGCAGTCGTAGGACTTTCCGTCAGGATCGTTGCCACCGAGGAGGAGGAGGACGATGACGATTCCGTAAGGGCAGTCGTCGTGGTGTTCTCGAGGGCCGTGTGGCCCCCACCTTCCCCTGTCCCCGTAGCCATTCGACCCTCGTGCATTCCAGCAGACAGTCAGACGGGGGTCCCTCCTCCTGCACGTCGTCCCCGAGCGCACGCACTTCTCTCGGAACACCTACACTCTTTTACACGCCCTCGCTCTCTTTCTCTCCCCCCTGTCTATCTATCTGTCGGTCCCTTTTCGTTTTCTCCTTCTCTCTCACTCTCGCTCTCTGTCCCGCCGTCGTCGCTCCTTCTCTTTCTTTCTCCCTCTGTCCCTCTTTTTCTCTCCCTCCCACCCGCGCGCTCACTCGTTCTTTCTGTCTTTTGGCAGCGCGTGCTCCGTCCTTCTTTATCCTGCTCCTCGTCTCGTTCTCTCGCTCTCTATTCTTCTTTCTTTCTATCCGTCTCACTCCCTCCCTTTTCCTCCTCGCGCGCACACACTCTTGCTATCCTTCTCCCTTTTTACTACTACGCTCCCCGCGCCGGCCAGCGCCGTCTGAGCGTACAGAAACTGCACCGCCTCTTTCAACTGAACATCAGTATATCACACAACGGCGACATTACACACGCCCGCGGAAAAAAGTGCTCCGCGCGGATTATTAACCTCCTGTCCGCCGGCTCGAAAAAAATCGAACGTTAGACAAATGTAGGTCTGTAGGCCACTTCACTTACACTTTGCATCGGGACGGGCACTCCCTTAGTCAAGCGAGCGTCCGGCGCACCGTCGCGCTCTGACAGCACGAGCTCCAGGGCCGTATGACACCCCTTGATACCCACGATCCATACACCACGTACGCGTAACCACGCGTAGTCTCAGTCTTCCTTTTCGATTCCCACTTTTCACCAGCCATCGCTCCCGTACATCTGGTGGTCTTCCTGATTATCCTCTGATTTTCGATCGCCGAGGAGTGAGCGCGAGAACTTAGACGACGCACGGTGTCACCGTACGTTGACGTTCTTTCTATCTGAAAAATCATACAAGACCTCCTTTGACTTACGAGTAGGGTGCCATGAATTTTTATTAAGAAAACAGCCGGTAATTATTACTCCATTAAAGACAATTGCGTGTAATGTGTAAATTATGATTTGCATAATTGTGCGGTCTACAAAGCAGTAATATCACTTATTCGGATCCATAATGAGATTTCACCATCAATTTTCTCTAAGATTGAACACTGAAATTCTATGTAGCTTGATAAGAAAATAATCTCAACGTGGATCCAGATAACCAAATATACATTGGCGCAGAATTCCTTAAAATGATGCGCATTATATCGAAACGATTATTGTATTTGTATTGAAAAAATAATTGTATCACGCTTAGCACGAATAAATATCCTGTTGGAAGTTGATAAAATTTTAAACGAATACAATCAATGATGCATTATGATTTTGGTTGTTTCCATGACATGACGAATGATAATACGCGACATCCATGTTCGAAGAACTTTTTCAAACTACAATGATAAAGTTTACACGCGGCAGTACCACGTACAGGTACAGCAGTGCGAAATGAAAGGGAAAACGTATCTATCCTAACCCTGTGAATTCTGTTTGCGTGGGTACGATAAATAAAGTCAGAATGTACTGCTTGATATATATAAAAAGATATATATTTGATCAAACGATGGCTCTGAATTTTCGTTGGTTGTCACGTAGCGCGTCACGAAGGCTATAAAAAATATGCTACGAGAAAGACAGGTTGAACCAATGTTCTATGTGGGTGCCAGGATTTACTTGTTACAGCACTGTGCCCGACAATGTGTCACAGAAAGACGCAATTTCCAATGGGTTTCTCTGCTTTCGTGTACAGGTAGCGATCTAGAATCTGGAAATTGAGAGCCTGTCATACGTCTTTCGCCGCGTATTAAACGTCGTCAATTTACCCTTGTCTTGCGTACAACAATATTGTCTAAGTAGGTCAGGTGTCACAGTATCTGGTCGTCCTATTATGGGGCGTTTTTACACCAAACGTTGCATAACTCGTCACGCACGACTTCACCAAATATAACCGCGTAAAAACTATAACATGACGGACATAATGCGATGTAATCCGTTTTCATTGAACAATGCACTTGACTAACGCTTTCGGTTATCGTTCGCAGCGCTACCTAACATTGGGCAGCGCGAAATTTAAGAGAGTTAATATTCCAAGTCCGACGTACACTTACATATGAAAGTCTTACCACACGTCCCAGTACATTAATTAAAAGGTTATGGTAGTTTACTTATAAAAAAATACGAATAACTTAAATTTCACATACCTTTGCGACGAGAACCTCTATTCGGCTGTAATAGTGTTTCATACTAATCTGAAAGCAATATGTTGTCTTTTTTTAATATCGTCTGAAATTACTTTCTGAAAAATGTATACATAATACAATCTACAAAATACGCAGTTTACAATGTATAACATCTGTAAATATTAATTACGCTCAGTACAAAAGTATATACTTCAGATATGGAAAATATATGTTAATATGTAGCATATATGTATATAAAACTGTGTATACAGAAATATATTGTGGTAGAATTGCACTTTGTGTATCATTATCTGTAAATTCCGATTGGACTCCATTAGTCATGGTTTAAGAGTTTGAAGCAGGTTGAACAACTACTGCTTCTGTTGTGCCTCGCTAAGGAGATGACGTGATATAATTAATCTTTGAATTTGAGCAGTTCCCTCGTAGATCTGATATATTTTTGCATCACGCATCAGTTTCTCTACAGGGTATTCGGAATTAAAACCAGCGCCGCCAAATATCTGGAAAACGTTTTGTACAGACAACAGGATAACATCAAACTTGAAGATCAAGAATTTGTCACTGCAAATAATAACTTACTTGCACAGCGTCTGTTGCGCATTTATTAGCTATGTCAGCGCCATAACACTTTGCAACACTGGCAAGAGCTGTCGCTGATGGAAGACCAGCATCAGTGGCCCAAGCAGCTTTCATCCACGCAAGCCTAGACGTTTCCACCCCAATAGCCATATCGGCAAGCATGAATGCTATTGCTTGATGCTCGGCTATTAATTTATTAAAAGTTTTACGTTCCAGCGAGTACTTCGTAGCTTCGTCCAGGGCTCTCTGAGCCAAACCCACAGCGGAGCATGCAACCTGTACACGAAATTCCTCTCGTTAAATTGAGCCCTCTGCTTCAATATTCATATCTCGCAGTATGAGGAGTGCTTTAACGTATATTTGTTTGCCCGTTTGATTTTTGACATTGATTGCTAAGGTTATTGAACCTAGGACCTACTGTTTTAAGAAGGATTTTAAATTATCAGAGCTAGATTATATATCACACGGAAAATTTTCCAGAGGCAAAGACTGACTTTCTGCCTACTACATCACTATAGCTCTTTCGCTCTAACATATATTACGTAATGTACCATTGGACGAGTTCTGTCAAAGGTTTTCATGGCAATTTTGAATCCTTGTCCTTCTCCAAGCAGAACATTTTCTTCTGGTATGCGAACATCTTCAAATGATATCATTCTAGTATCTGAAGCTCTTTGTCCCATGTTTATTTCCTGTAAGATTGTTATTTTTACAATATCAAATAAAATAAAGTGATAAACTAGTCCTTATCTTACATATGTATATAATATTAAAAGAAGCGTTCACCTTACGCCCAGGAGTTACACCCGTACTATCACGATCCACTATAAAACCAGTGAATGCTTTGCCGGCTGGTGCTTTAGGATCAGGATTTGTTCTCGCCAAGACAAAGTACCTGCAAGTGCAATAATATATGTACTTTCTCACTTTGTTTCTTAAAAACTAGTTTGTAATGTTGGATGAACGCAATATAATAATACCAGTTTGCCACGCCTCCATTTGTAATCCACATTTTTGTTCCATTGAGAATCCACTCATTGCCTTTTTTTTCTGCCTTTGTCTTTACACCGGCAACATCAGAACCAGCACCAGGTTCAGTAACGCAGTATGCCTGCAGGTATTGTTATAGTTTATATTTAAATTTATGTATTTCAGATAGTAAAATAATGAAATAGTAAATTCTGCATGAAACAGAAATATACATTGCCTGGACTTTTAAATATTAAGTAAATACTATATAAAATATTATTAAGTATATAATTAAGATCTATCATTATCTGCGCATCACTTCATACAACCACAACAAATATTCACATAATTCATATAAGCATGAATGGCTAATGTTTTATGTGTGAACATGGAAAAAAGTAATCAGGCACTGAATATTTTTTCCAAGGCCAAATGAAATAAATGTGGAACTTACAGCTACCAAAGGTTCTTCTAGAAGTCTACCAAGATATTTCTTCTGCTGCTCCTTTGTTCCAGCAATAATTACTGGAGTTTGCTGTATAGATTCAAATGCATAAATATTGTAACAAATATACTAAGTATTCAATAAAATTAATGAATAAGAATGGTTATAGTATAATATAATGAACAATATTTGTGATAGAAAATTAACAGTTTGTGTAAGATATTTACTCCAAGTCCTGAAGTTTCCATCGCAGTTGATATGCCTGTACATCCATAAGCAAATTCTTCTGTGACTACGCAACCATCAAAGACCCCACAATCCATACCTCCTACGATTATAATTTATGAGTTTTATATGTAACAACATATGTTAACACTTTTATGTACACAACATGCATTTTGCAGTTATTTCATACCACAGTGTTGAGGTATATGTCTGTTTAAAAGCCCTATGCTCCATGCTTTTTTAATAATTTCCCATGGATATTTGCCACTTCTATCATATTCAGCTGCTACTGGAATAATCTCCTCTTTTGTGAACTTTCGTGCCAATTCTTGCATTTCTTGCTGAGTCTCCGTTAATGCTATAAGTTTATGCCATTCAAGTTAAATTCTTGTATCCAAATGGGTAGGAATGACTAAGCATTTTTATCTTATAAAATTGTTAATTTTAATATTATCTGTATTCAGAGAAATATTTGTACATGTTATTTATCTTTTAAATTACAAAGGAGGTTGTAAATTATATATATGTCATATTGCAAAAAAATAATCTTATGCATATAATTGTTAAGAATCAGTAAAAATACAAGATAATGTTACTTTAGAGATGTATAGAAAGGAATATAGTTGACTCATGCGTGTAATAAATAAACTGCATTCCACATAAAATAATAAAATAATAATGGCTTTGTATGATTTATGGTACATATTGTTCTCATTTACATGTTTGATTACTTTTGTTCAATGCTTTATAGTATTCATGTACTAACCGAAATTATATCCTTTAGCAATGTCAGCCTTTGCTGAAAATGCACGAACCATTGTTTGGTATACAGAAACAGTAAATACCTATGAAAAGATAATTTGAGTTGTTTATTCTATGCGGGAAATAACTCGTAAAATATTATGGATATGTGTTTAGGAAAACAATGTAAGTATGCAATAATAATATTGTGTAACAATCATGTATTCATATACTTTTATTTATCTCTTTGCTGCTGAAACAAATGTACAACAGCACGGAAAGTATCAAATTTTACAAATAAGTTGTAACATTTTAACACTTACTTTCTTGCACAACATATTGGCAGTTATGTGAGGTTTACCGGTGCGGACTGTATTTCTTCGATATAACGTATCTTTTGGATATTTTTATTTGATATTTGAAACGTATGTTTAGCGACGTACAACTTTCACGTTACACGACTTATACGCCACTAGGACTTATCTTACTTGAACGTAAATTCTAAAGAGTGACAGTGTAAAAGGTGTGATGCTATCTCAATCTTTTAGATTTTAACACATTTACCATTTTTCATATATTTTATGTAATATATACAACTGATTATCCCAAAAGGTTAAAGTACAGTATATACTAACGCACACGTATACACCATCAGGTTATCGCACGATGTGTGCACATATGTATATATTCAATCATACCCTGGTCGGCTATCAGCTTAATAATTGCTAAGTAATGCTGGTAAAAGCAAAACACGATACTGCTGACGTAATATTCTTTTAAATACGTATATATTTTAGCAATATATACCTATAATTGATATTCCAAGTGAAGTATATTATTTATCGCGTTTTAGTAAATGTCGTAAATTGGCTAATTGTTGATAAAAGTTTCTTATACGATCATAGTGTAGTATGTATATGTGACATTATATAAATGCATAAATGCAGCCCTGTCCGAGTTTTACTTCTCCTCCGATAGAGGTGCTAATTTCGCTGTATTTATGGGAAACGCGTTTCTCATTTTTTCGCCACAATTTCGAGAGAAACGCATAATAATTGTAATATTCAGAAAAATACTACGAACAATTATATGTTGCACATATTTTAAAAAAACGTTCAAACAAAATATTTCTTTCACGGAAAAGTCCGCTGTTATTTCTGAAAAGACCTCTACCAATTTTCAAAAACCGAAGACGGTCATCTAAGACGTATAAAACATTTTTTAAAAAATTATGAGAAATCGTTGCTTGAGAAAATAAGAAACGATAATTTGATAGACTGGTTCATTTGTATTACTAAGCCTTGTCCCTCCCGTTATCGACGCATCGATTCTTCTTTTTCTTTTCGAAGCTTTTAGTTTCTTTGCACGAGGTTCCCAAAATCAACAAGACAATTCAGTAGTACCAACAAATTTATCCCTGCCAGAGCAGGGCCCACAGTTGATACCAGCAAACTCCGAGTTGACTTTGGAGTCTCAGATGGAGAAATCGAGAAGCTCCGAAGAAACGAGCTCGCGTTAATTGAATAGTGCCGTGGCATGGATGGCGAGCGCCCGCACTTATCTCTCACCTTTCCGACATCTCAATGTTCTCGCTCACTCTTACAGCGTCTCTGTCGCACTCAGTGTATTTCGCTCGCTCTCGATGCTTCTTTCTCGCACTCAATGTAGCTCACTCATTATTATCGCGCCTTTTTCGCTTTTAACGTGTCTCATTCGCACTCTATATATCTCGCTTTAGTTTGCGACTTAGTTTTTGCAATTTAAATAAAGCGTTAATAAATGTACCGCACGTCACTTGACGTTAAAAGATACGTTCTCTCCGCAGTCAAATTTAAGTTTGCCTTCTACGAGCTTCATTTCACTTCTACGAGTCAACCCGCGGTAGCGAAAGGGTTAATTTGTACGTATTTTCTTAGAAATGCGACTATTGCGTACAGAGCAGTAGAAAGAAATCATCACCGTTTGGCTCCTTGTAGACATAGATGTACTTTAGTCGGTCTAATGAAATCTACGGAAGCCATAGCCGAAATATACTCAGAATTTGTCGACCAACGAAATTTGACTTTGTGTAGATTCGTTTGGATCGAATAATATTTGGGTATAAAAAGTTGGGAAAAAAAAGTCGCGTATTTAGAATAACTTTGAATTTATTGCTCGATAAAGTTCAACCATTGGCATTAGAGGCGTGTTAACAGCAGATACTTTTGTTCTCTTCCGAGTAACTTGCAATATGTCTACCAAGGAGATTTATTTCATATAAATTGCTCGTGTTTAAATATTGGGAGTGATTTTTAATGTACGGAGATTTCTTTCTAACGTTATTCAACGTAGGGAAAGGTGAAATCGGATTGTATTTGGATACCCAGGATTAAGAAAGTACAACCATGTATTTGGAGAAACTCTGAGTTTATTGCATCGTAATTCTTTGTACAATGTTCGTACTTAACAAATACGTCCAAGTAAATTTTACAAAGTTTGGCAGCTATTAGCTCGCTATTCCTCGCGATCTTGAGAACATACTTCGATCGCGAGGAATACCGATTGCACAGGTCTCACCGCGCGGAGGTTGCTGCGATTAGACACCCCCCACCCACTCTCCATTCTACGCACGCAATTACCTAAACTAAACGCACTCAATCCAGCTTTCAAACGCGTAAGCAGTGACAAAACGATGAAAGAGATGAAAGGAGAAAATCGCGGCGCGACGAATTCTTACCAAGAGCACCAGGGGTTCTCGCGAGTACAAGGGGCCCCTGCGACGGTACCCAAAGTCGGCCACGGCTGAGAGTGGTTCCACAAAGTGGATACGTTACAGCGAACGGCAGCTACTCTGTGAGCAACTGTTAGGCCCGACTGAGGTAACACCACTCCCCTGGACATGACCTTCTAAGGGCCGTCGAAGGATCAGTACAAGTACTACGGGAACGCTGGGCCCCTGGAAGAATTCGGGAATCTAGCTGTCTTCTCTCTTCTCTTTTCGGTACGAAAGCTGAAAGCTAGTAAAGGGGCAAGCAGGTTATCAATATGTCAGTCAATATTAAAATCAGTAAAAACGAGTTAAATCGATAGAAGAGGATAAAGGAGAAATGAGAAGGGATGTGAATTTTTTGCTGGAATTGCGAAGAATGAGTTCTGTCCGTTAGCCGCGCCTGTTTGTATACACTCTGGAGGGCGAGCAATGGGGTCGGCCTGTGAGGTCGTCCGAAATCGAAAAATTTCGTTTTGTCAATAGTCACCTTGCAACGAGTCGGTGTTTGTACATTACCCGACAATTTATATTTCACCGAATTTTGTATGCGATACCTTCACGAATCTCGCAAATTAATTCACGATCAAATGCGTGCCGTTCGATTTGATCGATCAGGAAGATCATACTTAGTAATTCTCGAATTTAGCTTTTTTCCGAGCTGTCTGCAAAACGGTCGGCAAAGTCGGTTTTCGACGTCTGCAAAACATTTACTAAAGTCATTACAAAAACCTCGATGTCATTTCAAGCCAACAAGTTAACTCTGTACATAAGTCAAGGAACTATCCTATTATTACTAAACTAATTACTTTCAATTACAATCTTATTTATTATTCCATTGTGCATCGATTTAATTCATTAAAGAAAGCAGGTATTTAACTTTACTCATTCACGCCATTTTTAACGCTGCCCATTCTTTTACGAATTATCGATTGTTTATCTGCAATCACATGTATTATATATTTGCATTCTGTTATTTCTTTATAATTTTATGTATTTTTACCCCCTTTAGTACCAACTTTATTATACCGTTATTACATGAAAAAATAAGGAATGTAATTATTTATAGTATTCATTTTTCTTTGAATTTTTGTACAACCCTTACGAACCTATTTGGTTTAAAAGCACTCGTTCAACGCGAGGTATTCGTTATCTATTCGACAAAAGCATTAGAAACAATACAAATGCTTGTTTTTGTATAATAAAATTTTTATTTTGCAACTTCTCCCAAAACGGGCTGTTGAACGGGCTCAGCATAATTTTCCCGGATGGAAATATCACAATTATTCTGCATTTCCCTTGAAATTGTGTGTAAAAAAATGTTTTTCCTTCATCCGGGGCCTCGATATGTATAAGTGTAGCCTTGTCGATGTTTTATTTCTCCGCCGATAGAGACGCTAATTTCGCTGTATTTATGGAAAACGTTAAATAACTTTTCTGGCCACAATTTCGAGAAAAACGCATTATAATTATAATGTTCGTATTCAGAAAAATTCTGCGCATACGATCGCAGAACTTGAATTTGGAAAAAAGCTCCAACAAAATATTCTTACGACGGGAAAGTTTGCATTTATTTTTGAGGAAATTTAAGCCAATTTTTAAAAATCTATTCTAAGAGCTACTTCCGATATGTTTAAACTATATTAAAAAGAAAAATTCATAAGGATTTATTGCGTTTCTTCTTCAGAAAAACATATTGAAGGCTGGTTCGTCCATATCTCTAGTCTCTGCCCCACACGTTCTTGTCATATCGATTCGTCTCTTTTTCTCCAAGATTTTTTAATTTCTCCACAAGAAACCACCAAAATCAGTGGGACAAATCAGGAGTATCAACAAACTTATCCCGCGGACCCTTAAAAGAAACTAGAACCATTTTGTCCTTGTCCCTTTTTTATTGTTATATTCTTCTATTTCACTCTGTCAAAAATTCTCTATTTCTCCGCACGAAATCTCCAAAGTCACTAAATATCGCAATGTAAAGTGATACACACTAAGCGCTTGGTGTTTGCAATTTTAAAATTCGATTTTGTAAATTATCCTCATCAATCGCACAATGTTAGCAGAAAGAAAAAAATAACATTAAGTTTAATTCGATATGCTTATCGTAAAAATACGATACTTTTCACGCAATATAAGACATATTAGACGGTCTTGATCACTTGCCCAGCATGAAGATAGAGATTCACCCGTTGACAAGTAATCCTACAGCAGCCTGGCGTGAGCTGTCGCAACATCAGAAAGTAATTAAAATAAATTCGAAGCTTCCCGTAACGGAGGCACCATGCGATAAGGTACATATTGTAATTCCAATTTAATTTTAATAACAATACTATTAAACAAAATTAACCTCCAAGTGATGTAATAAAAGTTTATGGGATCGTACTCAATTAGTTGCTATTTGGGCTACGACGCATACAAATAAATAATATTTTTTGTATGTATTAATATAAGGTATTTCTATAGCGTCCAAGAGAAGTAAGTCATTATAATTATTCTGTTTTTTTCAGTTACGTGTGGTTTGTATGAGTGACACTCATTCACTTACACCGTTCATACAATTTGATATACCTCTAGGAGATGTTTTTATACATGCTGGAGATTTTACAAAATGTGGTAGTCTACAAGAAGTTATAGAATTTAACAATTGGATAGGTAAGCGTATGATAACAACGTAATGTTTTCTTTGATTGAGATTGTATTTAAAATAATTTTCTTAGGTAATTTGCCTCACAAGCATAAGATAGTTATAGCTGGAAATCATGAACTCAGTTTTGATCCAACGTTCACCCATCCATTTTCCATGCATACCAGTGGAGATCGACAGAAACATACCGGAACCAGTCTTCTTGATAACATACCTACATTGGGTATGTCAAAGGACACTCTCGCAGAAGCTATTAAAACGACAAATGTTAAAGATTATTTGACAAATTGCACTTATTTGGAAGACTCCGCAATTACTTTATATGGTATTAAGATCTATGGTACTCCATGGTAAAGACATTTATACTTTTACTCTTATCATAAATTAAAATTGGCCTGCTTTAGAATAGCACAGTGTACAATGTAGAATGTGCTATTAGAAATATTTGTAGAAAATTATTTCAGGTATAAGATTCATTTTTTGAGGAACATTACCTTGAAACTTTAGGCAACCAGAATTTTGTAAATGGGCATTCAATGTGCCACGTGGAGAAGCATGTCTCTCGAAATGGGAAATGATTCCATCGGATACGGATATTCTTGTAACTCATACACCACCAATAGGTCATGGAGATCTATGTTGTAGCGGTGTACGAGCTGGGTGTGTAGAATTACTATCTACAGTTCAGAATCGTGTTAAACCAAAGTACCACGTTTTTGGCCACATACATGAAGGTAATCAGTAATTTGTTCATGCATGTTATAAACTGTAATAAGTATATACTGTTAGCATCTTAAATATTTGCAGGATATGGCATATCATCTGATGGAAAAATAATATATATAAATGCATCAACGTGTGACTTAAACTACCTGCCAAGTAATCCACCAATAGTCTTTGATATAACATTACCGCCTGGTACATGCAAATCATAGAAAAATGATAATTATTAAATTCAATCCTTTCTTAAACATAATGTAACAATGCATATTCCATATGTATGAAATCCTTCAGAAAACCCCTCATTTATTTGAGAAATGTGTATTTTGCTAGACAGTACGAAGCAAATAACTAAATTATAAGTATGATAAATTGTCCTAAATTATGTTCATGTTGTAAGACCAAAAATATAGAAACACATTTTGAAATTATTTTGCAATAATAATTCTTTATGTTATATGATAACATATAACAGTTATTTCTGCTGGTATTACTTGGTAAAATAGGTAGTCTAAAATAAAAGTCCATATTAAATTAATATATTTAGTTGTTACTTGTGTAACTCATGAAACACATGTATATATTTCATAACTTCACTTTCATTAAAATTCCATTTTATATTTAATTACTGATAAATACGAGTGTACTGATACTTCTATTTCGTGATATTAATATTTTTAATTTTCTATTACCGTAATTTCATGCATGTTTTTTGTTGTTTGCGAATATAATCATATTAGATTTTTTAAAAATGTGATAAATATTGCAAAATATTTGATAGATGTTAAGTTTAAGTTTTTACTTTGTTTAATTTAGGAGCATAATCTTTTGAAAGTACAAAATTTATATATAGTTTCTTTGGTTTATGTTAAGTACCCTCATGAAAATGAACATGCTATGTTTTACTGATAAGACAACCAATATCAGCTGCTTTTTCGTATTTAGGAATGATTGTAACATTGTGAAATTTTACAAACTACTTATTGACAGTATTTGATAATGTCACTATAGCACATATTACTTTTACCTGCCCTTATAATAAATGACGTAATTTATTGGTAACATTTTAATGAAACATTATATATATTTTTCTCAACCTGGAATGAAATCATGTGATTCTTATTACATAATCCTTTATTCATGTATGGCATGTGAATAGATATAATATATAATGAAGTAATATGATTTATAATAAAATTAAATCTTGCAGACTCCTGTACAATGACGAAAATGGTGAAAATTTAATATCATGTAAATTATAGGATGATCATTATATGTAATAAAATTTCATTACAAACACATAAATTTGTCTTATGATCAATGGAGCTTAATTCTATATTAAAATAATAATCTCATAATCGCACGGACCGTTTGCATACATATTTATATATATTATTAAATAGAAAGTGTTGCCTGATTTACTTACCATTACAGTTGTATATATTTCTGACAGCTTAATATCTTATTTGTACTGGTATTGATATTATGACCATAAAAAGCATTTCCGTACAATTAAAAAACCAGAACAGTATAGTACTTTCAAAAATTTATTACAATACCCAATTGATTAACAAGTGGCACCTTTCGTATAATTAAGAAAAGTTAGCTTAAAAACAGCACTGTATTTATATAGATGTATATTTTTATAGATTGGTCCAAAGCTAACTAAGTACGTGAAAGTGGAGAGAAATTTCTCCAGTAAATGAGATTATAAGTTATTGGAGAATTGAGAAAGTTGTGTATGCTTAGATACTTCAAAACTTTTAAAAACTGCAGTAATAAAAGTATCGAAAACGACATAATACCAATCAGTTGTTATTTTTCTATTGTATACAATTGAGCAGAGTTCAGTAATGCACTATACCAAATTTATGAAAATTTTTAACTTTGCAATTCTCGTTTAAAGAAAGGATTCTATATATAGTACAGGCTGCATACATATGCAGAAATAATCAATTACCTTGTAACAAGGTTGCATTTAAATAATGCTGGTATCTTAGCAACAATGTGTATAACTTGATCTTGAGTTATATAGAACGTACTAATTGCCATAGCGATCATGTTATTAATGTAACAGATCAAATCTCTTTAAAGTGGTCTAATGCAAGTAAATGACATAGCGGTATAGTATTTTTAAAGTTGTTATGAAACGTCATGTGTATTGTGTGTGTGAAATGTATTATGTATGTTATGCAATTAGAAATGAAACAACACTCAAACAACATAATTTTGATGTTTCTGCGTATCTAAATACTAGTGACTTAACTTTTCGAAATTGACGCTTGAGTCCGTGAATCTAACTAGTGTAACACTTAGTGTAAATGTTTATTAAAGAAAAAAGTGGATATGAGTTCATGTTTTAGGATGGGACACTAATATATATCTCAAATTTGCACGTACGCGCAAATTTGTTTCCATCAAACTAACAATAACAATAAACAAATGTAAAAAGATTACATTCTTCTTACACAGCATGACAGCATACAATAAGGAAGATTTGTTTCTAGTATGGCACATTTGAAAACAGGTATGATACGGATTCACCATTGTGAGTCCGCCTTACAGCCTCTGCAAACATCATTGAGACATCGATACACTGAAAATAATCATGCGTTATTTAATTTATTAATTAAATCTCTTCTTAATAAATATACCTACTATATAATTAATATTATATTATATATATATATATAACTACCTGAATTTTAGGACATTCCTTCATATGGCCATCTTGGGGGATAGTATTAGTAACTACAACAGCTTCAAAACAAGCGTTATTAATTCTACTAATCGCGGGACCACTGAATATACCATGAGTAAGAATTGCATAAACTTTTGTAGCACCAGCTTCTAAAAGCTTTTCTGCTGCGTGGCAGATAGTACCGCAAGTATCCGCCATGTCATCCACAAGAATAGCCACTCTATCTTTTACATCACCAACCAACACCATACTGGCTACTTCATTTGCCTTTTTCCTTTCTTTATGGATTAGGGCAAATTCCACATTTAAACGATCTGCGATAGAAGTTACCCTAAAAGACACCAATTTTTTAAATAGAATCAATGAAGATAAACATTAGTACTTTATATTTTTCGAGAGCATACCTTTTTGCACCACCTGCATCTGGTGAAACAATAATACTATTTCGCCATTCAACAATATTCTCCTTAATCCATTTTAAGACAGCTGGTTCAGCAAATAAATTATCGACTGGAATGTCAAAAAATCCTTGAATTTGACTAGCATGAAGATCCATTGTAATTATATGATCAGCTCCGGCTACAGACAGCATGTTCGCCACTAACTTTGCAGATATGGGTGCACGGCTCTGTAAAATACAATTCAATAATGAACTTTATAATGTTATATGAGTCTCTCAAGTCCATTTGCAACTGGAAAAATCCTGCAATTTAAAATCCTGCTGTTAAATTCGATTATCAATATGTCCCATCGGTAGATTACTGGATACAAAACACGATACCTTTTTATTAAAACTTTGTCTTAAGTTTACTTTTTCAAAAAAAGGAAAGGATAAATGCAAAAAGTCATTGTTTTCCTATGGCTTCTTCTATCAGAAAAATTATACATTTAAATGTTTGTATCAAAAAATTATTCATTTTTATGTAGAGGGGACAAAATACGAATACAATGGCTAATCACTAAAACACTAATAAAAAAGAATGTACATGTGTACAAAAATATGATTTAAAAGGTAAAACCACATGTTGCAAATGCACCCCAGTTAGACTCAACAAAAAATGTAAGTCAAGCAAAATATTTAAAAATATCAACGCAAAACAGAACACAATGCATCTCGTTTCTTTGCCCTCGTGTAATAAATATAGCGATCAATCAAATACAAGGGCATTTCAATATATATTGTATAAGAATAATGCATTTCATTTCAAATGCATGTTAATACATTAGAGACATATGTAATTTTTTTTTTTAAGTTTGAAACAATATGATAAATAAAGAGCACTTAGCATAATATTCATTATTTTTCTTTGTGTGTGCAAGAAATGCATTGTGTAAAAGAGGAACGTAATTACAATTATGATAACTTAATGATCTATTGCCTATAGCAGACGATATTTTACACAAAGCAAACTAATATTTATTTCACGTTGTTTAGTCCTATTTCAAAATACTATTTTGTCATGGCATGTTTTTCACAAAACAACACAACCAGAAACTTTCATTGTTTAAGCACTACTGCGTTAATAGGATAGGCATCCTATGATTAGTACATTTGGACGATAACACTGGTGGAAGCTATAGAGTAATTAGTACCCAATAAACACATGTGTGCATATCCCCAATGTGTAGCTTACTAATATTGAACGTATAATGCTATTATATTAATATTTTGCCCTCTCATTCAAATGTCAATGCTTTTACCAAATGTTCCATTCATTCATTCATTCATGGGGTTCCACTGTGATATGTAGCAATTATAAGTTTTGTTAGTCCTACAAAGAAAATTGTTGAAGAAAGTAAAAATGATATTAAAAATCGAATTTCTCATCGAGTTATCATTACAAACGCTTCACTCGACAATGTTGTTGATCTCATACTCACTGTAGACAGGTCGGGCAGAGTATCCTGAAAATACCCAGCTATTCAGAATCTTTAAAAAACTGTGTTGAAAGTTTGTAGCTAATAATATTTCAATAGTTACATTTACCTTATAATAAATATGCTTTAAACATAGGGAAATACCATGATTATCAAATATTCTACTTTACCCACAAAGCTCATAGTAGCTTATGGACAATGTAAATTGCCGAATAGTGCTTCTACATGCAGTATGAATTTGTTGTCCTGTAATACTGTGTCCATGCAAATATTTTCATTGTAGAGCAATTAATAAAAAGTGAATTATAATGTAAATATATGGTATAACTGTAATATATAATGATAAACATTTTAGCAAATGTGATAATATATTATAAATGTGTTATGATTACCATCCTTATAGCTATGACGTGGCAAGGCCCCCCTCGATGAAGAAGTCTATAATCAGTTTTGCAATATACTTAGGTTATCTAACTTCTGATAACCTCAGATTATTGTTAAATGGCATGCCTTCAATCTATGTGTATCCCATTACTGTGATTTCTAACGCATCATTTGCTTATTGTGTTAGAGAATTGTAATGCTTACATAAGAATTGATCAAATATGTACCCATAGGTTACTGTATTTAATATAAATAGCAGTAAATATTGCTATTTAGCACATTCCTGTACTTTACTATGTGCATACAGAACATACTTTACTTTTATATTTACTTTCGTTCTATAATACGCATTAAAAATTTTCTTTAGCAATAAAATATATATGATGCTGATAGTTGTATTTTGTACTTGTGAAAATATATTTAATGCCAATTTGTCTCCGTGATCCATATAAGAATTTCTTTATGCTTTTAAATATTTATTTCTTTTTAAAATGGATACTTTATTACGAAGAAAGCCTATTATGTCTCTTGATGATAAACTTTACATTTTGTATAAAATTTATCTGCTACTTAATATTTATAAAGGCAGTATATTTTTAGAGTATAATTATCATTGCCCATTCCTCTGATTCAACATTGTGGCTAAGCATGAAATCCCTCCATTGGACTATCATTATTAGCATTCCTGTTAGTTCAGACCTTAGAAAATAACAGATGATGATGTATCAAAAGTTTAAATTACACAATAAACAACGACAGATAAAAAATCATTTTGTATATGAACACTATTTGGTGCAGCCCAATGATGTAAAGCCGGATATGTACAAGCACACTTTACATGGCAATGAGAGATCGAGTTTTGCGTTCCAAAAATGATATAATTCCATTGATCCGTTCCAAAGCTATAAAAAAATAAGTAGAACAGAAAAAAAGACCGCCACAAGTTACCCTGAATTTCCACTCGTTCGACTTCATGACTACATGACTCTTAGTGGAGTTTGACTTCTCCCCACCATCACCGCCCTGTGAAGATATCATACAAAAAAAAATTTTACTTCTTTGAAAACTGTTTACTCCATATCAGCTTATAATATTTTCTTTGCAGAAATAGAAGCTGCATGAAGAAAAATAGTTGACAAATGCTGGAACCAAAATTACATGTTATAACGCCATTAAAATTTGATTCCTGTACAAAATAACAATTATACAAATATTGTCATGAGAGACTAATACCATATAGCAAAAAGGAATATGGTTTGACGAAATGCTTGTATTTTAGTTGTGCTTGTAAGTTTTTATAGACAAACTTCAAATACTCAGGATACATACTTAGCACAATGACCTTTTACTAGTTAAATAGATCAATATGATTTTTGAACAGAAAAAAATTAAGTGATATTGAATAGCGTTATTTTAAGCATATGAAGATACATGCCATCTAATTTAATATGCAACAGTAAGAGTATCTTTTGTATTTTATCTGTTTGAAAGATACATATTCATCTGATGTGTACAACTGCTTGATTATGTTAATTAATGGCATGCATTATCAAGAGATATAAGGCAATGTATACTGAGTATTGCAATCTTAACACACGTGTGGATGTATTTAGTTCGCGTCCTTAGTTATGTAATTGATAATGTTAGATATAATTTAATTATCGAAATAAAAAAAAAACTAAAAAAGAGTAATAAAGAATGACAAGTTTTTAGCACAGCAAGCTGAAAACCTACATTTTTAACAGTTACAGTAAATTTAAGAGTATCTTTATGCTCACATCGTAAATATATTCCCTTAGACACAAATTGAAGCTAATATATTAGCCTTCACCTTAAAGTGCATTAGTAACTTGTAGTGTTATTAAAATCACAAGATAAATCACTTACATAAAATTATACAATGCTACTGTACTTAAGCATTACATTTTTAAGCCGTAATCAACATATTAAAATCGTCTAATTTTGATCTTGATATAAAAATGCACACATATACTCCTATTATACATTTATTCTAAACAGGAACATCATGTGTCAATAAAAAACATAATAATATTCAATGCTGTAGCTCAAAGATGTAACACATAAAAGTGGAATAAACGCAGGATGAGTTTTGCTTACCTTGTCCTTCTTATCCTGCCTTGCATATGGAAAGCAAGGAATAACTGCGGTTACTCGTGATGCGGAAGCAATTTTGCAAGCATTAATCGTAATCAGGAGTTCCATTAAATTATCGTTCACCTCCCCACATCCACTTTGTACAATGTATACATCTTCTCCTCGAACAGATTCTCCTATCTCGACACTAAAAATGATTAAGTATTATTTTTTGCCAAATTTGCCAGCATCTATACATCATCGCCATAACTTAAAATACGTGTCAAAATAGTGCACATGCCATAATACACGTGCGTATATAAATATTACATCCGAGGTAACATTATAGGAGGAAAATCCCCGGGCCGATATAACGAGCATTTATAAGTGATCGCATTAGTGTCCGTTGCAAAATGTGCACGATGGTATTTAGGATCGAATCGACTAATAATCGTGTTGGTTGACCTTCAAATTAAACGGCGCGGTCTAGAAACGTACGGGGTAACCGGCCTTGCGCGACGGGGTTGTCGGTAAGATGATAGGGATGACAAAACGATAATAAATCATAAACTTTAAGGTGGCAACGCCAAGGGAGATCGACCCTTCAGGCACAGGGAGGCCAAAAAAGGGAGAATTCGTTTGCCCTTTATTCTGACACGTGGTCAGGGCTCTGTTTCATTATAATGACAATAACGTGGTTAGATAGTTGCGAACGCGACCATTACCATGTTTCGAGGTTGCTAAATTTCTTGGTGACAACCTTTCCGTTGTCGATGCCGAGCCTGTCGACGATACGCTGGGCCAAATCGGGATGCGAGGTGCCACTGAAGACTTTGATGTTCGGCATTCTGCTTTGCAAAAGTTGCCCGCGAGAATTTCCTAAGTTTGCGCGTAACAAACTCTTGGCACGCACTGGCTGGGACACAAGCATCACTAAACAGAAAACACCGAGTGACTGTCCAATCAGGAATAAGCCGCGGAGCCGGACATGACGTAAGATTATGCTCCGCCTACCAAATGTGGATTCTAACCGCGTAAATGTTTCTCTTATCGAAGTCACATTTTTCTCTGTCTCCTTTTATTACATTTGGGTAAAATAGCTTACGAGAACTGCCGAGTTTATTTTGCGCTCTATCGGAGATTACGAAATCTTTCTCGAACGTCAACGGGTTGCGTTCGCCATGGCCATTGGATTTCGTTGAAAACCATTACGACTATAATATCTCGAATATTTCACAATAAAGTGTTGTTGGAAATTCTGCGCTTTAGCAAATGCTAAAGTTCAGATTCTCCGATTGCTTTCATCGATCAGCTCAGCTCCTGTTCGGGCATTCCATTCTTATCCAATCGATAATAGTTTGGTCTTATATTACAAATCGTGTCTTTATGTGTTTATTTCAACATAACCCCTTACTTTGGATTGATTCGCGCGCATTTTTATCTCTACCCCTTTTATCGCATAATTGCGGCAGTGATAAAACGATAATCTAATACGTTAGATCGAGAGATACGCCCTGACATTATCCATCTCGAATCTACCGTTGGGTATCTAGCCTTCTTGATTTGCAATTTGCCGCCGTGGGTAGCTGCGACGTGAACGTAGACGAAATTCAAAGGGGTGAACACGAGTGGGTGACAGTCAACTTTTCTCATCAATGTGGCGCCGGTGGTGATTGAATGATAAATTGGATGTGTCCATGAGCGGCGATTTCGGGACGCAGCACGGGTTAGGAGCATCGTTTTTCTAATTAGAAAGGAAAAGCGAACTCAGGATCAATTTCTCGAAAGATTCGCCACACGCTGACGCTCTTACGAAACATCGTTAGCCTATTTGAATGAGAATGACAGTGTGCTGATCGTCTTACCGATTCGGAAGCCATGGCGAACATCGCGGCACAGCGAATCAAACGAGAATTCAAAGAGGTTATAAAGAGCGAGGAGGTGAGTCCTTAGCTACCTGGGTAGAGATACGTGAAATTGAATTTTTTTTCACCGATGGCCAATGGCCAAAAAATCCTCGAAAAATAAATTTTGTGGTTATGAGGTATGCTCTAAAGCGGGTCGCACTTCCAGCGTGACAAAAATGTGATTGAATTTCTTAACCGATGATATCGCCACGAACAATGCACAATCACCTGTTGTAATTTTACCCAATAACTGACCGACTAATATGACTTTCGTGATGATGTGACAAATTCTATGGAACTATTTACGGCGTTAACGATCTTGAGCTGTTTACAGCATTTGAATGGTACGGTAATTACGATCGTAGCTGTACAATCGCGATGTTATATTTATTAGAGACAATGAAATTAAACGTAACGTGTAATACTCTATTTTCTTGTACACGTATGTTTATTTGCATATATAGATTAGTAAATATATGCTTGCGTACATTCTTGTACAAAAAATAGCTGTCACTAAGAACTTTGATCTAAAATGTATTTGCAAGCAATATTCAGTAAATATTTTGACATACCATCTTTACGAGATTCTTCAGAGCAGTGGCATGTTTTCGCTGCTTCTCTCTTTCCTAGGAGATCCATTCTGTACGCACATTAACGTCCGTTATGATGAAGTGTTTTCACAAGCATGTACATAGGCAAATTATGATGGAATATCACAATCATAATATCACAATATTGTGAATTGTGATTAGAGGGCATTACATCATGATGTTATCACACACAGATGACATAGGGTCAGTGGTGAAGAAGATTACATTTCCATTTCAAGAAATTATTATAAACGTAACCAAAGTTTAGCAACATATTTATTTGCTCCAAAAATTCTTATCTCGGCTTGCACAACTTATGTATCACTTTAAAGAGGAAATAAACCGCATTATATGTGAAGTTTACGTGTAACAAATTAATTACAAAGCATGATGTTTTTTATACCATGAATTTAGACCACTGCTAATTTTCAATTGTTTCTAAAGTGACAAAAATAATAGACTGAGCTTAGATGAAGTAGGTCATTGGTAACAATTTTCAGAGGTGTACATATTAGTCAATTTAATTCAATAAAAATCTTACTTAGAATCACAATATATTTATTATTGATAATTTATGATGCTTATCAATGTATTAACTTTTTGTTTCAGGTTGCAAAATGTGCAATTAAAGTGGAACTAGTAAATGATAGTTTTACTGAATTAAAGGGAGAAATTGCTGGTCCACCAGATACACCATATGAAGGGGGTAATTTTGTACTTGAGATTATAGTTCCCGAGACATATCCCTTCAATCCTCCTAAAGTAAGCACTTTGTAAGTCAATATGATTAATGATATAGTAACGATTTTATATAACATAAGATTGATTTTAATTTGTTTATTATACATACAAACTTATTTTGCACATTATTGTATTTTTTATTTTTTTAAATTTGCACTTGTAGATTACATATATGTATGTATTTAACTTAGTATAGAATAAATTTGAAAAACTATGTATAAATATATGAATAAAAATTAAATTACGTTTTCTCAAAGCTATATGGAATACTAAGAAGATAATTTGCAGGTACGATTTATAACAAAAATATGGCACCCTAATATATCTTCTGTTACGGGTGCCATTTGTTTGGATATATTAAAGGATCAATGGTACGTATTAATATGATATTAGTAGTGTTTAGGAAAAGTTATAAAATGTACATGCATCATGTTAAAAAACTTATTTCAAGGGCTGCCGCAATGACACTGCGAACAGTATTGCTGTCATTACAAGCCTTGTTAGCTGCAGCCGAACCAGATGACCCTCAGGATGCAGTAGTTGCTAAACAGTATAAAGAACATCCTGAAATGTTTCGCCAAACTGCCAAACATTGGACATTTGTATACGCCGGTGGTATGTAATATACATGTCAACTACAAATATGTTTACTTTGTATGATATGATCAGTAATATAGATTGTGTACCATGCAGTATAACATGTAAAATAAGATTTTAAATAATACGTTTTTTATTACATTGGATGTGTTCATATATATGCTGTATAATTATTATAGGACCAGCAAAGATGCCAGATTTAGATGACAAAATAAGACGATTAACAGATATGGGAATTGAAGAACAGAATGCTAGGGTTGCCCTATCCTCGTATAATTGGGATTTGGAACGTGCCACCGAGCAGCTCTTTAGTTAGTGATAACTGTATAGTTAAACTGTCACATACAAGCACCGCTCATTTTGTCATTAAGAAACTTCTGTAACACCACACTCAAATATTGATACCATAGCAGTTTCATAATCAAATTCAGCACCTGTAATGACAATATCCCAATGGCAAAAACATTCAAAAAAATCCCATTTGATATCCATAAATAATAGCGATTTATTTAACTTGTAACATAGGCATGATAAAAAGAAGCAGTAATTAATAAAATCCCTTAAGTTTAAAATAATTCTCGCAATTTAAACAAAAAGGAATCTATGACTTTCGTTCTGTCCAAATTATATTATAACGATATATATATACATATATATAAGAATGTTTTTAATGAAACTGTTGTGTGTTCGTTGTACCTTTATTTCCTTTAAAATCGTATAAAATAGTTTAATTTGTTGATCAACCAGGTGGAAATACTTTCCTACATTTGCAGATCTCTATGAGTTTTTAATCCCTCTGCCATCTTTTATTACATTTGATGTGGTGACGTTTTCCGATTATGATTTTCAAGTTCTATTAGAAGTTATAATTGTCATTAAAGATTTGGCAAATCTGATAATTTGTTTGAGTATAGCGCAATATTTGGTATTGCTATTTTTCTCTGCTTTTACGAAGCTTAATGTTACTGTTTGATCATACTATTGCTTTTGTAAATTTGTTCAAGCTGCAAAGACATTTCATTTGATTAAATCCGATTGTATATTATTGAAATAGATGAGAATTTGTTAATGTTAAACCATATTTGTAAAAAGAGTGATAAACTTAAATGCTTATTGTTAATATTTAAATTTTGTACATTTTTGGTGTTGGGTTACATGTCAATGATCCGATTGTTTATCATGTCATATATACATACTTTTTATATACATGTTTTTGTATTCAAAACTGAAGAAGTGCATTCCAGGGCCAGAAAAGAAATTGCATTTATATATTAATTTCAGTCATGATTATCTCACCAAATTTGGTCTTTGACTACTTTTTAAATCAATTTCAGATTCAATATGAAAGTTTGTTGGAGAAGGTTTCGAATTGCATCTTAAAACCTAGTACATTTAAATTACTCATAGTAAGACGCAATATCCTTCATACTGATTTACTTCATGGCATATGTATACTTTCATTTTTGACTTATTTAAAATAACTTTAATACAAATGCAGCTCATGTTTGAAGAGAAAGGTAGCATAGCAGTACATAGAATAAAGCTAAATATTGATTCAGAATGTTATTTATATAATACTATACATGTTGGTGGGCATACATACATTTTTTTTATACATTTTACTAGTACTACATCTTTGGCAATGCTAAAGTAGGAAACCTTATCCAATTTTATATTGCATTTTTTGTAATTTATGCGAAGGCTGTGTTAAAGGCGTATTGATAAATGATAACCACTGTGTTCGGTCTACTGTTGTCTCGAAGAAAAAAGACATTTCAAAAATTAAAAATAGACATTTGTCTAGGTAAATGATTTGATATATCACGAATGATTTAATTGATGTAATTTAATACTTCAAAGGTATGAATAAAGTACTCTTTTTTCAAATATTAGCATTCAAAGCATTTTCATAGTAAACCTTGCTCCTTACGACTTTTCAGTTATTTGTAAAAATTTTCTTTTTTATTAATTTGTATATGTATATTACAGTTTAGAGTAAAGCTTTTATTACCCCTTATGATATTATATATACTCATTTATAGAAAAATGGAAATTCGTTCACTTTATTAGAGATACTCCTGTCCTACATTCACAATATACTGCTGGTATTTTGATTAGATTGTATAATTGCTGGTCTTAAATCCAGCACTGCAAGTATGTACATAATTTTGTGATTAAATAATTTACCTTAAGCAAAGTTACACATAATACACATTTAATCATTAGTTCCTGCGGATCACTTTTTACATATAGCTCATATTTCCTAATTCTCTTATTTCATATATATATAGTCCTAACTATCACATTGGTCAAAGTAAGATGTTGGATAAATATATTTAATATGTTAATACTGTACAAATATTAATATACATATACTATATCTCACTTGAAGACAATAATGGGAAATGCAAACAGAACTTTGCTACAATGTTACAATGTTCTGGTCAATAGTTTGCTCACAGTTATCCATGACTGTAAAATCTAATTTTTTTTTTGGAAAGAGTAGCCAGATACAAATTGTTACTAACTTCAAATGCACACATATCTATAACAGGATACGATACGGGTAGGCTATGTACTTGCTTTCCTGTCGATATGCTCCATAATGATACGCTACTGGTAGATTCTTGATGCGCTGCAACTAAAGTATCATGCTCTATATTTATATGACATGGCCTGGAGAGCAACTGTTGTGAATTGCCGGCATGGAATGTGTGAACAACGTTACATAAAATTGCTTCCTCATTACCCTTTTCTATCGTGCATACAATATGCCTCGCATGAGGCTGCCTAGCATTTGGACGTGATGATATTAGAGCATGATTATTTTTTTCATCATAACGTACAGACACAAACGGACCTTCCAGAAATATCTGTTTTGGTATATATTTTCCTGCTTTTTGTTCATAAGCATAACACGTGTTTAGTCTACAAGCTATAAAACCACCTGTGCTTAAGCCACTACCGGGATTTGGTGGAACTGTTGCAAGCGAAACAACTGGTGACCTATCCCCTGGACTGTCCAAGACTTCAACAGCCCCAGAAGTCTGTCTAATGTCAAACTGCATTATCGATCCATTTTGTGCACCCGCGAAAAACATATTGGGATTATCACCCGACCAACAACAACTCCAGAGTGGAAATTCGGCCTGATAAGTGTGTACTACAACATTGTTTTGTACATCCATTAGCTTTGCACATTTGTCAAATCCCACACTAAGGAGTAATGATTGGTGCATTGAATGAAACGTAACATCTCTTATTGCTTGCGAGTGAAGATATATAAAGTGTCTTGGTTGAAAATTATTTGAGTCTATTTTTTTGATACCATATCCCGAAAATAAAGAATTGGTAGATTTTTGTGACACAACCAGAAATCCGTACCATGGGTTATAGTCTAATACGCGACAAGCACCATCTTTACAGATATCTATAGAACGTTCCAAGTGAAATTTTTTATTTGTGTATTTGGATATATTTTGATTCAAATTTGTACTCATTTCTAACTGTTGACTTTCTAGCTCTGCAATTCTGGTTTTCATACTTGTTAATTGTTGTTCGTACAGCTTTTGTCTCAAGTAATATTTCGAGAGTTCCATCTCTATACGATTTTTCTTAGCACTCATGTTACTTAATTCCTCTTTTAATTTGCTTAACTCACTAGTATCAATTGATGTCAATTTTTTGGCATACAACATACGAATATCTTTCAGAGCAGCTTTTCTGTTACATTGTGGGCAACGACGGTTTGTACTAGTACAGGATACTTGCAACCACCTTAAAATACAGCTGTGTCCAAATAAATGTCCACACTTTAAACAACATAAACGATGCTCCCCTGAGCTAGTCCATAAATCCATACAAATAGGACAAGACTGATCGGAATCGAGATCGGAGTCATCTATGTCCATTTCTTTTGTAGTTTCTATAATAGCAGCATTGTCTGAAGCAGGTTAAAATAACAGTGAAAAAATTAGGGACATATATAAAAATACAAGTGGCTACATAACTTTATTGTAGTAAATAAAGAAATTGAATCCTAAGATATATTAAATATTAATGTAATATTTCAGCGTTTATTACAAAAAATCTTTACCGGGCTTCGGAATTTCCATTTGTAAATCAGTTTCTGTATTATCTTCAGCATCATTATCGCTTCCATGTAATTCCTCATGATGTTCTTGCCTTGCATCCTGCTGCTCCATTTCCAATCTACTTTCATCTACAATATAAAATATAAATTTCAAAAAATGTACTTCACATGAGAATTTAAAAAAAAAATGCTATGTAATTTTAGACACTTTTAAAAAATCAAGTACACAACCTGAAGAATAAGCACTGTCAGTAACCATTTCTGTGTAACATTCATTGTGTACATAAACTAAGTATACAGTTACACTAAGTTTTAACCTCAATTTCCGTAATTTTAGGATTGTATACAATAGATTATATTAATAAATAATTCAAATATATACAGTTTTACGCTTTAGATTTTTGTTATCCTGTACATATCATTACATTTCTAGAAATATTACTATGATGATATAACCCGCAACATCGTGTTTCGCACAAGACATATTAAAGTTTACTTTATTTATTATGCTACTGGATTTGTGTAAGTACAGCATTTTTCGTGTAATGTTTGAATTACGTACCAAAACTAAATAATAAATAAATCTGTCCGGATGAATTAAGGTAGCGTTTCCATGATTTGAATAATACTTTTCCGAATTTTCTTTAATGATTTTTAGCTCAGAAATGTTTGGCACCAAAATGCCTTCGTAGATCATTAAAGTAAATTCGATACACATGTACTGGATGAATTCAAACCGTTTATGATAATTACCGGCACTTCTCTCACTGCACGATTTCACCTCCAGCGCAGTAACTATATAGATCTCGAATCGAACGTTTATTTCACGATAATACCCGACGCTCTTCATGAAGCATAAATGTGAATAAAGGGCATGCACCCGCTTTCTCCATCTGACATATACACTGTAAACCCGATGATTTGAAACGTACCTTAAAGTTGGCTTCGATTTAATCAGCATAATAGCCGAGCAAATAATCGCGCCGAATACACTTTTGAAACAAAGGTGCCAAGGAAGCCATTTTTGTTATGTATTTCACAAAATTGAATATTTTTCAAAGCTATCTGTTGGATTATTATTTTATTATTTTATATCGTCTATTTTTCTCAGAATATATGTTTAACAAAAATCACGATACATTACTCTATGTTGGCAAGTAGAAAATAATAAAAAAAATATACTTACTATTTTTAAGTTCCGATCAATTTAAGAATCTTTTCGAAAAATTAGTAGACAGATTTGTACAAAAAGCACATATAGCTGTGGTGGATGCAGTGTCGGTGAGAACTACGATGATGTAGTGGATTCGAGGTTTGTTTTTCCATGCGATATGTATACTGCAGCTCTGGCGATTCGAAATCCACCTTAAACAGTAGGTCCTAGGCCAATGATGAAACTTAGCAGTCGGTGCCAAAAATGAAGTGAAAAAAAAAATACAGTATCCGACGTTACCGACCAGAAAGCCACCCTGTTTAGCAGCAATCCGATCGACAGTGGTGTGCATCATAAAATTATATTTTCGAGCTTTGCGCACCTGTATTGTTATTATTATGTAACGTTTAAAATTACAATTATATGTTGGAATTTTTTTTTTGGAACTAGATAATTGATGTACAAACAGTGATAAAGATATCGAGTATTATTCTATATTCTTGTAATTCAAGTGAAATAAAGGATTTAGTATTATACGTAAAAGGATAGAAAGAACAAAGCAATATTTGGTGTAAATTCCACTTTACTATACAATTACAAATGAGTATGTTCAATTTCGTTCAAGAAAAAACATGCAAAGAGTAGCAAGACTGGTATGTCTCAATAATATTACATCGATTCTTAAACATTATGAACAACGTTGCATTCGTAAATTCGGGCGCATTAAGTGTTTACGTAAGTACACTCGACGACCTACAGTTGTGCATTATCGAACGGATATAGTTTCTCTACTTTGTATCGTATCTTCGCTACCTATAATTTTGCAAATTTGATCGTTATTTTTTAGTCCATTGTCGTGTAGGATTATTCAAAACTTATTAAGAATTTAATGGAAGCGCTATAAAACCGGTAACTAGAACGATACATTTAATGGCAGTCTAATGTTTTTTTGCCACGAAGAAGCGACATTCAAAATCTTCGTTCACGCAAGGGACGAATCTAATTACGATGATCGTGGTTCCACGGAAGATAGACTAAAGCGATGACACAGTTTGATGAATTCGAATACCACCCTTCAAAATGATAAAGTTATTGATGACATGCATGTTACGGTCGATTATCTAACAACTAATATAAGTTACAGATATAAAACTTATGCCGCAATATCTTAATTATATGTACAAATTGAAAGAGTAGACTATGTCGAATTAGAATTACACCGATCAAACAACTATTTCGAGATACGTGTCGCTACATAACATTTTGATTAAACGATTAGTTCTAATGTTTGATTTCTCTCAAATGTCCAAAGCGATTTCTTTTTTTTTTCGATCGAATAAAAATTCACACAGTGCACTTTCGTACAGCTGTCGCGTACATGCCGCTTTATAGATAAGGCCAACCATACAAATCTCACACGTAGAAAGCTGCCCACGATGTAACGAATCGCGTGACATAGGAAGTTTATGTTATGTCGGTATGGCTAATTATCATCAATATTGCTATCTACTTCTTCCTCCATTCCTAATGACTTGACTACAATTTCCTTGGCTTAGATGATCCTACCTCATGTATTAGACAAATACCTGAATATTTTCGAATATTCAACGTCTCTCATAATCCGTCATATTTGAATAAAGGATAAAAGAGTTTTCACTGGACATGCATTGGAAATGAATTCCGATCGACAGACTTCGACAATGGATAGAATAAGATATCCTGCTCTACGTGGACGTTTTGAAGAAAGTATTTACAAGGACTTTCGATTTTCAGTCGCCCCTATAGTTAACCCTTTGCAGTTCACGAAATTCGACCACTTCTACGCCATCCACCTCAATCGCAACTTATACCCAATTACATCTCGAAATACACGGTGAACAAATCGAAAGTATTCCTCAAAAGCGCATTCACGACTGTCAAAACTAGGTCAAAACAGGTGCAAAAATGTATTTGACCAAAAGAAAACGTTCATCGTAAACCATCGATAGCAAAGAAGACGATCGTCGAGCCGTACTGGATCTAGATTTACAGGGGGTTGAGATAAAAGTTCACCGTCTCCAATTCAATTAATTCCATTACATCCTTATCCTTTAGCAACTCAAGGTGTTTCATTCACCTGCCACGACCAACACACATAGCTCCTCACATTCAAAGTACATCTCAAAATACCCGGTGGATAATCAAATATATTTCCTAAAGACTCGTTATCGATAACCAGAAACAGAAGAACGATAAAAAATCGACTCGATTCACGCGCATAATCATCGCGCAGCATCGACAGCGAGGAATACAATATCGTGGTAGGACCGCAAAGGGTTAATATCAGGACCACAGTCAGCATCACCGGTCTCGTCTTACGTGAGCATCGTGTCAATAGCGGAAAGTACAACGTCGAGGCATACTCGATGCGTGGCCTCGAGGGATCAACCATATTTCAGGCATCGCGCGGATCAATGACGATTCGTTCAACGGTGGGATACGTCTTACGACCGGTCGACGTCTCAGACCCAGACGCTCAAGGACTCCGTGGTAGCCTGCGAGGTGGAGAAGGTGGCACGATGTTGCTTGAAAAATGCCTGCATCTCCGCCGGAGTCGAGGACCATCTTCGATGCCTCGTCTTCTCGAGGGGCACCTCTGGCAGGCCTATCTCGGTGTGGCAGCCCTTGATCGGTGAGATCGGCAATACTGTCGGCAGGCCGACCTCCTGGAAGGAACTCATCGAGGAGAATCCGCTCTCGTCCTCGGCGCTGCTCACGCTGGCGGTCGGCTTCGATCTGGAGGACCTGCCAGGCTCCTTCTTGTCGACCTTCTTCGTGCGCCTGACGGGCGTCGAGGTAGGCGTGCCGACAAACATCCGATCGCGCTCGACGATGGAGCCGTTCATCGTCTCTCGAAGCTCCTCCTCCGTGGCCTTGCTGCTGCCGGAATTGAGGGACGTCGAGTCGAGCGACCTTCTGACGCCTGGCAAGAGATTCTGTAAATTACGATCGACCTCGGTGGAGTTCCTCAGGGATTTGGGGAAGCATGTCCTGTTGTCGCCCTCCGTGCTGCTGGACTCGTTGCCGCGATCGCTGCTGGAGCATCCGACGTACGCGGCGTCCTGAAGGGTCGTCGAGTTGACGAAGCTGTCGGTCTGAAGGGGCAGAGAAGCCTCGTGGTGGTGCGCCTCGACCGGTGAGGGAGATGAACCATCCTCCGTGGGCGTTATTCGCGCCAGGTCGGGTTCCCGCATGGACAGTAACGACTGCACGGTCCGCATTAATCTGCACAACGAATTAACTGATCTTAGTGAATTTGTCGATTTCAATGATCATGGAGGATTAAACTACGCTCGTAGTGCCCCGTTTAAGTTTAACGCGAATTCAAGCATTCGACTTGATCCTAATAGTATTCAAGCGATGCATACCGAACGATGCCTATCAGTTCACTTTTTCCATTATCTTTGCAATCGTTAAAAGTAATACTATTCAACAAAAAGTGTAATCTCCATATTCTAGCTGTTAAAATCTAAAGTATTTCTATCATTTTCCATATTACTTATACACTTCTCGAGTTTCTTCCCTAATCCCAACCCCTTTATAAAACTCTCGATTCCACCGGTTACATTCAAGAACTCATAGCTCGGCTTGTATATCGACTAGTGGAGAGTCCAGAATTCCAACGCAAAGGGCGCTACTCGATTACGCTGTCGCGCGTACCTGAAGGCCTCCTGGGAGAGCTTCTCCGGCGGAACATCGTCCGGGTCCAGCTCTATCTGCTTTGGTCGTCGATAGACCACACCCTCGTGCGTCTTGTTGAGATCCTGAATGGCCTTATTCCGCGGTGGCGTGCAGTGAACGGGGTCGTTCCTGCGCAGCACCGACCAAGTGAACTCGCGGAAGCTCGTGCTGCCGGCTGAGATCTGCGTGACGGACTTTGCCCTCGTGAAGCGAGACGATCCGGACGAGGAGGAGGAGGACGTCGAGGTGCCGCGACTGGGTGAGGAATCGGCGTGCACGGCGTGCACGCTGCGACTGCGGGGCACCCTGCCCGATGAGCTCTTGTCCTTGGGGTTGTTCTTTTCGTGAAGAATATCCAGGCTCTTGCGAGCTCGATCCAGGAACCGCACCACCTGCTCCATCAGCGAGCGGTACATCAGCCTGTTCGCCTCGGTCTGAAAGTTTCGTCAAGACATTGAATCGCACGAACGATTGGACAGCTTTGTCTTGAAAGCTACTTGGTAATTAGAGTTCGTGGATGAATATGGACTCGATTAAAGGATTCTTGGTGTAAAGCGTTTTTTGTCGATATTAGGTATTGAGTATGATATGGTGACCGAAAGTTTCTTCTGGTCTTAAGGAGTATGGACTCGAAATTAGTTAACAAATGTTGTGAAAAATTCGGGGGTTTTTCATAGTGTTCTATCGAGTGTAGGTGATTTATTCGATTATGCTGTTTGACTTTATATTAATGATGCTTATTTTGGATTAAATGTTGAGTAGTTTGACGATTTTTTTAATTCGTGGGTTAATCGTAGAAATATATCTTCATCGAAATGATGAGGATAGACAGTCGAACAGCGTAATTAAAACTACCGGCAAAGGCACGTTTCGATTTAACATCAGAGAAATGGTTTTTTTTTTATTTTTGACACAGACCGCTAAGGTCATTTAGCCTAGGTCCTAGTGCTTATTGTGGATTTCAAACCTCCAGAGCTACAATATACATATCACATAGAAAAACCCGGGACGTGATTGGTGGGATTCAAACCCGGGTCTCCCGCGCGGAAGTCCGAGCCTATACTCACTACGCCACCGTAGCTCTGGAAATGATTTTATAACACACGTCACTCTGATCAGCTACGAACCTGTTTCAGTTGCCATTGAAGCGTGTCCACCTGAGTCTGAAGAAGAACATTGTCGATCACTTGGAGATGCGGCGCCTGATTCAGTGACAGCGCGCCCTGCAATCTCTGATTTTCTTCCGTCAATGCCTGACATTGCTGCAACAGAAAACAATTTGCGTCAGCGCAAAAAATCCCTCGTCCTTGCACTTTAAGGAGAAAACCAGCATCGCGAGCGCATAAAAACCGTGCAGATTCTTGGCATCGTCAACGTGCCAATATCAATCGATTCCCCTAATTTGAAGCGAAACCAGACATTTATATCTTTCCTCGTCGGATAACTCGTAAAGCAAGCATTTACGAGTGTGCGCTTACACGACGCGTCTTTTCTAATTCAACACTCGCCACGAAAGTTTCTACGGGTATTCCCGGGGAACTCTGTATAATTCGACGACAAGGATCTCGATAAGTAGGGGCTCGGTAATTAAATACCAGCGCCAAACGAGCCGACGGCGGTGCTACGAATCGCATTAACGAGAGGCAGTATAGTATCTCGAGCATTTACGATCTCGCACGCACGAGTTAATCCCGATGTATAATGCCCGACGCAGGATCTTTCTCGGCGCTTAGGACTCGGCAGGCCAGAGCTTTCTCACGGGTCGCCGCCAAGAATTAAAGTTCTTCTGGAGCGCAGCAACCGTCGTGGTGGATGTAAACAGAGGAGGAGTGCATTCCAAGCGCCTTGCTTTGCCGGGGCAGGATGGGGAGCGTTTACGAGGTACACCGCAATTTCATCCTAATTCCAGTAACGACCGTGAGGAATTAAGAAATAGCATCGTCCTTCTGCGCTTTCGCGGCTGAGGAACCAAAAAGCGGAGCGTTGCAAAAAGCCCTCTTGTCCTTCGCGATTGGCCAGCCACGGATAACCGTCGTACAAGACGATTGTTCGTACCGCATTGTGCGAAAACCCTTTGTAACCCTGCATAATCGACATTTCGTTGCAATTTTCACAATACCATTATATTTGAATCTCCCTTTCTCCGCGAACTTATGAAGTTAAAGGCGAATATAATATAACGTATAATAATTTAATATAAGTAGGAGTAAATAAGTAAAGAATCGGTCGACGACCGTCGAATCACTAATTGATAATGCGATAATCAATAAGCCTGGAAAGAAACTATAGCTGCATTAGGATAAAGGACATAAACGGGACGTTACTTTAAAGTAACTGTGGGTTATAGAAGGTTAAACGAGATCGTGTGCAAAAAGACGTTGATTCGATAAAGCCCTGTTATGCGGCTTACACCGTAAAGTAATGTACAGACTTACGCAAAAGTTGAGATTTTAGTGCAAGAAATCATCTCTTTGTTTCCTTTACAATTTTTTACAATTTTAATTTTACAATTACAATTCTCAGATTTTGTCGCACAGCTTCCAAAATTGTGTTCTCAAGCTAATCGCGTTATACAAATATTATGTGTACTGTTCTCTGCGAGTTCATCATTGAAATCGTTTTCTCAGTTGCTCAATCTACGTATTTGTATCGCGGTTGAAACTTCGTCCTTTTGAAAAAAAAATTCGCGCACCATTCGTGTCATGAATTTACTTTGCAGTTTTCTGTAGTACAAATCTATGTGGGAGTTTGTCGCGGAAGCATTATGGATGGGAGTGCCCCTTTATCCTTGGGGACCTTAAAATTATGCGCATGCTTCTCCGGAAGAATTACGATAATTCTATCCAGGCGCTCTTCCTCGTGCCCAGCTTCAACCTTTCTGACTTTCCCGGAGAGAAGACGGAGCTCAAAATGCCGAGCCTTTCACTTGAGCTTGTGCGCTAATAAATTAAGACCGAGACGATTCGTCGATTTAGAAGCGTACGATTAGTTGTGTAATCTGTTCAGATCAATGCACGTCCACTTAAAGTCAAAGATATTTCGTTTTCAGTTTCTCCCTTACCATTTTTTTCACCATGTGCTTCATTACAGTGACAATACTAAATAAGATAAAATAACAAACATTCCAACAAAAATAGTCAATTATAGGATACGATGTTGAAATATTCTGAGATGCACCCCAAAAAAATCGTTTTAAAACGACCGCGTGGTTTATAAAACTTCCTCACACATTGTAGCTTATTGAAAAATGCAGGCATCTTTGTTACACTGAAATTGGACGAGGACGACTCTCTTCTCGAAGAGCACCCCGCAGAAAATCTTTTACGAGTGTCGGTCGGAGAAGAGGCAATACAATGTTTTCCTTGTTGTTGTATCCCAATTTGTTTTGCGCTCATACCAAACGTGTTAACGCTAGGTTTCACCTTACGTGGGAGATTTTCGCGCGAGAGAGCGCGCGGAGCGTGGCCTTCTCCCTTTGCAGAATCTATTTGCTCTCTGGAACGCTCCACATATAGTTTCGAAGCACAGGCTACCTATTCTCTTGGCTCTATAATGAGCGGTAATGCGTATGCGGGCGCAGCGGATACATCGACGAACTTGTGGAATTGCGGTAAAATAAACCGTTCCGAGGCCTCTCCAGCTATCTCGATGCGTATCTCGCGTGAAATCCGCGGGTGCCCCGGATAAAGAGTACCAAAGTTACCTCAGTATTCCATACCTTTCGGCGCCGATAGACACGAGGCCCATGTACAACAAAATCAGTCATATCGATTATGTATTTATATTGTGTATGTGTGTGCGCGCGCGCACGTGTATTTAATATGCATGTGATTATATTAAGTCGATGCAAAAGTGCGTGTTCGATTTTGCATTCAAATACGCCATGACACGTTTTCGTATTGACCCAATACACAGTGTACTAATATTTAATATCGATTGATTTCTGCGATCCTACGACGAGTAGGATATGATGTCACATGATTTCCTACCGATGCTCTCCACCGATGGTGCACTCAACCACTTAAACTCCCGTTTACTTTTCTTTCAGATTGTTTCTCGTTTTCTGTCATCCTCTCCTCTTATTTTCCACAAGATTGTTACGAAGATGCATCCATAATCGAATTATCCGCGTAATAGTTTCCACGAATGTATGGGAAAATCTGGCAACGCTATGCAACGCCTCAATCATTGAATTCTCAAGTGAACTCTCAATATTACAAGTTCAAGCTCCCGAAGTCGCAGTTGGAGTGTCGTAGAAATGATGAAAGGAACAAAGCGAAGGTCCAATGTCGGCCCAAATGGACCCCTAATGCACCACGATTTTTGTTCACTTACACTTTACAGAGAGGAACAGAAGGAACCTCGAAGGAACACGAGAAAGGTTTCTTTCTGGTATTTCCATACAATGGCGGGAAAAATACAGTACGTGTTGCGAGATATCCGGCGATGGGCCGTATGTGATAACGTGGCCAGGACGAAGATGTCGAAAGAATCGTGCATCTAGCACTGAAATTGGCCAAAAACTAGATCTCCGAGTTGCGAACGGTCGATAAATTTTATGGACATACGCCACAGATCTCGATGTGCGAGAAATTGCGTACTTCGTTAGGCGCGTGTTTCAAAAAGTTAACTTCGCGCGAGAGGAAGTAAAAACTCACTACGCCTTGTTAGAAGCGTGTTTTGATTAAATCTAGAGCAGTCAAGATTAAACATTATTATGGTACGTCACATGATCATACAGGCGAGATCATCGTGCATCGCATTGTCGATGAATGAGGCGATATACTTAACCTTGGATACTTTTTAATCCTTTAATCGTGTAATGTCGAACCTGCAACTCGATTACGGATACGACGCGTTCTGATTTTCACAGAGTTTTGTCATCGTACGCGTGCACTTGTAGGCATGCTGAAAGTGGGACGCCGCTTTCCAAGTTCATATAAAGATAATACTCTTCGCTCTTTCGCTATTGTCTCCCTAATAATCTCGGCGGATTTCAAAGTTTCGCAGCAACTGGCATAGACAGAAGGATGCGCAAGAACCGTCCGTTAATATTGCGTTAAGACATTTGTCGGATGCCTCGCGCTTTCTTCATGAAAGCAAGATACAATCAGGATTGCTCTTTAAAAAAGTTCAGATTACGAAGCAGCCCGTTTTCCTACTATTTTCCACATAATCCAAAAAGAGCACAAACACTCAAAGAGCAGTGCATGCATAATTTATCCATTATATGGATTATTGACGATCGAATATTCGGATTATTTTCGATCGTTTGATGCTTTTACCGATTATTCTATATACGTTGAACCAGATTTGATTTTGTTGCAAGTCTAATTTAATCTTGATTATTAAAAACATTCTTTGTACGCTTCTCCTAGCCAGAACGAATTTTCCATTTAGCAACCGAGACGAACGCTGTTTTGCTTGCATTTCCTTCGTACAGCCTGGCAGCTATTTCTTGCAGAATCGCGCCACGTAAGGGAATTTCTACGGAAAGCTGAAAATTTCAGTGGCGACCTAAGCGGATGAGGTTCCGCATGGTCGCTCAGCCTGAACCGTCCACCGGCTGAATACTATAGTGACGTCACTCGCTACGGTCACTGCCTGAATTATTCAGTATTCCTTCGTTTTTAGTTGTATACACTCTGAAGAGCTTTATACGTAAGCTTGTTTTTATGTTGCCCACTCCGGTGGCAAGCCATCTCGGTATAGCTGAATGCAAACCGGCGCTGCAAAAACTTTAAATTATTATCTCTCCTAAAACGATCTCTCCTAGGGATCAATGGCCGTGAACCTCGTTTTGACACTATTATACATCCAGTCATCCTGACACTGAGAAAAGTCCGGACTGCGTATGGCAAAAGGCATGCGATAATCATTTCGATTATTATGCTAAGGTACTTGATATTCGCGGGCTCATCATTAGCGATCTTTTAGCACTGTCACTCGCTAATGGACGACCATTAGAGGCGCTAATGAAAACATCGGTAGTCGCGATGTGCCGGCCGGTGGCACGAGGATACAAACTGGAAAGTCAAGAATCAGTCATTGTCACGAACGTAACGACGGGAGAGTCGGCGGTGGCCATCGCAGGGTGGGGTGGATAAGGGGAAGGGGGTCAATCGTCGGTGAATTTCGCAGCAGGATAATTTTACCGGAGGAAATGAAGTCACGAATTACTTTCAGGCGACGTTAATCTCTCCTTTGTGTCGGTTACCCCGCTAATACTTAAAGTCGCTCGGCAACGACTTTCTCTGCATAGCGAATTTCAAGCGAGAGACAGAAATTCCTCCGTTCGGGCAATTCTAAAAGGCGAGGCGCTCTGCGGTTTCTCGGGGAAGGGCAACGGATTACGTAATTTCGATCCGCTGAATTTAGGAATGGCACACGGATCAATGGTTTCCCCCATCGAATATCCCCGGGTTATTCCGGAATAATGCAGCGCTACGAGAGGTACCAGATTAAGAGCTCGTTATTTCCTCCGCCAATCGTTTTTACCGATTTCGATTAGCTTCGCTCGACGAATTATACTAATGATTTATTTTCGACGTAAACACCGCATCCGGTTCTCACAGGCAGAAGCATCGTGTGAAACACGTTAACGTATTCTTGCACCCATATCGGTCAAGGCGGATAGCTATATCTGCCCCTACGTTGGACATGCGTGTTTTCACGATAGCACGTAGGACACTGATAAACGCGCATAAACACCGTACTTGCCACGGTGGTTTTCTCGTCGAATCCCAATTAGAAGTACATGGCTACAAAATCATCGCTCGTACCACACCACGTATCGCGCATCGATTTATAACCTAGATCCATGCTGGCGTCGAAGGGTAATACTTTAAAGAGATGGAACGGCAACTTAATTACTGTTAGACGCTAAGAAAATGCGAACCAAGATTTTTTGAAAAGGTGTAACAAACGAGAAAGGGGTAACTGGGCCTGGACCTCCGCAAAACATAATTCTGCGACTGGCGTTTAATTAAATTCGCCTCTGCGATCGGCCTTTTCCCCCGACCTTTCTGGAGGCGAGCACTGATTTATCATCCCGCTAGGCAGCCACGTGGTCTCAGGACTCGTTTACTCGTTTATTTCTCTCATCTTCGGCACTGATTGCTATGGTCATTTAACGCGCGCGCGCGGGCGTGTGTGCGCCCGTGCGTGTGAACTACTGTTCTCAGCTCGATTCCTGACTATCAAAACCAAAGTGATGTATATGTACCGTGCAAAATCACCCAGAAGTGAGCTGGACGGTAGTTAAATGCAGATTTTCCGCGTGGAAGTTTATAACCTCTATCCCTCACGCTATCGTAACTCCCAGCCAGGATTAGTTTCGCGTGCTCCTGGAAGCTGGCCGAATGTTACTCTCGTTCGCACGTCGCTATCCTCGGAGCGGCGGCGATTGTGGGATTATCTTCATCTATGGTTGCGTAATGACCAACCGGTACGTAATGAATCGCCATTTCGTGGAAGATTAATGGTAGCCACACGGCGCGGCGCTTTTCTCACCGTGGTCTCCCCACTGTCTTTCGCCTATCTCGCCATCTTTCGATTAGCCGCGATCTACGGCAGAAAACCGATGGGCCGTCACGCTTCAACGGCCGGTCGATCGCAACGCGATAAACTCCCCGATTAATAACGATACCCGATACTCGGCTCGTCGATGCTCGTGCCCGTGGAATTGCATTCCGCGAAGCTAGAAATCGCGGGATGAACCCGTAGCGATACTAGCGCCGACCAGGCATTTCCCATTAACCCTTGGCTATCCAATAAAACAGCGAGACAATTACTTTAGAGTATTTTTTAAGTCGTGATTAACAATGAAAAATAGACGATCGAAGGGACTTCTCGAAGATGCTTTCTCAATGGATGGAAATGAAGGTAGTGGGTAAGGGCCCATTTTGGTTTCATGCGCACGATCGGTGCGCAGAGTCGATAAGAAAGAATACTGGAATAATTTAGAGATGGTAAAATAGCTTAGGGTATAAAATCCTACATCTTTTATATATATCAAGGAACACACGAGAGCGCGAACTCCTAGAAGACTGCTAACAAACTCAGCTCGATACACGGTCCAGGTGAATTCTGATCGATTATAAAATAAGATGAGGCACTCGTGATCAGTTATGATACACCTAATCTTCTTGCTCGGTGAATTTAATAATAGTTGTTGCAGTGGTCTTGACGAGCAGTGATATTGCTATCGTAATATCACAGCTCGTTAAGATCACTGCAACAACCATTACTTATGATCAGGTTCACGTTTCTGACTCCTTCGTCCTGGTTTTCAATCACGTCCTCAAATCTGGGAAACGACGGTGTATCGAGGAGAATAAACTTATTCGACGTGGGCAAAGATCAAGTTGCCCCTGGCAAATCCGCTGGCCTTTCCTCGAGACTAATAGGTGATCCCGCGAGGGACCCTGCTGCCACCTCCGTTCGCCTTGCTGTCCTTTGTGCTTCCCATCGCCAACTCGGCACTGCTCTTTGATCCGCTGCCCACAAATTATGGCATGCGCACGGTGTAGTAATAGCGCGTGGTCCGCGAGCGGACTTCTTATTGTTAGACAATGCTCTGCTCTCTCGCAAGGAGAGCCCCGGCTGCGGCCCTCGCCGATTTCAATGAAATTGAGCCGGGTAATGGGTTCATATCTACAACAAGCGTGACCGTAATTACAGCCGCGGACGTTCCGCCGGTTATGAGAAAAATACGTGTAAATGCTTGGAGCAAGATTGCTGAAAACAATCTATCTCTTCGAGATCGTAACATTTCGTCTTATTGTCCTTTCGAACTGCTGACAGAAAGCGGTTTTAATAACGGAATATCTGGCCCATCACCTCTGATTTTTCCATGCGATATGCATGCCGTAGCTCCGGTGGTTCGGAACCGACTTTCAACAGTAAGTCCTAGGCCAAATGTCCTCAGTAGTCGGAGTCGAAAATGAATTTAAAAAAAAAATATAACGGAATATGGATGAGGAACAAAAATTGTCCAATATCTGTCGCTACCCTATAGCGGTTTTTCAATTAATTACTTTCTTATCGGAATATAACGAACTAGACTCTTTTCTTTCAAACTTTGCACATGCTTTATTTTTATAAGCAGCAGGGTATCTATGATTATAATTAGTGATAAGTTTTGTCGCAAGCAAAGACCTATTACGCTATAGCTGATACACCTCTTTCCAAATCGAGAGTGGATTCACGTGGTTAATATACCATCGCGCAGATAATTGAAATAGCCATCGCCTAAAATCTCTATTTCATTTTATCAGTATCGATACCAGCATCGGTATACAAACTTCTGACATCGAAGTCAGAAGTCGATAAACGAGTCCACAAATCATTCGTGAAGGAGAAAAATTTTGAAAAAATTACACCGAGCCGGTGCAGAAATGAACGTCCCGCAAATACCCGCTAAATCTCTTCGAGAAAGATGCGCACCCCCCACTGGGGCATTTAGTCGTTCACCGAAGGAAATAGATACACCGAGAAGCGATTTTCTCGGTCGTTCCTCCGGTTACCAGCGCCCTACCCACGTCTCCTTCCTTGTTTTATTCCAGTCTACCGGCATAGAAGGCCGTTGCCGATAGATCTCCGTGCAAAACTGGGTTTTATGGATCCGTTGACGCTGCCTTTGCGCGCATTCCACCTCGCTTTTACCGGCAAAAACTCTCCTTTCTGTAGGAGCCAACGATTGGTCCGAGGGAAGCAGGCAAACATTGGAATCGGAGGACTCGTCGAGTCAAAAGGCCGAGTTTTACCATAAAATCCAGCGTCAACCCGCATTCGGGAATTCGAAAATTATGTACAAGCTTCTGGTCCACGGAAAGCATTGATGGTGAAACTTTCTCGCCAATTAGTCGTGGCTATCTTACTAGAATGGTCGTTTGGATATCCTCGAATGGACCGATTTCTGAGCTTGCGGACGTTTCGAACTTACAAAGAGATGCTTGTATGCAGGAACAACGAAGTTTGCTCGCATAGAAAATATATAGTGCATAATGACGTGGTAGAGGCGATAAAGCGCATAGTAGAGCTTTACAGTTAGAAGTTTCAACCCTTCGGAAAGAAATTATGAAGATACGTGTGCTTCGACAATTATGACCCGCATTGTTCGTTCGAACGAAGATTCGACGCTTTGGAATTAAGTACGCATAGAAAAGTAATAACACGAGGTATTTTTCTTATGTTTTGTAATACGTGTACCGCTCTTATATCTTAGGATAATAAAGCGAAACTAGGTAATGATACAACGGTGTAGTTTTATGGTAAATGTGCAAGACAATCGTGTTTAACGTGAGGTATACCGCAGGATCGGGTTTATTTCTATTTCATAACGTCTTATATGCAGACATTGGGAGGCCCATAATTACCGTCTATGATTTATTCTACGAGTAGCTCGCAGGTAAATTGCTCCGGGTGTTTGAACGTCCCAAATTGCGAGAGTTTGAATGGAGTCGCCTAGTTTCTTAATCGTAGCAGCGTGCACTATGCAAAGTTTAATGACTCCTTAGGTAGGCCAGGCAAATTCTAGCCTCGCACCGACACACGGAGATTTTGCATAATTTCGCATAACTGCAGACACACGCACCGAAACTCCCAAGATTCTCATTACTCGGTTAGAATGCATCGGATCCGTTTCCCTGACTCCTGAGAAACGCGGGTTCAGCTCGAGTAGGTCGATGTTTCTATGAAACGGCAATTCCTCAATTGTCTAATATTCATGTGAATTTCATATATAAAGATTTTCCCTCGCAGTAAACTTCGTTAGCTTTCAATTAGAAGCTATTGCAAAGATTTCATATCCTTCCTTAGTTTCGTTGTAAGAATACGATTTCAATAAAACCGGGCACGCTTCCATCTTCGCCGCCGACCTTATATACGTATCCTACGACAAAAAGGACCGCGATTAAAAACAACCATATGCACGCACAAACGCGTGCGCGCGTATCCACTCACCCACCCACCCACCTACACGTACACGTACACGCACGCACGCACGCACGCACGCGCGCACGCACGCACGCACGCACGCACGCACGCACGCACGCACGCACGCACGCACGCACGCACACACACACACACACACACACACACACACACACACACACACACACACACACACACACCAAACCAGACAACATGTCTTTCGCTAAAAACGCTAAGCATCAAGCTTGAATAGAAGCGAAACATGGATACCAAGGGGGAAATAGATGCAACCCCTTGCACCGCCTTTCCCCTTCATCGACGTTCCTCAAAAAACTGCCCTTGTCTCTTCTCTCCCCGCTGAACAGCGTTGAACACGCTCGAAACTATCGTTGCAAAACTGCTTGCAAACGCGCGGCTGGTTAGGGACAATGTCACGATCGGGGCGTTAGAAATGCTATTCGCCGCGCTTCCCACGTTGCGTCTTTGACGCTCGGTACGAAGCGGCCGGCTAATTAGTCGGCGCGAGATTCGTCTTCCTCGCCGGAAAAGAATTCGTTGAACGTGCGAATCCTGGAGCGGGGGTTCGTTAGGACCGGTTCGTCGGGCAATTAACGGTACGTCAGCAAATGCGTGAAAATATGCCGCGTGATTCAATGACGAGGTAGAGCAGCATCGTTCCTGCCGGGTCGCGCTGAATCGTACCGTTCTCCGGGCTCGAGGGAGTGGAATAAGAAGGAGATTAATGGGAAAAAAGGATGGTACCGTACGAAACGGATTCAGGGGACCTCGGTACCGGCCGTGGAATGCTGCCGTTAACTCGCCCCCGATCCACTGGCAAAATTATGAATTTAGGATCTAACACCGTGGGCGGGTGAAGCATTTTCTCGCGGATCGTACGCGGGAAGTGCACGTCGTCGAATTAACTAATTCACTGGTAGGCATTTAAATCCTCCGTTTTGAAAAACCTCCGTAACTTTTTTATTATTAAAGATATTTTAATGAAGTAAACGCTATTATAAGACTAAAAGATTCGTGTATATACTCCTGGGATAACAATAATTTATTGGACGGAGATTTTCCGTGCATAACTCACGGTGAACATTTCCCCTGAGCGTGGCATTTCTATCTATAACAGTGAAAGGGTTACTTAAAAATGATAATTTAACAACGTTAGATTTGATAAGTGAAATACTCTCTACTTTGACTTTTATCTTTGCCTTAACGGTTAAAAAAACATGCAGAATGCTTCCTCAGTTTGCGCATTAGCAATTTTCCTCGCAGCACCGATTTGCGATGAATCTTTTTTATTACTATTACTACAGGGCGAACTCATGATCTTGGAAACGTAATTACTTTCCATGTAAATTTATGTAAATCTATTAGCTAATGTTCTCTCGCGTGGTCGACATATAACGGATTGGACCGTGCAATATACAAAGTTACCTGGATTATGACACGATACTTTAAAGGGCCAAGGGAAGAGCCGTTATCGTGCATACGTATCCCAATAATCGTGTACCGTTAATTTTACCGAAGAGACCGTATCGCGAAAAGGGCGACGCACACGCGAGTCCCCTCCCTGTCATTTGGCGAAGTGGGCGTACCGCCTAATTGTAAGCCTGTCGTATAAACTCCAAGTTACGAAGCGACGGGGAAGTTGGTCCCAAAGGTACGGCAATGCTGAAAGAGGATACAGGCTAAGATGCTCTAGATATTGGCTTCGAGGGAAACGATCGAGGTGCACGCGGCACGAGAGGCGCGTTAACTGTGCCCATAAGAGAAGAGCTCACTATTTATAACCGTATATACAAGTGGAAAAGAGGAAAGGATCTTAAGCGATTATAATATGCCGGTGTCGAGCAATACAGTTTTCCTCCGAGCGATGGGAAATCCAAGCGAGGTACAATCATCGTGCTGATGTCGATTTTCGAGAGAAAACAATCATTAATGAGAACAATGGGGGTGGTAAGTTGCATCCCCGACCAGACATTCTCGCAAGGCTGTATAATGAAAAAGAAATAGAGAGAATAACGGGAGGATAGAGGGGAAAAAAAACGGGGGGGCAACAGGTATATTGCTTACGCCTCGGTGTGCGTATGTGAATGGAAATGCAAAACCCGGTGTACGAGATGGGCCTTGCGCGTATAACGTTCAGAGCATATTTGCTGGAGCGTGGATGAGGGAGAAGGAGAGATGGAGGGAGACAGAAAGAGGGAGAAGGACACAGAGAGGGAGAAAGGCGTCACGTGCATCATCCTCGGCATAGGAGTTCAATGTGGTGGAAGTTAATACAGAAGAGAAAGAGAGAGACGGAGAAAAACATCGCGGAGCAGCTCTAAAATGGCACCGCGACGCTGAACTTATTTTTGGTGCATTCCAGTCGAATGGACGGAGAAGCGCAGGGGCTCGTTCGCAGACGATGTTTCGCCAGGAAGATCCCCTCCTCATTTTGTTGGAATGCCAAGACGTCCCCCCTCTCCCTTGCCTCGCCTCTTCCCTTGCATCCTCCACCTTCCATTTCTCCTCCCGCCGCACAGCTCAAAATGCACTATCCTCCCTGCGAGGATTGATACATCCTCCTTGGTAGGCATGGTTCAAAAAGCCCGTGCAATTCGTCGATATTTGATACGATATTCCGATCAATGGGGTCGATTGTATACATTTTTTGTAATAAATTTTTGAACTGGTGCGTTTGTATATTTTTACGCCATCGTGTGCTTTTTATATCCTACTATAGACTGTTTTTCCTGAATGTGTCGGTACGATATCGTTGAGTGGTCATATAAAAGATGCTTGTAAAAATATTCCATATTCCATTTTGATACGGTGCACTGAGAATTCCAATTAAGCTTTTACGCAGAAGTGACCATAACGTAGATACAAAACAAACGATCCATTGAATATTACGAGTAACACGAAGGAAGCATCTCCTCTTGTCTACTGCGATTAATCAACCACTATGCCCCTGTTATTGCCCATTACCGCCCGCATCAATCCTGTCGGTTAAGATATCTTCAACTTCCTTCCTCAAACTGGCGACGACACCCTTGTATCACTTAACCGACAAATCTATTGACCACCGATGAAATGAGTCTCGTTTCTGACTTTTTTGCATCCTACGATATTACATCATCCTTGGTATATACATGTATATATATTTAAGACGCTATAACGTACTCCTCATTTCCAACAAATTTCCAGCAAAGCCTTTCGATAGAATTGCAGCGTCTGAAAATTGAGAAGACCGTATAAAGTGTTCCTTCTTTCTTCTAAGGTTTTTCCAACAAAGCGCCTCGATTGAATTTCTCAGGCACGGAAGTCGCGACGCGGGCGAAATAACAAGCAAGCCAGCCGTCTGTACGTCGTCTTTTCACCTTTTAACATCGCGGCTCGAATTACACGGGGACGGCGCCTCGAGGTGAATCCACGAAACGTCGAATCCACGAGATTTATGCACCTCGGTGCGCCCGAGGCCGACATCCGCGTACAATGCAATCCCTCGACACAATAAGATGTAGCGCCGGCGTTACGTAGCTGAATACAAATCGTTAAAGACTTGAGTCACCGCCATTGGACTCGCGTCTTTATGAATCCTTCAATAAAGGCGCGTGCTGGGGTTATTAACGTTTGAGGACACGTTAGTCGTATCTGCGGGATTGATTCGTTGAAAAATCGATACCGTTAGCTCCGCGACTACTCGCTTTGATCCTTTGAGGCACGGTAAGAATACGATAAAAATGTTGATTGGCTGCTTAAGAATATCCAGGGTCGTGGACCTTCGATATTTTATGGTCATTTTCACCGAAACGAGAATTGATGAAGCGCATTAAAGTAATGAAATACATAATCAAATTATTTGATTCGGCAGTACCATTATTTTTGTATCTGTTATTTACGCTAATAAATAAAGATTTTTAATACACATGCTTTTCTCGAGTGTAAAAATATCCTATTTATAACGACAAAACATTGTTCAAATTTGTACGACTCACTGTACAAACTGCTAAGATGTTACGTGTTACCGATCACTTTTTTCATTATTTTCAAACAATCGGTTAATATTTGTGTCAATCTTAATTCTAAGTATTCTTTAGCCGTCGTAGAACAAAATATGAAGTGCATTAATATTATAGTAATAAAATATAAAAATCCTAGTGAAAGGATTATAGAGCTGCAGGTATATGCAGGTGTAGCTGCAACGTGTTCTCAAACCTCTTGTAAAAGTTAAGCAAAGGTACCGTTAAGGGAAAGGACGCACCGTGTAATCTAGGATTACGCACATTGAAGCGAACCGCGATTTTACGTGCTCGTCTTGGACGAATTCATGTACCGTTTCATCGCAACGCGTGTCTTTCACTCTACCACGATGCGCGAGGAACATATTCATTGGTTCATTCATTTTAAGATATCACACGATACCGTTTGTGGATCTTGGTTAAACGCGGCACAACGAAAGGACCAGAGGACATCTTTTATGTTGTTTCTTACCACTGTTGCCGAGATTCAGGCTTGTTCGTGGATTTTACCGGCAGTAACACTTTACATATGAGTTTGTATATCTGTGCACACGACGCGAGCATTCGGACTTTTTCATCTGTTTGGACATTCAACGTGGCCAAAGTAACTCCGAGATACTTGCGTGAATCGATTGAATTTATTGCAGGCAGGGAGAGATTTGCTTTGGGAACGACATAATCGTAAGACGCGATAGTCCGCGTTGGAGGAGAGAAAGAGCGAGCCCAGTCGTGCGGAAAATACGCCTCGTCTGGCGCCCAAGAAAATTGTAGTCAGCGAACTTTCCTCGGCGCATCAACCGTGCTCTCGCACAGTATGTTCACCGAGGTCTTTGCTACGCACAGCTCAAGCCGATCGATCGCGCCTTCGAGGATGTAACTTCGGTAACAGAATTACACAATAGACAATAATCATCGAGCATTCGTCGAACTTCCCACGATGATATGCACAGACATTAAATATCCACGGTCGACGTTAAACAGAATGAAGCTAAAATTAAACTGGCGATATATACCGTAGAAAAGCGTAAAGTTGCGATAGTGTGGTAATTTATCGTTCGATATTATCATCGTGTCGGTATATCTCACCATTCAGCTCTTGGTGTCTTCAAATCACACAAGCAGAAAATTATAAAAAAGAGCAGTTTGTTTCTGAAGTCATTTTGGATGGCGATACTCGTTCCATTGATCGTTATCTATTACTACCCTTAACCATCAAATTACCAAGAATCATCATCCCATCAGTGTATCCCATAATTTAACATTCTAAACATTAACATTAATACTATACCATTAGTATAAAACGCAAGCACATAAAATCACCTCACGAAACTTTATCGAACTACGAAAGATCCCTTCCTTCCACCTTGCAACGGCCTCCTTTACTTCTGCGAAACGACGTGTACCCCCCTTTAAATCACGTTTACACCGGCGCGGCACTTTCCTTCTGTACCTCTGACCAATCCGAGTAAAACGGACTTTCAGATCGGTGAAGGAAAGAAGAAAAAAAAAAAATGTAAAATCCCTGGTTTCCCAAGCGCACAGAGGCAACGGGCGGCATCCCCGGCATATTCCCGCGTACGTTACCGCGTAAGTGCATTAGCGCGTCTCCCTTAAAATAGCGTGGGCTTTTACGAATAATTCGCCTCTCTTCCCTTCGCCATTCATGAGATCGGCACCGACTTGTGCTCGCTATGCGGACACCGAGAGCGGGCGGCATTATGCTGGCCTGCTGAGGGAGGCGCAGGGGAGGAGCAGGAGGAGGAGGATCGAGAGACGTTCTCGTTACGCTTCGTGAATGGCATCTGCCGGATAAGAAGAGGTAGGGAGGCGCGGGCTCGAGGAAGGTAAAAAGATCTGCGCAGGAGGACGAGCGAAGAGCCTCGGTTTTCAGACCGTCCAGTCGTACCGAGGGAGTACGTGCACCCAGAGTGAGAGAGAGTGAGAGAGAGAGGGGGGGTGGGAGCGGTGGTGAAAGACTTGGTACTGGTGATTACGCACCTAGGATGTTTCCCTTATCCCCGTGGAAGTCGGAGAATGTTGCTACCGCTTTGCAAACATCACTTTGGCGGACGTTACCGCGGATTTAATATCGTTACGATGGATATGAAAATTATCGCGGTGATTTTTTTACGTTCGTATCATGGGGAATGATGATGATATAAGAGTTTTTATATCGTAGCTTTGGCGGTTTGGGATCGTTCTTAAAATGGTGGGCCCTAAGCCAGGCGAGTTTCAACATTGGTGACCAAAAATTAGAGACAGGAATTGAGAGTTTTAAGGATCGTTAAAGAATTTCGCATAGATAAGGATTGAAATAGCCGTGACACTAGGCTGTCAGTGTCATTGTTAATGTTCGGATATCTGATGTTTACGAAAGTTTATATTAAACTGTCTCAGCACTGATTACCAAAATACAATAAAGGAATGAAATAAAATATCAGATGGAAGTCGAGTTTTTCGAGAAATCCTAACCGTGATTTTTACGAGCTGGAGCATTGACCCAGCGTTCAACCCCTTTCTCACTGGCTTTTCATTACGAGCGGAGGGTACTAAAGGCGAATTCTACCCTCTCGCGCACAAGAGAAATCGGGTACGATTGCGGGAATACCTGAGAGCCCGCGAGTAAGTACGATGTAACGTCATTCAGAGATAACGAATCTCGGAATGGATTCGTGAAGCATATTTCGAGAAGGGTATTTGCCGGTCTCCATTGATCGTTTATCGTTGCGTTGGATTTCTTTTCGGACGTATAAAACTCGAAGCAAAGGAACGTGTAGGTTCCCACAGACATTAGGCTGCTAATTGTCTTATTGTTGGATACACCGCCGACTAAACGCCTCCGAACAGTTACCCGTTCGCGGATATCATTGAAACATTCCACGAGTATAGTTCTGTCTCTCGATCGTGTTATTTTACCGATCTTACCCCACTGATATGCAAAATGAGCAATGCATATCGAGACAATAGCGTTGACCAAATAACTATAACGTCGGTAAAGTCATTTCCTGCAGCACAGTAAGACTACTTATCCAAATTCTCTAAGCGTTCGAATAATTATGGACGTTAGGGTATCCGAGGGTTACGTAACCATGTCAATGCGATATTTTCAAATCCCCGCTCCCCTTTCTCCTCCGGCCATAATCGTCGCGTGCTTCCATGTAATTGACACAGTTACGGATATCAATGCTGCCGATGAAAATTTGCAATGCCAATTAACCTGACGGATTACCGGCTATTTTTGCTTCCCCACGGTTGCACGAAGATCCTTCAACCTTCCTGGCGGAACGATCGGGCGATCTTCCGACCGAATGACATCTCGATGACTCACGTGGATCGTGCGGCCGCGATCGATGCGCGGACGTACGTACGCTAATCAGAGCGTGCGATTAGAGAGACTGCATTCTGCGCTAACCGCCGAGCCGAGTTCCACAGTCGCTCTGTTCTCCTACTATCTCGTACCGACGCTCCGATTGCATCGCGCATTTGCGTCCGACGCATTGAATCTTCGGGTCTCGGTTTCTTTCCCGCTGAAAAGCGCATCGTACCGAGTCGTAGACCCTTCTCAAACCTCAAATGGCAGGCTTCGCAAAAGTTCATCGAGCAACAAAAATACATTGACGTTGATTCTTCATAGAGGATTTTTTTTATTTGTTTCGAGGAAAAGGATTCTTCGGAGAAAAGCGTCGATTGTTTTTAAATTAAGTGAACGGTAAGCTTGATATCTATATTTTATTGTAGCATTTTGGCAGTTTCTGCTGTTTATTAATTTTATGAGAAATATCTAATACGAGATACTGCTTTCTAGTACTCGATTTGAATATTATGTTGGAAAATATGAGATATTCTTGGTGCGTCGATTAAGGCTGTAATTGATAGGGTGAAAATAAAAAAAGAAATGTTTTCCTTATTTTTGCTTTTAAGCCGTGTATGAGAAGTTGGGAAGAAGGAGGAAGTCGGAATATCCCGACGGAGAAACTGATCAGCATTCGATGAATGGCGCCGGAAGTCGGGAAGAGACGTACGCACGCGATTACATTTAGCCGCGTGCATAATCGCTTAATACTCCTGCTGCTTCTCCTCTAAGTAGATTTAAACGGCTGAAACAGCATTTACTAACTTGAACGAAGGAATGCTGTACACCATATAATCGTACTACTGTCCTAAGAAACTCGATAATGAAGAGATATTCGGCATTAACTTTAACAATACTTTCGTACAATTGCAAGGACCAATAGGTTCACCGAATAATCGAATTAATCGTACAAAGTGAGAGCCACAAGATATATCCGTTCAATATGAAAATGTACGGATTGCAACCTTGGTGCTCGACAACTTTTATTTCATCGGCGAATCTTGTTCGAACCCATTCACGTTACCACATGTTCGACAGTATCGGCATCCAGTTAAACACGTATCCGTTGAAATTCAAGCCATCGATGCAGTATCAACCATATCAAATTCCGGAAGGAGCGAAAGAATTTCTCGGTTCACGTTTAGAACTATCCCGGTATCTATCTAGGTCGGCAAGTCAAAGAATGTTTCCGACGTGACAACTACGAACAACGCCACCTTACATAAATACGTCTCAGATTTCTTTCCAGTATTCATCGACGTTTTCCTACATCTTGCCGTGGACCATCATGACTCACTTCTCTTCGAGAACAATATTTATAAAATAAGAAGAATCAAAATATTATCGTTATACTCTTAGGAAATTTGTAGAATATCCGTTTGTAGGAGACAGTAGGATTTTCTAGAAACCACGAATCACGCATAATACTATATTTTTACAAATTCCATTGTGGGGGTTTGTCGTCAAAGACAGGATAGTATTTTCAATCAAATCGAGACATAGACCACGCACTTCAAAACTCTTCATGCCTCCCCTCCTATTACAAAGTCTTTGTTACTCTCTGAATATAATTCTTTTCCTCGAAATTTCGTGGCCGAAAGCCTGGTTTTTCCCGGCGAAGGGCCATCGCATATTCTCCTTTCGGCACAATGGTCCTTACGTTTCTCTTAAACATGCCGATACAGACCCCCCGGCTAAGGCACATATTCACCATCGCAATCGCCGGACATTATGTCGCCAACGTCGCGCGCCCATCCTGAATCCTCCAGAGTGAAAAACACGATGGGTCGTTAAGCGATCGCAGATCTTTTGCCCGGCCGATCTCACGAAGATGAGATCATTTCTATGGAGGAAATCACCGATTGCGATTGCGGTACATGCGTGTAACGCATATGTAATATCACACTACGAGTAGTCGCGGTCGAGCGATTTTCAGATCGAATATCAGTGTCGAGAACGCGGAGTGTGTTTCCCATAGTATAGGGAATATGTATCGCGTGGAAGCCAGGGACGAGGAACACAGGAGGAAGGTACGTTATGCGATAGCGCTCATTGTATCCCCGCTGTCGGCAGAATGCGGTTCCCCGGCGTGTATCGCCCGAATGAGAATCGATCCGAATGCGATTGGCGTCCGCACTTGCAGGCCTATAACTAATTGCAATCTGAACTCTTTCGTGCCCGACGTTGGCCAGGGTGATCCATCATCGAGCACCGCGGTATCTTGCCGGTGACTATAGTCGGTCGTTAAAATTTCGCGTTGGCTCGCAACTGCGCTTGAATATAGCACAGAGCCCCGGTGCTGTTATTGATTATCTTTCGGCGAATTGTTTTGTTTCGTGTCGTAAGAACTGATGCAAGCACGAACACTGAATCAGGGGCCAGCGCGGTCGGGCGTTCTTTGATAGTTCGTAAATCATATTTTTTGAGGAGGGGAATAAATGACGCCGCGGAAATATTTGCGGACGCTTTGTGCGGAGATAGCAAGTGGAATAAGGTTATTTACGAGGATGATTATCATTGTACGTAAGACAAGTGCAGTGTACGATAAGAGTATACTTTCGTGTATATGCGATGTTCTACAAAGATACGGCCAAATGAAAATGCACGCGAAACGCGCAACTTATCTGTAGGGTACGGCCTTAAGCTGGCAGGCCGTTTTCTCCCTTGATGGCATTAAGAGCCTCGTCGGGTTCTGCAAGTCTATTTTCAGGCTTGGAATTGAGTTAGAAGTCGAAGAGAAAATTTATACCGCCTGAATTGTGCTTTACGCGTTTATACGAACATAGCTTTGACTAAGCGTTACTTTGTCAAATACTATGCAATGGTATAGATACTTGCCCGTCGCGGATATTTAAAGCATTTGATGCTTGCTAAGCTATCCGAGTGCTGCTTAAATTCTACGCTCTTTACATTGATTGTAAATCATATGCTTGTACGATCTATTGCAGAAAACAAAATATTAGATTTTTAAAGTAATTACGACAGATCAGAATTAAAGATAGCCGTTCATATGATGTAAAGTACCGTCTCGAACGCTTTTCAGTTCTGCTTTCCCTTTCTCTTTTCCCCTATTTCTCGACAGTATTAAATATTTTTATCCTATCATTTCATAAATTACCGTCAGACGGTTTTTTATCGCGCAATCGTGAGTTTATCCTCTTTCGAACATTAACGCAATGGAGAACACAGGTATAATATTCCTTGAATCTGGTGAATGGTACTTAATGACGTGTAGGCAACCGCGAGTTTTACTTGCAAAAGTGCAATGCATCCACGTAATTGATATGCGAATGAAGATGTATTGCTCTCGTAGTATACCAGAAAAAAATTGGTAACGACGTGTTACTGTTTTTCATCATCCATTAGAAGCATGTTTTAGACTAATGATAGTGCATGCTGTTATGTCAGGAGTGAACTAAAACCGCAAGGTTTAAGACATCCTTTACGCTTTCATGACCACTCAGGCTGTGTATAAAAGAAAAACAAGAATCTCTTTATAAGTTACCAAAATTCATTTACCCAAAATTATTATTTGCCAGGTAGCACAATTCGTAGCATTATTGAAAAATATTTCCCAAATAGATCCATATTTGATCTATCAACGCAATCTGAAGAAAGGAAAGAAAATTCTGTAATAGGCAGAAAAAAATCCTCATACATATATAATATACATTCACATAGAAAAATGTGCATTTCCCAAGATATCGAGCGTTCGTATCGAGGCTCACGGAGCGACAAGTTGATTTCTCAAATAGTTAGAGGCATTCTCCTTGATCCGCTTCTCCGAAGTCCCATAAAAGTGCGCATCCATATTGGTCCGCATTTGCATACGCTTTTACTTTCGTATCGGCGCTGCTTGAGTCGATTAAGCCGTACAAAGAGCGCGTACGCGAGTGCCGAATCATTAACTCCTTTCGATCCAGAACATTTGATCTGTTATGCACTGGCCAACTCACATTGTAGTTTACACTTAAATCATCACGCTTCAAGACATCGAATTGCATTTCGAAATACATGAAAATGGAGCCGTGAGTTTATTCGTGTCACGCGCAGCATCGTGGCGAAGCATCGATGGCAAAGAGTAGGATGGATGTCGGGCCATACTCAATCTAGGACCGCGAAGGGTCGAGATAAAAGGTCGCGCTTTTCTCACGCTGGTTCCTCTTATTATTTTGCTAATCTCCTGTGCAGACCAAGATACATCATGTAGCTCAAGTCATACTACAAGATACACGGTGGATAATCGAAGTAATTTTTTCAAAAGCGCAGCCTCGATAATCAGAAATAGAAACTAGAACGACTAAAAACGCATCCGAGAGTAGATTAGGTTCCCGCGCTGGATTATTGCAAAGCATCGATGGCAAAGAACACGATATCGAGCCACGGCTGATCTAGGACCGCGAAGGGAGATAAGAGGTTGGCGTCCCCTCGTACCGATTCTTTCTATTATTTCCTTAATTATCGATTACGCAACGCTACGGACGTCGGACATGGCTACGAACCATGTCAGATTATATTTCTGATAACCGAGGCTGAGTCAGAGCCTCTCGGACAGGCGAAAATCGAGGACGTCGCCGGTATCTTTCTCCTGGACTTCTTGCAATTTCCTCGCAAGGCTTCTTGCGGGCATACATATGTAACGAGGAACGGGATGAAAACGTGCCGGTTACTCGCCATCGTGGCGAAGCTGTTTGATCGTTATTAAGGTCACGGTCGGCGCGCTGGAAAACCGCATGTTAACGCCGCGAAATTAAGAACTGGTTTTCTTCGATTAACGTCTAATCTTCCCGCCCGTGTACTAGGTCCGTTCGAGCTGAAATATGGTCTTGATTAACCTTCGAACCCACAAGCGATCGAGCATCGATTTTCACCGAGGCACATTACTGAAATTTCTTTCGTAAGCAAACCTCGTTCTCGAGAGAAATGAGAATCTACAATATTTTAAAGCCAATGATTATCGACAGCTTCGAATAAGTGCTTCTGCTTTTCGATGAAAGATACGTTCTTCCTTCGTTTGTTTTGCTTCGATACAAGTATTAGGGTGTTCATTGAATTGTTGTTCGAGTTTCATTGACGAGCTTTGCTCTTCATTGAAACGCATGTGCCGCGTTTCTACGGGAGACGAGCCGCATTGAAAGTGTAGCAATCGGAGATAAGCATTAATCGGCAACTTCCGACCAAATGAGCGAACGTGACCTTCGTTTCAATGGGCTTCTTTCGAGCATGACGCCGCGTAGCTACGCCGATTGATCGTCAGTAATACCACCGTGAGGCCTTTCCATTGTCTTCTTCATCCCCGATGGACATTTAACTGGGGGTCTTTACGATTCATTACCACCTGCCAATAACTGTACACCCGGTCTTTTTCATTGATCAGTGGTATTTGCTTAATCCCTTCACTTATGGGTTACTGGCGGAACTCAAAGGATCCATGGGCCTGACATTTACGAGGTCTCGGTATGCAAAGGACAACTGCAATACGATAATATGATACAAAAAAAAATCCCATCGATTTTGTGGACATTGTTTTTAAAAACCTAAACGCTCATCTTTGGAATTCGTCAAAAATCGTTATTTCGATCGGGGAGAAGGAATGTATCGCGTTCTGATCTTTCCAGTTTTCCTTTTCTCCTTTCAGCCACGACTCGAAATTAATAAACGTCCGTAATAAACCATCATTGTTTTATCGGCCACATTTCTCCCATACCTGCGAGTCAACGGCCTCTCAATGAGCAACGAGAGCCAAGGCGGGATTAATGAGCCAGAACTATCGGGACAAATCATCTCCTGCTCGTACGCCAGTTCTTACCAGCATTCTTCGGGCGTAAATGGATCGATAAACTCTTCTCTGCCCATTTACCCGGTTTCTCAATATCTACCATTGGAGAAGCGACTGTCTAAAAATGTATACGGCGACGTGCCTTGCGCAACGCAGGATGTTGTCGTCTAGTTCATTCGAACTAGTAGAAAGGGTATATTTATATCGGTCGGACGATCTTAAAAGATTCGAGATGGTATGTTGAAAAATCTCGAAGGGAAAACGACACGTCTGCGAACTATAAAAGACTCGATCAAGAGACCCTTACAAGGGCCCGAATAAACGATGCATTGACTATCTTTGGCTTTTGACGCTGGTAAAGGAAAAGTTAACGGAACCTATAATACACGATGTTCAGTTATTATGACGATCCTTAACCCTTTCTAGCCCAATAATGCCATTTGGCATCGTCCATTTAATCCGCTTCTGCTAATCAATTACCTCTGAATTGTTTTTCTTCCAAATTTATGTTTTTTACTAAAAAATAATAATTTATGCTGGAAAGGGTTAATTGTGTACGTTCGCGTAATATATCGTTTTTACGTTTAAGATCTAGCGTATATTTTAAATGAGCAGATCGTAAACAATATATAGTCTGATGAATAAGGAGGAGTCAATTTTGGCCCAGAAGCTGTACTCTTCGATCTCAGGGCGGTGTACGAAACGGCAAAGAGGATAGAAAAGAGAATGAGGAATCTAATTCCGTCCCTAGTTCGGCCTTGAGCGTTTTCTACGTCTCCTCCACTTCACATTCCTCCTTTGTCGAAACTCTCGGAATTGGCGCCCTTCTTCCCTTTTTCCTTCCCTCCCCTCCAACTAACGCGGTCCGCATAACTTCGTGGTGTATTTGTACCTCTCCCAATCACGTTGCGTCTGATCCATTGATCGTGCATATATCAGTTTGTTTATGGCTTTCGCAAGATCCTTACGTGCAATATCAATTTTTACGGATTTAAAGAGATGAAATGATAATTGAAAAAGTATAAATCACAAATGCACGTAAAATATAATATTACGCAACATCCCGAAAGTATTCTTACCAAGAAAAATGATACATATATTTTCTCACGAACTACGCCCATGACACAAACCGTTCAGAAGATAGAATTTACTGCATTGTACTTCTTAGCGACAGTTGAATAATAGATGGACTAGTCGGTTTAATACACGGTTCAATGAACAGCTCCTAATCGCGTGTATGGTCTACGGAAAAAGTTTGTCTCGTATTCCAACTGCGTAAAGTACGTACTTTCCTCCTGTCTAATAAATCTACGGGCTACTCTAGCCACACAAACTCACACACAGATTTGCACGTATTGCACAAACAGGTGTGCCGCCTTACGAAGTTCCCACTATCGATCGATGAATCGAGCTCGATAAGAATCGAGCAAAGAAATGCACGAATAACTCTTTACGCGAGGAGACATTTTGAAGAGTCAATCCGCGGGAATCGATCCATCGCTTTGTATCGTCCAACGTATTGTACTATTTCGATATTTCTCACGTCGATCGCGGGCCTCGATCGCCGATGAAACAAGCGCCGGCCAGAAAAGGTGCGTGGGCGATGACTCCGCCTCGGTTGGTATAATCGCAGAAAGGCGAAAGGCGCATGCGCGGCATCGTCGAGCCGCGCGATTTTCCGGCCTTTTATTTTCCGCCGACCGGACGTGAATGGGGAAAAGCATGGGATAAATCTGCTCGCGAGGAGCGTGAGAAAACACCCCGTGAGATCGACCGTCGAGCTTCCATGGCCGATCTCGATATTCGTTGCTCCACTGACTCCTAACGCGGCCGCCTTAATTGGATAGCCGATTCAGCTGGTGAAAACAAGACGGCCGGGTCTCGCGCCCGAGGAAAAGCGAAGACAAACGAGGCGATCGAGATTACGCGGAACTCGATTTTGTGCGTCTACGATTTTCATTCGCCTTTTCCCCTTTGGAAAGTGCCTCCGGTCTGGCACAAGCCACTTTATCTGCAGCAAGCCTTTATAAGGGTTTATTCGATTTTTACAACGATCCGGGGATTGCGGACTATTTCGATGTGTCGATCTTCGTGGTTGTCCATAGATTATAACAGTGTAATCGCCATTAATCGTTGCACCTGGTTCTAAGCATGATTGCGAATGATGGTGCTTGTACTACTGATTATAATGAGCATGAAGGAAGTGTTTGAGGAGAGCACGATAAAAGGATGGATACCTGAGATAGTTCTAAAATGCGTTTGATTTACATTCATTAAGTTTGCGCGGAATAGGAGTTGAAGGTGCGTAAAGAACGCCGGTAGGTAAAGCGTTAAGTCGATAATACAACGCGTGGGCGCAGAGCGCAGGCAGAGGGGAAAAGGATTCTTTGAAAAGAAAGCGACGAAGCTGCCAAATGCACCGTGAGATATGCCTAATGTCTTTGGAGAAACCTGTCTTTTCTCTCTTTTTCGTACAGCTCGCTGTAACGAAGCACGATTGACTCGCTTGCGCAATAAATTCCTCCCGAAATTTGAATCTGTTTTTTTGCCATTTTTTTTTTCATACACGCCTAAATATATATTTTTGCGATAATTTGTTAATCACGCATAAGGATGAAAGCGCGTAGGTCGATAATATATGTGATACGCGATTGTGATGATAATCGCGATGATCCGTAAGGTACTGAATTAACATTAAACCTACCAAAACGCTCGAAATGATCGGTCAGTCGTTTCTTAGAAAAATTGCTGTACCTCGTAAGAGGGTAGTTTTTGAGATTTTCCATGATTTTACCGCAGAATCTGAATCATTTTATCGATCTATCGACATCTTTCCTTAATACCTTCTTTCTTTAAGGATATACGTAGTGTACATAAATATGCCCAGAAATTGGCTGGCAGGTTTAGTGTTAACGTTACCTGAAAGAAGAGTTATCTAACTATATTTAACAAGCAGGCGGCTAAATTCTGCGAGATTCACGAGAAAGTTTACGGCACTGATTAAAACCTTTCGAGAACTACATGTAGGTATCCTTCCGAGTGAAATTCGTTATCGTCATAAATGTACGTGGAGTTGGGAAAAAGGATCTCGGAAGATGAATAAAGTACTTTAGAATGCACATTCTGCGTTCTATGCGGGGCCGCATCTCTCCGGAAAAAGAAATCACGTATACAGAGATTACGCACTGCCTCGAACCAATTAAGTCGCGCGACTCGGCACGCGTAATTATGGATTAATGAAATATCCCCTTTCGCGCACCGCGGAACATTCCAGAGCACTCCGGAAGGAGTTCCAGAAGGGCTTTCGCTACGTTGAACTTTGCGCGCTTATTAACGCTAACCTGGAACGATCTTGACACATCGCCTCGAATTATTCCGCATTTTTACTTCCGTGGATCACAATATAGTTCTGATTACCATATTTAACCGTACGCCTCGTTACAAAGTACTCTTTGGCCACGGTCCGTGTAACTAAGTTTCTAATCGCGGCGTTGACAAGCCACATTGGACGAGCTTAAACAAAACTCGATTACGTCGAGATTAACGGGCGTTCCGTTACCGGAAGAAACCACCCCTGGTGGATAACGTAAAGGAGTACAAAAACGTATCAAGAAGCGTCTGAACAACGAGCGTAAACGTAAATTTTAAGCATTTCCGTGGAATCTTCGTAAACCGACAATTTTCTGTTAACCTTAAAATTCTTTTTAAAACTATGCCAAACGAGGAGTACGTAAAAGCTTATAAATATCCCCGCTGAATCTGCGCGAATGGAAAAAATCTGCGAAAATTCGCGAAAGTCCTTTTGATTCTTCCTGAATCGACTAATTCCCGAGAATTCCTTTCGAATCTCCGGTCGGTGGATAAATTCGCGAAAATTCGCAAAAATCTCTATCGAATCGCCGTAAATCGAGAAAGCCGCGAAGATTCCTTTTCGAATCTCCGCAAATTGGCGAAGGCGCGGCGCTTCCACCGGCGTATAACGATGCCGGAAGCGTTTGATTGACAGTTTGTTCATTAATGAGCGGTATGGGATAAGCAGCGGCGGGAAAGGTTACCTAGTTGTCCACGGCTCTGGAATAATGATCATCCTGGGAGGACGAAACGCGGACGGATTATTGCATGCACGACGATGAGAATTCCATCCCCCTGGGCCGCTCGTTGCAAAACGCATCGTTACGTGCGTGTACGCACAATTATAGTCCTGCCCGTCGGTTTGTCATCGTGAACGCTGTTTTACATGCACTTTCACTCGCGCGGGTCCTCCTGAGAAAATTCCCGTAAACCAGCTCAGGGAGAGACACCAGGATACCCTTTCCCCACGGACGTGGCTAAACTCCTTGAACGATCGTGCACAATGCTAATTACTTTTACCCTCATTAAATTCTAATCTCTTTTATCCTCCTGCGAGCCTCTATCTCCTCATCCTTTTCTCGCTATTGTACGGACCGTATTGTACAGTTTATACTTTATTTACACGCTGATGGTTGCTTCGGGATTAACCTTTTAGCTTCTTGGGAACTTCTTAAGAGATTATATTACTTTCGATTTGGTAAATCGTTAACCACGATGTTTGTTTCAAACAATGCTGGTTGGAAGAGAAATTATTTTCAACCACGAAGCATCGATCGAATTTCGAGAAGCCGCGTAGGTGTTATCGATAATATCTAGAGGCATTCCGCATGGTCGATGGTGAGCCAGCGAGAAGTTCGAGAAGCGAGAAATTATTTGGTTAGGCCGCTGTTTATACTCCTAAGGGGCAAGATAAGATTAGCAATTTGTAGAGGCTAATTAGCGAGACTCGAGTCTTTGGTGGGCATTCTCCGATGGAAGGTCGAAGCGCAGGATAAAAACGTGCATGAGTCACGCGGTTCCTTGATATTTACGAGCGCGTGGGTTTCTTATGAGCATCGAGATCAATTGACACGGTCGATCGTTCGTTCGTTGGCACGAGATACCGCTGCACAAGGATCCTTGCCCGGGCAATGGTGTAAAAAAAGCTTTTGATATATATCCGCCGCAACGTCTTTCGGCATCCACTGGAGTTTAGTGAGCGTGAACTCGTTAGACTAATATCCTGAGACTAATGAAAACCGCTTTCAAGGCAAGGCTCGCATCCGTACTTTTCTGATCCTACAGGAAAGCCAATCAAGATCAAATTAGTTCCTTTGATGTCTGTAAATCGAAGGTCGCGCCAACATATCTCGATCGAATCGCGCGGTACGCCGAATGTAATGCCGAAAAAAGTGTCCTCGAACAACGTTACATAGTCGTTGATTCTGTTTAATTACGGCATCGCGCAACGTGCTCCTTCACTCTGGAACGTTCTACCAAAAATCAATTCCAAACCACTGACCATATAGCACATGCTCGATGTAAGTGTCTGGAGTACGAAATAACTCTGCGGCCTTACAATAAATCGGTTATACAACTTTAAATTTAAATATTTTTTTACCACATTTTTTAACGATAAACATCTTTTTAATAATCATATTTTTTTCAACGGTGAACATCTTTGACGATTAAACTGGATTTGATTTTCACCCGCGGAAACTTTTGTTTTATTTCCAGAGATCGAGTTAATGTATAAGTGTGATGAGTCCAAGTAGTTTAATCCTTGTACCGATGATGAGAATCCGAACATCCAGAACGCTGTGTCAGCATAAATCTGTACGATATACGTAGCCTGGCAAAAAGGTAGAATGTTAATATGATTCGCAAGATCATCTACACGACTACCTAAATCGAATAGTGTACACATTAATGTTACTCGTAAGGCATGCCTTTGTAAGCGAGTTGCTCCCCTGATATCGGCGGCTCGTAAGTCCAATCAAACGGTAGATTCTGATCGGAGCTGCACTTGTCGATCGACACTCGAGATCGAAGGGGAAAAAAGGAACGAGCTATACGCCAATGCCTCTACCCGAGGGGGAGCATTCCAATAGCTAGCCAACCGATCTCGTGCACGTAGAGGTTTTTTTTATAATTCTCGTAAGCCTCGAATATGATGCCTAACCATGCCGTCGTTTATTCCTCACACGTTTAGTATAAAATCGTTTGGACCAAGACTTACTGTTTTTTCAGATGAATGTTTTTTTTATTACATTAAAATATTTGCACCAGCTCTAAATATTCTGTCTGCTGCACGATTTTGGTTCCTATCTATTTAATCTTTGGCATCAAATACTAAAGTTGTTTAACCTAATTATCTATTATTTTAAAGATTTATACATCGCGTGGAAATGTAAGGACATATGGGATTTAAATATCGTATAGGTTTAAGACTTTAGTTCTCGTATCACTTCATTTCTTACGTGCTTGACTTTCAGTACAAAATATTATAAGACTAGTTAGCTCAGTACCTGCTGTTTTAAGATGACTCTACACATCACGTGGAAAGCCAGTAGCAAACGGGACTCAAACGCCGTGGAAGTCCGAGACTCTGTTCACTGCACCACATTCTACATCGGCGCCGTTATTTTTGCCGAGTCATGTCGTGCAAAACCGTCCTCGGCAGGCATTTCTCCAAAAGGATGGAGGGGAGCCTCTCGAGGGAGCTGGAGGGAATTCCCTTCGGCTTTTCTAGTTTTTGGATGTTATTTTTCGGCACTGACTCATTTCATCCACGATCCACTGTTTAAGATGGATTTAAAACTGCCAGAGCTGCGGTACAAGTGTCACGTGGAAAATTCTTTAAATGCGATTGGCGAGATTTGAACTCGGATCTTTCGCGCGGGAAGTTCTGTCTCCATTTCAGAAGTTAAAGAACTTTTTCCAGCTATTGTGTCGTACTATATTTGTTTGCATCAATATTATACCTCTGAGTTAAAAGGGAAAAAGTCACCAAATATTTAAGATAACATTTCGAGCGAATTTGATCGTTTAACGTCGCCTACGACATGTCAAAGTAAACTTGTGTAATATTGTATAAAATAAAATACTACTTATATTTCAATAGACATAAAATAGTATATATATATACATGCATACAAGCAGATACACGTGTCAACGATAAGATCCTTCCTGCGAGATACCGCCAAAGAACCAAGAGTGATATGATTAATAGTGCAGCAATTTGCTAAAGAGATTTGAGTTTGCGATCAAACATCTCTTTCGTCGTCTATCCATTCGTTGAATAGATACAAAGCGAAGAGGCGGCTTGGCGGAATCGCGTGTAATCGCGCGTGTACCAAAGATTCTTCTAGAATCCTCGTAACCGCCAGAGGCTCCCTTTCCCTGCGCGCGTTACGAGACGCCACATTGCGCCGACTGTCCATTTGATCCCGGCACAAAGAGGGCGCGGATACAAAATCTTCGGCGCAAACTCAAGAGCCCGTGCACTTGTGCACTTTCCGAGCATTATAATACCTTCATTGTGCTCTACTTTATAGGCCAGATACATATGGGTGGATACGCGGGGCGACGTGGAAGGGATGGCACGGATACCATTTCGTTCGCGCACAGTAACTTTTCTGCGCCGCGCTCCGCCACTTTGCTCTTGAACCTGAGCCTAAAAATCTTCCGTCTAGTATCGTTCTGATCATCTTCAAATATACGATAAGTTAGAAAATCAGTAGCTGCAGTGGCGCGGTGAATATTAGGTGTGCAACTCTGTTTCCATCGTTTTCCTTAAGTTATAGATGGTTTTTCAACGCGAGATTCATACGCTGCGCTAAAAGTGGGAGACAGTTGTAGCCAACGATGGACAATACCTTGAACCATAAATCTATTCTTTAGTTTATACAATAACTAAATTCTACGACAAAGCCTCGAATGTCGAGAAAAAACCAATAAAAATAAAGTTGCACATCTAATAGAAACTCGAACAGACAGACGATACCTCCTGGACCAAGCAACTGGAAGAATCATCGCCAAAAATCAGGAAAAAATAAGATAAGCCTGCAATCGATCGAAACTAACTTCAGTACAGTTCCACGCGCTCCACGCAATCTCCATGGAAAATCTGCTCGACCTTTGACATTCAAAAGGTCCCTCCGCGACTCCGAATATTAGACCAAGGTTCGTAGCCGCGGTTCCCATTATCGAGAAATACCCTTGCAGGAGGAGAGAGCGCGTCCAAAGGAAACAAGGGTGAGAAGCTTGGATCACGATAGATTCGAATCCGCGGGATGAAAGCTGAGGCGCGGAGGGCGGTGCGGTGAGCCGCCCCTCTAGAATTGGCGAGATTTCGCCCCATTCCTCCAGGACGGCCCCTCCTGGCCCTCGCGGAAACCCCATCGGGCGTGTCACGCACGCTGTATTGTCGTATTGTCGGCTGCAATCTCGCTAAGCGTTTCAGGGCGACGCAGAAGTCTCCCTGGCGCGTTAACCTGTCCACCCACGTCACGCACGTCGAGTGGAGAAGCGCGTGCACCGGCTCTTTCTCCCTGTCCGCGATCCACCCCTTCGCGAGGAAAAAACCTCCCTCCTTTCTTTCGCCTCCTTTCTCTCCCGCTCGCTGCTTTTTTTCTCCCGTCGTTTTGCGTGCGCCCACAATCGGCGGCAGTCCTCGACGTTTCGTGGTTTTATTCTTCCTCGCGGCGGCCATCCACGGATCCTAGCGCCTTTTCAACCGATCCTGCGTTTATTCCGGAGATCGAGACCCTCGTACTAGTGATTCCTCTCTCTCTCTCCCTTTCTCTCTCTTTGTTTCTGCTCGGTATTCCGCGCTAAGTGTACGGAGCGTTTGGTATTTTAGAACGCGCTAAGTGCGTATGGGATTGAAATGTGTGATCGCTACTAAATTCCGGTTTGGGTAAATTGTTGTTTAGGGTGAAAGAGTATTCTGAGGTATGCTATGGAGAGAGGTAGGTGTAGGTTGTTTTGGATGGGTAATGAAATGAATCGAGACTAGCTCGAGGAATAGCTGAGATCAGGTCGAAGTACTAAATGGCAAATGGATGTATAAGTATATGTAGTACTTTCAATCGATAAGTCGAAGGTAATTTACTTTTTCTAAACAGCAGATACTATAATACGTTTGATACGCTTTCCATTATTTCTCGTGTAAGCGTCAAATTTGGAAACCGACCTAAGATTATAGGAACGAACAGTATTAACCAGAGTGGATCGCGAAGAAAGCGGAGCAAATGTCCTTCCGTTTGGAAAACCGTTGTCTGCGAATGACGCGTGAATGGTATTTAATTCGACTACTTCTGCGGTGTTTAAAAAAAAATCGCATACCCGATTACACGATGGCCCGTCGTTAGGTCGTACACGTCAGACGCAGCGGCCACTAAATACCGATCGACGGTCTTTGCGCGTCTCGCCCCCTTCGTATCCTTGATCCCCCTTTAACCCTCTTTGTCGCTATTAAATTAAATTGGACCCTAAATTTGGCGCTTCTCGTCCTACCGATAAAAAGCTTCGTGTGCCCCAATGGCCTTTGATTTATCGGCGACAAACAGACACCTGTGTCCCCTGACAGAGCCTGGTGTCAAAAGGTACCTCGCTTCATCGCTTCTAGTTAAGTTTTATCCAACCTCGTACAACGTTTCACCTCGTTAATTTATATTGTATAGCAGTTCCTCTATTCCCATATATTATTTACATACGAACGTACTCGTTAATTACCTTGATTAAAGTGCTATTAAATTTTTAATAACATTTTTCTAGGTATATTTCTTATCCGTAACGCAAACAGGAGAGAGTAAAAAGTCTATTTGCTACAAACTTTATTCACGACCACCGCCTCGTTTTACCATTATTATCAAAGATGATAGATGATCGATGATGGATTATCAAAGATGATTTCTGAGCGAATTCTAATAGATTATACACCCAGGAATATACCACTGAACATCGATTATCGTAAACCACCGTCAATTTTTCGCACGCAAGGACCTTCTTCCGCTTCCTCTCTCTCTCTCTAATCCGACCCAAGAAGCGTAGGCGGACTGGAAGGTACCGAAGCCGCACTAAACAGATAATCGTTAATCTATTAGATTATTATGGGAATTAGTGAAATGAACCATAGTGCAATTTATTGGTCATAATCTCGGCTACCGCCTCCATTGTCGTCGTTCCGCCTTGTCGTTACCAACGCCGTCGACGGGCGGTGCCCTTTAATCCTGGGCCGCTTCAAAGTCTTCCGGAAGAACGTCGGCTCCCTTTACCATCAAGCTCCTCCACAAACCGATCGCACCACCAGTTCATCCTTCTCTCCGAGTTTCCACGGCCAGATTTAACCGTTGATACTCATAGGCAGTGGCTGCTTGCTTTAATTGACGGTAAACCCCCGGGGATTTTGTCCCCACAATGCGAGGCTTTACTCCTTTCCCCGGCTACCGTGACTCGAAGAGCGAGACGTTCTTCCACGCAACGTCCTTTGGCAAATGTTCGAGGATTTAGGTACGTATAGCATGTACTGCACGTTTTCTTACAGAGGAGAAAAACTGTTTCTTATCTTCTACCTTCGTACCTTGTTCATCGTATAGCTATGATAGCCTAGTATATAAAAGCTCGGACTTTGACACGGGAAACTCTTGTTCGAATTCTGCCCATCACTGATGGCTTTTCCATACGATGTATACAGCTCTTAAACAGTAGTTCCTAGACCGAATAACCTCAGCAGTCGGTGCCGAAAATAAATCAAAAACAAAAACCTTATTCACAGTAGCTTCTCGAACGTTCAGAAGTACGCGAACGATCGCTCCAACCCCAATATCATTCTAACTCCACGATATTCCAATCCATCCAATCTGACTTAGCAACATCGCATAACCCAACATCCAAACTCAAGCTCCGAAGAACCAGACCCATTACCTCGCGTCTCCAAGATACTCTATTGCGCAAGACGGTTTCCTAATCCGATAAACAGAGGCGGGAAGGATCATTACCGATGGTCGAGATCCGAGTCGGAGGACCCCTCCTCCGAGCAAAAGAGTCAAAGGGAACATGCCTATTCGTGCATGCGTCCCGTGCTTCAGAGGGCCCTGGAATCGCGGCTCGGCCCATTCAGGGTTTCCAGGGATGTTCGCAGGTATGCAACCGAGCAGACACAATGGCGACTGTTGGCCCGCGCCTCCAACGTCTCAATGGGACCTTATTATCGCCGCTGTCGAAACAAGTTTCCGAAACACATTCGTTCGCCATTCAGTTTCAAAACGCTTCGCGGTGCCGCGGAAAAGGGAGAAAAAGGAGGAGGAGGGGCGAAGGGGAGGCGAGGTCCGTGAATACGCAATTTCCATGCCGGGAAAATAATTGAATCGCGAAGGCAAAGTCGGGGCCCAGGTACGTATAATCCGGCGAGGCATTGTTTCCCGCAGCGGGGAGAAATCGCATCGGACAGTATTACGAATTATACCGGAGTGCTGGCGTAAACAGGACGATTGCGAGGAATCCTATTTGCGGGGAGCGCGCTTTGGTCTCTCGAGGGAGCGCGTTGCGGTTATCCGGGAGAAGCTGGAAAGAATTCCGGCCGATGGAATAATCCACGTAGCCGACGGGTGTGGAAGATAAAATTTCAGATCCGGCGCCGACGGGTTTTTGGAGTCGCGCGCACTTCCGCTTCGCGTTCGAGTTGGAAGGCGCGAGAGTGGTGCGGATCGCGGAGGAATGCGAGGTGAGGAATGAAAAATTGGCGATTATACGGAGGAGATATATTTGTGTAGCGCGTAAGCTTAATCGCGGCTCCGGTGCTTTTCTTGTTACTCTCTGCACGTTGTATTTTCCTTTTTTTCCGCGCGCCGTATGAAGTGATATCCTTGCACAGTTTTCTGTACTAAACAAACTAAAGGATCGGGGGTTTCTTCCGCGGTGTCGGCTACAGTCGAGATATTCGAGCAACGCTCGATTCAACGGTTATGAATACACTCCGTTTTTTATCGGCACAGAAGAGTACACCAACCAGCGATGCGTCTCGTATCGACGATCATTTTAAGCGCGTAACTCCACGAGGATATCGATAACACCTAAATAAACGATCATCTATATTCCAAAGTAACACGGTCACTCTGCTCGCACATTTACGTATATACATCATATATATCCTTAAACAAAAAGGGGACTGACAAGAGTTATCAACAGATCCATACAACGATCTCCACTATAAAATCCTAGAAAACCTCAAAAAGTACCTCTCTACAAGCACCTAAGATTCTTCCAAAAAACCACTGATCGCTAATTTCCATCGCTTCCATAAATTCAACATTAAGTCATAAAACAATCCCCAGGGCGCAAGACGAAAAATTTCTTTCACGCGATAAAACATCCCTCCTGTCTCGAGCCAGTAATACAGCTCGTACCGGCGGCACGTATCATCGCGTAACACAATTACCAGCGGCTCGTTCGGCCGCTGCGCGTATCGCTTCGCGCCCCACGCCAAACCGTGAACGATTAATTACTCCACCCCTCGGCCTTCCTCTCGGCTGGATGGCGTTCTTCAGCCGATGTCACTCCGCGAGGCTGTTTCCGGTTCGACGACCTTACCGCCTCCCGACGCGGGGGGCGGCTGGTTAATTATCCAACGAAAGTGGACTAAAAAGGGGGGTGGGGGGTGGAGGAGGAGGGCCGCTGGCATTCACGGCGATCGGAGGAGCCGAGGGGGGAGAGCCGTAGACACTTGTAGTGTGACAAGATGGTGTCGAGCACACACATCAAAGCGTCGGTGCGAGGGGCGCGACCTGGCGACAGCTAGTCTCGCGACTTCGCCGGCTCTCGATTTTAAGCGGACCGCGAAGGAGGAGCCAAAGGGCGCGGGGATGCCGAAGGGTGGATCGCGAGGGCCTCCGCGATGATGGGTTTTGGCGTGTAGATACGTGGTCTTCTTCGAGCAAGAACACGGTGTTGTTCGCTGAAGGAAGAGGATATGCCTATGCGTTATACGAGGGATCGAGGATTATGGAAGAAGAAAATTGGTTTTGCTTTAGAATCGCGCGTTTATTGCTTCTACGGCACAGTCCACGATTCTTCTAGTCCATTATGAAAGGTGGATGTTAAGACTAGAACTACCAAACCAGTCAAAATGACTGTCAGTCGTAAAAAAATATATAAAAAATCGTAGTACTTTATAACGATGTATCTTTCGAGATCCACCACGATTCTCATGCAGTATTTGGATCATCGTATTGATCGACTGAAATTTCCCCTTACTCTCCCCTTTTATTAAAGATCTATATAGCATTCTAAATATACCCAGAAAGTGGCTGGTAGTTCTAGTATTAAAGAGTGCCTTATCGAGCTACGACTATCGTTAATTCCCTTCTTCCTGATTAAATATCACCAGGAAGAGTCTCCACCCTGGAGGATTAAATCTATTCAAAAAAAAAAACTCCGGTCGTCTCGACGTCTGGTCCCATCCCTACGAGAGAAGAGTGGATGCGTGACTTCCACGCACCGACTTGACCCACATTACCTCGCTGGTTAATTGCACCGCAAGACTCTACGATCCTCTCCCTCCCCCTCTCTCTCTCTCTCTCACTGGTCCGCTCTCTCATTCACTCACCCGCTCGATTGCTCGGTCACTCACTCACCTTTTCCACCCCCCCTCTCTCTATCCCTCTCTCCCTCCCTCTTGGAGAATTCTAACCCACATAGCTCTTTGATTCGGTTCGAGGAGGAGCGTCAGATAGACGGGTAATGAGGAAGATGGCTCGTCGAGGAGCGACGACAAAGGGCGGGTGGGGCGAATCGATGTTACCCTGCGCGCTAGGATCGCGAAACGGAGGTGTCGCGGGGGCGAGGAGGCCCTTCACATTCGCAGCCGCCGCCGCTGCTCGAGGAGGGCCGTCATTATAATACCAAACGCCCCGGCGTCTTTCCCTATCTCTCTCTCTCTCTCTCTCTCTTTCTTTCTCATACGCGCTCACATCCCCTCCTCTTCTCATTCTCTCTCTCTTTCTATCGTTCTCTCGTTCTCTCTCTCTCTCTCTCTCTCTCGCTCTCTCCTCGTTACGTTCGCATGCAAGAATTCGCGGGCGGCTCCACCACTTTCTTCGCCATCCGGCGCGCCCCGGCGCGTCTTTGAACTTCCTCGGCGACACTTCTGCCAATCCAATTTATTCCATGGCGCCTGACACAATAAACTTTGATTATCGTGATCGGCCTCGCGACCGGTAGGAGCACGTCATTATAAATGTATTTCCATTCCTCGTTAGCTCGCCAGACGGTGGTCCCGCGCGACTGCCGTCTTGATTCGGTAGAGCGGACTCTAGGAGAGAGAGAGAGAGAGAGAGAGAGAGATGGAGAGAGGGGGAGGGGGAGAGCGAAGGAGGAAGAGAAAGGAAGAAAGCGGGAAGTGGTCGTGGTCCTAATATCGAGAGACGGGGTAAACGTCGATCATTTTGGTATCCCTTTGGCTGCTAAGCTCCTACGATCGGAATCATTGCTGTGGGTGGAATACTTTTTTGAGTAGAACGTGATTTTAACCGCCTTTTAAGCACCGTTGGACGCGCGACAGTACATGGAATTGGTAGAAAGTAAAGCACGAAGGACGATGAAAATTGGAAATAATACTAAACATCCTCTGGTAATCGAGTTGTAAAGCGAAAGGAGACAATCTAGTATGAAAGTAAGATTAGAAAGGATTAATGCGAAAAGAGTAAAGAATATATAAGAGAATGCATGTGAAATAGACTAGGATTACCTTGCAATCAATGCAATATATCATATATAATATTGATAAAAAGGAAAACAGAAAGGTCAGTGCGCAACATGCCTCTCTCATCTCACCTTTCATTCCTTACCAAGTCGAAGCTTAAAACGACGAGCAAAATTTTCGTGTCTTTTTTTTAGTACGTAGAGCGCATCGACTGCGATGGTTGTTAGCCCAGTTTTCGCGCATTATTGTGGGCACCGTAGAGAGGAGTATGTCGAGTCCTCGGGATACTTTGTGCCAGGAATTCCGAGAGAATTCGACTGCCGTCGCATCGCCGTCGAATAAAGAGGCGCTTTATTGCATCGATGAGGGATGCCGCGGGGCGAGGAGGCGAAAGGAAGCGGCTCCTCCTTGCTCTAGGTTCGACCTTTCTTTATTCCTCGCCCCCGATTGTCCGGAGATCGTTAGGGCATTCCGCTTAGGCCAATAGTCCGAGCGGGCCGAGTGAATCGAGTGATCCGCTCGTCACCCTTGCGTTTCGCAGAGGTGTCGAGCCGTGAATAACGATGGAAATACAATGCAAAAAGCGAGGATGTTGGGTGACTAACCGACGACACCTGATAACGAGTAATCGGATGTCGGTTTAATTTAGGATTGACTCACGCGGAGTATATTTAAAGAACGCGATGACTGCTTGTTAGCGACTAGAATCTCTAGAAAAGACATTCTTTCACTTTCTTTATCCTCTACTTTATCAAAAAGAGAAGAGAATCCAATTAAACATAATGAATTAAAGAAGATCGAGTAAAATCAAAGCTCCTATGATCTCTAAGATTTTTGTCAAAGATTCTATGAATCTCGTGCAATAATAAAGAATTCAGGCTCGCGATAATCCTCATAAATGTCGCAAAAAAATGTCCATACCAATCAAAATCTCCAATCCAAATTAATCCTAATCCCTTCTATTACCCTCTTTCAGTACCAATCCAACTCGTCGCTATTGCAAAAAACTCCAGCCCCTCAATATCCAAAGAAAACCCTCTCGCGATCGATCGAAGCGTACTTTCGCGGAGAGAGAGAGAGAGAGAAAGAAGAAAAGGAAAATCAAGAACACTTTCCCGCGTAGAAACACGATCATTGTAGCACATTAATACGTTTCAGCGCGGATTAAACAGCGCCGCGGCTAAACGCTCTCCCAGCGGCCGGGGCTTCCCAAAGGAATAAGCGGCAAAGTTTTCCTACGGCCTTCAGCGAAATTTCATACCCGGCGAATTCGGTGGAGCGAATATTTCCACGGACGCCCACCCGGTGATCCGGGGATACAATGACAATGCCAGGAGCGGGCATAATGCCCGCGCACACCGATACGGAGCCGTCTATCGAGGGATGAAGAGGGTAATGAAGAGGTGTTGAACCGTATCCCATAAACCCCCATCGGCGCGAGAACCAAGGGTCTCCTCGCATAATAACTTACAGGCCGCTCATCAGTTACGGGTTTTAACCAATTACGGGGATATTAACAGACACGGCGCAGAGGGACGCCGACGGCTCTATTGCGCGGCTCGTATGTCGCGAAACGGAGGCCCCAAGGGGATGAGACTCGTTTATGCCCGTCTCGATAACGTCCGGGGGATTTTGATTCTCCTCCTTCTCGATTGTCGTCGTCCCGCCCCTCCGCTCCTCTCGAGGCGTTCGCTTGTTTCGAGGGAATTTTGGCGGAGATCGTCGTGAGGAGAGAGAGGAGGATTGGAGACGAGGAACGATTGCTGGATCGCGAGTACTGGTTATTGTCGATGGATATTTGTTGGAAGGTCGAGGGATGAAACGAAGTTGGTATTAACACTGTTCATACGACGAGCGGTCAAATAACCGGTCAGTGCTTTCTTTGAAAAATTGTGGAAGTTTGAGACGAGGTTACTCGTGAAATTTTTCACGATTTCCTTGCAGCATACGGAACGATTAATTGATATATCGACACTCTTCCTTCGTCCTCTTTTTCTTTAAGGATTATTTAGCACATCTAAATATGTCTGGGGATTGGATGGTAGGAATAGTGTTAAGCTACGATGCGTGGAAATTATGAAAGTGTTCGGGAATGTGCCAAGGACTCGTAGCTCGATTTAAGAACGGTGGAAGGAAATCTCGATGAGCGGAGTTTGTATAAATTTCCACGCGTTTACAAAGCGTGCATGAAACATAACGAATCGAATCTAACGAAGGAAATTGATTTATTAAGCCGCATTCGTAGGTAGGACACGCTCTGGTCCGCTGTCAAAGCTGGCAGAATTAATTCTGACGCACGTTGCGCCAGTGGCACAGTGAGCGCGGTAGCGTTTTCAAACGATTTCACGGTTACTCGAATTCAATGCCGCGTTTTCTTCCCTCCGAGGGCCGAATTCTAAAACCGGAATCGCGGTAGAGCGAGCCGCCTTAAAGGAAAGGCAAAGGCGGTTGCTTTGCGGCCGTCCGTGGAAAAAGTTTCCTTCTTAATAGAGGGAAGGAGGCAACGACTCGAGGAATGGCCGGTGGCAAAGCCCAGGTGCTAATAATGCGCCCCTAATTGTCCCGCCTCTGCCCGCCTAATTCCCATTAAATGCCTCTAAACGCTTGTTTGCATACAAACCCGAGGAAAGGTTCGAATATCTTCTACGCCTCTGCTGAAAAGTAACCGCAAGTGCCACCCGCTGATTTTGCCAAACGGATCCTTCATTGTTTTCCTCTTAGCATACCTGTCGAAGCGCAGTGATCGGCTGGAGAATTTCACACCTTCGTGGGAAATATATCCTTTTTTTCCTTCTACGTTGGTAGGAAAATATAATAAATTTTGATGTGTTCTTGACGAGGAGCTAAAAAACTAGTGGTATCGTATTGTTTAGTAGAGAAATATCGATGAGTACGATACAAATCCGTGTTTGGGATTAATATCGAAGGTAGTGGATTAACCAGCAAATCAACTTAAAAGGTCTGCAGTAAAATATAGAAATAATACGGTTAGCAAGGATTTATTACCCGTGCACGGTAGATTGGATAAAATGTAAGAGGAACGATACGGTGGAATACGAGATTTCCAATTTTCACGAGAACCGAGTGTAAATTGAACAAATATCGCTCAAAATAAACGCGTATTTTACCCAACACACTACGGGAATATTATATAAATATTCCATTAGTTTCCTCAGTCCGCGTTCTCCATTAACATGTAATATCAACAATTTCTCTCCCCGTCCATCGACCGATCGCCGAGTCTCATCGAAACGCAAAATTTGTTCTTGAGAGAAGTATCCTATATAATTCCTTAAACCTTCTCAAGCTCTTAAAACCGGATTTTTACGCGGAAACCAAAAGGTGCTTATTAATACTAAACCTACCAGCCACATTTAAATATACCAAATAAATCCTCATAGAAAAACAGTACCAAGGAAGTGTCGATAGATCAATATATTTGTACAGCCACTACAAGAACATCACCTTCAAATCTTAGAAAATATCCTATCTCGAAGTTCCATAATTTTCCAAAGAAACAACCGAGCGCTCATTTCGACCCATCCCATAGGTTCAGTATTAATTAGTCGCATTGCTCCTCGATGGATGGGACCCGCGTACTTACAGCCTCGATACGTAAACGCGAAATCCTCATTGACACGTACGTCGAACGCGAGGCTCTATAGGGCGGTCTCTATAACGACCGGCACCGTTTGATAAGAGAGGCCGGCCCCGATGGTATAGCTGGATGAGCTCGGATTTAATGGATGGAGGACAGATTCTGCAGATACATCAGACGGCCGGCGCGATATCTCTCGCGCAAATCAGGATGGAAGCACGTTGTCCTCTCTCCGCTCCTCCGATCCTCGATCCGACGACCACCCCCAGCGCGAACCCCTCCCCTTCCCCTCCCAACACCCCCCTCGAGCGGCCCTTCGCCCTCCTCACCCCCTTCGACGCCCTTTCAGCGTCCCTCGAAAGCCCCAGCGTCTCCGTTTCGCCGCTGACACGATCGCATCGCCTCTAATGGCAGATGATGCTCTCTCATTGTGTGGCCCACCTATCTCTCCCTCTCTCTCCCTCTCTCTCTCTCTCTCGCCTTCCACCTTGCAACCTCTTTCGTTCGCTCTCCTCCTCTATCTTACTCTCACTCCATGCCTCGTCGGCCTTCCTCGATAACGGAGATTCGCTCTCTCCCTCTCCGTCTCTCGCGCTGCAAGATGGGATCAGGGTAGACGATGTGCTTAAGGGTCGGTTCTTTCTCGAGGCGCCGAGATTAGAGATCGAAAACGGAGGATGCGCCTAAGAGATTGGCCGATCCTACCCTCGTTACGCGCATTACATAAGCCGAGACTCCTTTTTCCCGGCCGAGGGACGGGCCTAAGGGTGGATCCAGGGTCGCGCGTCGGGTTTAATGAAGAACAGCGGTTCGTTTACATTGGTATCGATGGATTTATTGCGGTGGATCGATTCGTATTTACAACAGGGAACACATACATATGCATTTTCATCTACTCTACCCGATTATCTACATGTATTACTTTTTTTTCTTACTCTCGCTGCCTTACTCTCGTGCTTAATTAAACTCCTCGTCGTTAATTACGGCTTACCTAACTCGTACGGCTTGAAATGTGCTGGCGCGAATTTTCCTTCCCGGGTTTTTCTGTTTTTTTTTTGGGGGGATTTTTTTACTCCACGTTACTGCAGAATGGCTTGAAAAGCCCCTTTCGCGCCTTTTTCCTCCGTCCTTCTGTCCTTCTCTCTCTCTCTCTTGTGCGCGCGCGCGGTTCTTCGAAGAGGAGAGGAAGGACGCACCGAGGATATTTTCTTCTCGCTTTACCGAGACGCCGCCTTACCTCTGGATAATGGAAATTGACGTGGGCCAATAGTTTACATGGTGAGACGTAAATAAAAATGCATAAATAGACAGACAATGATAATCGCTTATAATGATAAACACCTCCTCCGTTTCTATTGCAAAGCTCTTAAAGGCCGTAATCGCGTTGGCCACGATGATCACGATGTAACTATTATAATTACAATGATAATAATGATGACCAACACTTCATTTGCTATCTACGACTCACTTAAAGCTACTATCACACCGATTTATACATTTTGCCTAAAATGTAGATAGATATGCGGTCAACGTGTCACGTTGCTCTTGTACGCCCACGAGGTTGAAACAACCCGGAAGTAGCTCCTTGGAAATTAATATGACCCTCTGCGCTTCGTCCCTCATACGTAATACAGGAGGACGAACCTATTTTCCTGGCGAGGGCAGTGAGAATAAATAAAATGCTTTAAAGGTCACGTGGAAGCCTCTGATCTTCTCTTAGAATTCGATATCCCTTCAACTCACGGTTCAACTCCAAAGAAACATATAATTCATTTCAGGACCTATTTTATAATCACTGACAAAAATCAGTGAAATAAACATCACCACCAACAGGTCGATAATAAATACCAAAGCATATCTAACCGCATTATTATTCGGTGGATAAAAAAGAAGATAATAACATAAAGCTTGTCCCTCTAAATCATTTTTTAAATAAACCCTGTCTCCACTTAAATCATTCTTTAGCATCGACCACTTGGGCCAATTTAGATCGATAGCCAACCATCCACATCTTCTGATCCCCCAGGTTTCACAGAAAAAAAAGAAAGACGATTAAAGCACAAAGGTCCAGCCACTGCCCTTCGCCAAGGTGCGCGATTCGGTCGCAAAGGGTCGACACTTCCACGGGATTCTGGACGAAATTGATTAAGTCTTTCGAACGATCTCCGTCCCAAAGCAGGGCCGCTCGTTCGCTCCTGCCGAATCCCCGCCGCACGATAACAGCCCCATGACGGTCCGCGCGTAGAAATATTTACAGGTATTTACATATGTAAGTAGTCGTCCCGCGGAATCCCATCGATCGAGCCTTTGTACGCTGATTAAACCGATCGCCGGTCCATCGTGCAATGGGAATGCGCTCAGTTTGCTGATTCGCCTCCCATGCGGTAATTTATTTCCCTCTTGCGGACGATTATTTGCGTTATACCAATAATTCACCCGCTGGGCGTTTAGTATTCCGCGATTGTTAATTCGACGAGGCGCACCCCTCCCCTCCTGCCCCTCCTGCCCCTCCCTCCTCCCGCTTCGACCGTTTTATCGATTTCACTTAACGCATTATACGCTCGCAGTGTCCGCTGCATCGGCATTGCTCGCTCCAAAAAGCGCATGGTACTTCGTTTGTGCCATTCGACTGCGCAGTCGGTGGATATTCCGTGGTGGTACGCGGTGATTTTAAAACATCGCGAGCAGATGCGAAACTGTAGGGAGATGGCAATGGCGTGAATAGGTGCATTTTAGGATTGGTATCGTTGTCTTCGTCGCTAGCGCCGTCCGGGCGTTTTATCGATTTTACTTCATTACAGAGGCGAGTTAAATGTTGTCTTGTTTGTGTTGTTGATATTGTAAAAGCGCGGAAATTTTCCCAACTTTGCACTTTTCGTGGGATTTATGCGCGAGGACGTTTACTTGGAAAGGTCGTTCTGCGCGTAAAGGTCCTGATGAGGACATTAAAATGTAAAAATGTTTACGATGTACAAAAAGTGTAATATTGGATGCTTCTTTTTAATAAACGCGGGTGTTGTACTTTGGATGAACGGAACTTTAATCGTTACTTCGATAAACGATTATGTATACTGAAGGATAAGCCGGACAAAAAGCACCTGAATTTCGTAATAATCGATAAAACGCCTGGAAATCGAATCCTTTTCAAAGTCGCTGATGGACGATCGCGAATAATGATGACACGGTCGTTTTTGAAGTGATCGGTTAACGATTAGGACGAATGATGCGTGGATTATAATTTCTAAGCGAAGCGCAGATCTATTTCTATCCAGAGAACGACCAAAGCTTCGCAATCGGGAACGGCAGAGACGTAATCCCTAACAGGTGTAGTATTTCCCATTACACGCGCGCACCGTGAAAGCGAAAGGATGTCAAATACGATGACCACGGAATAATCTTTCCTTCGTAACAATCACGCAAATACCATTGACGTCGAGAAGGACGACAACAAACGCCTCGTAATCCCGTTTAAGTGGATGAGGTAGTTCCTAACTTGAAAACTATGCGACATCGTAAAGACGTCGCATGCTTCCGACGTCACTTGCTCTTCATTTTAAGAGTAAACCTTCTCTTTGGTTATTTTTGGTTGGTAACCTCGAAAGTACGCCGTTGGAAATAAAATTGACTCCTGAGCAAAGCATTCCATTAACGAAGTAAAGGATAATTTAGAGAATGTCCGAATAATGAGATTACAAAATCAAGCGGACTTTTCGCGCTTTAAGATCGAATGAAGACGTGGGAGAATTGAATTCAACTCTATCGCTATTACCAGATGAGGAAGATAGCAGCACAGTACTCTTACTTCGCGAATTACCTAAATCGTACAAAGTCCTTGCAGTAGAAAATAATTCGAGCCTCGAGCTGGGAAAGCGACGTCCGCAGACTCGATCTGCGCGCGGTCGGAGTTCCCACCGTGCCAGAGAACTCGATCGTGGATTCGGAAGCGCGCTCGCAGCCATGTCGTTCCACCTCGCTTTAGGAATAGCGCAAATAAGCCGAGCAACGCTCGCGACTTTGCCCATCCAGCCTCGTTTCTCGGATTGCGCAAACTGGCCGAGATTCCAGCCGCAGCGGGGAACCCTGCTCTTGACCTGGAAGAGAGATGTCCGCGGGTTTATCGACCTAGTCTCACTTCGAGGATCCCGCAAAGTGGCGGAGGTCAATGCCATAGCAGAGAAGACGACTACTCGACTCGCCTCGTTCCTGAAATCACGTAGCCCAGAAACACCCGCCAAACGACGTCCGCGGACCGGTCGACCTAACTTGGCTTTGGAGATCACGCAAACTGACCAGAGATTGCCGACGTAGCAGGTAACCCACGTCTCGGACCGCGAGATCGACGCCCACGGTCCTCATCGAACACTACCCTCGCTTCGAAACTAACGCATCAAGATCCCCGACCCGGCAGGTAACCCAAGTCTCGAACCGCAAGACCTCCAAGCTCCTCGCAAATCGCGCAAACCGACGAAGCTCACTATACTCAGCAGCGAAACCAAGTCCGAAACCGCAAGCTCGAAATTCACGTCGTGGATCAGCCTCACTTCGGGGATTGCGCGAACTGGCTGAGCTCAGCTCCGTAGCAGGGCGGCCCTAGGATGAGCGGACACTGGCCCTTCCTCTGGTAGTGGATCCCCTCTCCCTGTCATAACATCTTGCTGAGATACCCCGTGGGTCCTGTGGGCGGTGCGAAGAAGGGGTTGACGAAGGAGTCGGCCCCGGGTCCGTGATGGACCGACGCGTAGCCCGACTGCTGTCCGTGCGCCTGCCCGGACGTCCCGAGTCCGTTGAGCACCGGCGAGCCGGTGTCGTGCAGCTTCCTCATGTGCTTCTTCAGGTCGAAGTTCCTGCAGAATCCCTTCCCGCATATCTTGCACGAGAAGGGCTTCTTCTCGTTGTGCGTGTGCATGTGGAAGGTCAGGTTGTAGATCTGGTGGAAGGCCTTGTTGCAGATGTTGCACTTGTACGCCTTTTCCCCGCTGTGGGTCAGCTTGTGGTTCTTGTAGTTGCCCTTCTGGTGGAAGCCCTTGCCGCAGCACTCGCAGACGAACGGCTTGTAGTTCGCGTGGATGCGCGTGTGGGTGTTCAGGGTGGAGCTCCGGTTGAAGGCCTTGCCGCAGGTCTGGCACTTGTGCGGCTTCTCGGCCGTGTGGATGATCTTGTGCCTGCACAGGGTGCTCGCCTGGCGAAAGCCCTTGCCGCAGATCTTGCAGACGAACGGCCTCGCCCCGGTGTGCACCGGCATGTGCCTGGTCAGATTGTAGTGGGCGTTGAACACCTTGCCGCACTCGGAGCAGGTGAAGGTCTTCTGCTTGTTGTTGGCGCCCAGCTCGTTGCGCGGCCCGGGGCTCTTCTTGCCTCGTTGACCCTCCTGGGAGATGGCGGTTAGGGAGAGCCTGGAGGAGACTTCCTCGATCACCCCCGAGGGCGGTGGGCTCTGGTTCACGGAGGGCGTGGCGGCGGGTGGCCCTGGAAAGGCCCTCAGAAGGGAGCCAGGGTGGTAATAGAGGAGGGGATAGTGGTGCAGGAGGTTCTGGTGCCTCAGTGTCGGCACGTACTTCTTGAAGGCCGATTCTAGGTGGGCGGAATAGGTCAGGGAGGGTATGCTTGGTGGCTGCTGGAGGATCGTCGGGGCTGTCATCGTCGTTGGTGGAAGCTGAGGCGGGTTGCTCTGCTCGGTCAGCCGCTTGTCCGGTTCCATGATCTTCGCGATGGAGAAGGTCAGGTTCCTGCAGGGCGTCGGCGAGGTCACCCTCTCTGGAGGGAGGCTCGTCGGGGTCTCGGTTGCCATCGTGCTGCCAGTCGGGAATGGTTGCATGGTAAGCCTGAAATCGAAGGAATGGTGTGAGCTTGATGCTGGAGGAAGCGTTGGAAAGAGAACGTGGTTACTATGAATTTAAACCAAACGCAGGTGCAGGGAACTTTGTTACGAGATTTTATGCGATAAGGATATTTATTCTGTCTAGGATGAAACTAGTACTTTTGTTAATAGAAACAACGTTTCGACTCTCTTGTAGAATTTAATTTTATAAGAATCGATTTGATCGAGTATATCTCGTCTACTGACCTTGGAGATATAAACCTTTTTACACAACAGAGTTTTTCTTTGAATATCTCCAGCGGTAATATAAACGTATTAATTTTTAGGCACTGTAATATCACATTAAAAATAAACCGAGTCAAAGAAGACGAGGTACTAAAAACTGTACATTTGCAATAATAGAAGACTGTAATTACAGAGTTAATAGTAATATTAGAATGAAGAGCGAATCGTGCTGGGCGAAAAGTCGCGAACAGCCGCCGACGGAATGGAACCGCGCATACGCGACAGTGGCCGCCAAAGTGTTAAGTGTTAAGCCGGCGCGTTTTCACGGTCGATGGCGAGTTATTGGGGTGTGGTGAAAGGCAGGGCTCCGCAACCCTCCCCTGCATTTAACACCGCCCACTTATATCTCGACAGCCACGATTTACCGGGGCTCTCCCGTATCTCCGGTCGTGGAATATATTTTTTTTCGAGCACCATGAATTTTACGAGGCTTTTTTCACGGAGGACATTTTACCATACGAGAGGAGTAGACGAATACGAGGCAGTATCGATCTTCTTAGATGTTCATATTCTATAATTCTCATATTCCTTAATTAAAGTACGAGTACGAGACGATGCATCCTCGACGATGACTTATTTAAATCAGGGATAATGATGCTTCGTTTTAGTCCCTGTCCTGGAGATTGATTTAAAACAAACGTTTATAATTCGTCCGAGCGGCGTAATTTTTTGTCGAGGCTCGCAGAGCGCACGGAGCTCTGTCGATGCGAGCGTGGGGGAGAACCCAAATCATGACGATCAATTTGATGACTTCGAGGACCGTCGTTACTGTCCGTGCAATTCTCCCTTCGCGGGTACCCTTATTCGTGTGTCGGTGCTCGGTGCACGTATACATCGGAAATGGAGCCCACATATCGGCGAATCCGAGTGAAACATGTGGTACGACTATTATATCCACTCAATTGGCCCTCGTGTTGACGTAAAAAAAGAGCGCTCCGCATTGAACGATAGGGGCTGACTAACGTCGGCCCCTGGCGAACGAATGCCGTGCCCGTTTAGCACTTCGCTCCTAAAATCAGTTAGATAAAACATTTGGCGTCTCTCGTCGAGCATAGATCCTGATAACTTAGGTTGTTTTGTACTTGTTTTGTACAGGAGATCTGCTACGTTAACATTAGGATAATGGCAGGCGCAACTACTTGCGATTCACGAGAACTTGATATATGGAACGATAATTAATACGGAGATTTGATTTCGATGGATTTTTCTAAAGGAATGAATTCAACGAATGGAGCAATAAATCTCTCTTGATTTTTCTATTTCGCAATTTGGCATCATTTCTATGTAATATTTATAAAACACGGAATACCGCATTGCGATCGAATGCCCTATCGTATCTTCCTTCTAACTCGATTCACGCCCTGCTCCCGAATCGGACATCATTTTGTATAACTCGATAGTCGAGCGTAAAAACGTGCAGCGTGAAATCGGTAAAAAGCTTAATAAGATATGTATACGCAATTTGCCCGTAGATCTGTACGCGTAGATGTAAGAATATACAAGTAACCAAGCCATTAGGCATGTGGAACGTGGGAAAGGGAGATGAATGGTGGGTTTGAATGAGAAGCGAAATGGTCAGCACAGTTGAAGAGCAAGCTTCCCTGAGGTATCATGGAAGGTTTGCACGTCGAAAAGTAGAAATGTTTGCTCTGCGGAATGGCGTTATGTTTGGACTTGGAATGACGGCTGGAATTGGATGGGACCTTAACGGCAGTCCCATAAAATACTCACTCCCGGATCACGAGGACTTTCGGATGGCGATACAGAGTTTATGATGCGAAGGAGGGAAGCTCAAGAATGCCGTGCGACCATAAAACGTGCCTTTATTTTGTTTACGCGACGTTCCTCGAGAATTCGATATGGCACCATCGATTTCCACGTGTTCCACGATCGAGACACGTTCGTATTTTCTGCCAGACGAATCCGCAGATCGATTTGGATCCTCATCCTTATTTTCCCAGTCTCCAACGAGTCTTGCTATGCTCGATCGCTTATAATTCAGCGCGCAACGCGAGTTTTGAGGCAGAAGCTTCGCGGTATATCGCATGAAAAGATCCGAGGGGCGATGCGTGGTCTCTAATTAAGACGTCACCGTATTCCCGACTGAGATCGCCGCAATAGCTAGGAATTAACTTTACAAGGTTGCCGATGCAATTTCCTTCCTACATTCACCGGTTTTGCAAACGCGCGATGCCACACTGTCCATAAACCCAACTTCCCTCGGCGAAAATAAGCGAGCGCTTTGAAATCGAACCTTTTCTCCTCGATCCTACGGACATTTTTCAAAAGGCCTCGCGACGCGGATATTCGCCAAGTGCTGCTTGGCATTTAACAACTTAACGGGCGGGCAAACGAATGCGGAAACACGAGCGGAAAGGTTTAATCTATTGAACTCGAGCATGGCGTTTAATTCAAGTACGCTGAACTTATTTTCCATTAAATAGAATATTCTATAGCATTCCGACACGCTTCCCGATTACCATTTCCTACGCCACGCATCAATTCCCAATGTATAAAAAAAACCCACGACAAACCGAAGCTGTTTTTTTCATCGATCTTACCACTTCAAAATCCTGTGAAAAGAAGAAGTTATCGCGCACGAGCTTGATCCTCTTCCGAGCGAAGGACGAAAGGCGGCAAGGCGTAAGACGAATTCGAGGCACCTCGAATATCCTACCTCGGTCGCGCCATGCCCATTGTCGCCCTCGACTTTCCAAAAATATATGGAAGAGGGACAATCGTCGGGGTGGAATGTGACGCTGCAGCCCTCGACAAGCCCCGCCCATCGGCAGCTACCTCTCGATTGTCCCGCGGCCGAAGGCAGCCCTAATAACCGAGGGGACAACGAGCGGAAAAGCAACCCCGGCGCGAGGAGGAAGCCTCGAGAAGGGAAACTGCCTCCTCGCGCCACGAAACGCCCCTATGACCTATAGCGTTCGACGTCAATGTGGACGCCGCCGACGGTGGCTTTAACGCCATAGAACAGCGCAACTGTCGGCCAAAATGAGCCGCCGACAAAGAATATCGTTACGCGACCCTCCCCCCGAAAAAATACGCTCCAAGCCCCCCTCTCTCTCCTCCCCCCCTCCTCTTGTCGCCCCATCCTGTCTGCCCCCGTCATTCCCATTCCCCTCGACGGATCGTTGTCTCCCCAGCCGCGCGTTTATCCCTCCCCTTTCACCCTCGCCAACCCCCCCCCTCCCCCTTCTGCCCCTCCTCGAACGCTTAACTCCTTATTTCTTTCAGCCGCGGCCTCTCCCGTGGTCTTCGAGGCTCCCGCATCTTCTTCCAACGCTTTCAGCGCCCTCCTCCTCCATCGTTTCCCCCCTCTCTCACTCTCTCTCTCTTTCGCTCCTTCTCGTTGCCAGATCGCCGTCCTTTGCCACCTTTCGCAGCCAAAGGCGCGAGTCTCTCTCTCTCTGGTCGCTTATCGGCCGTAAGGTAACGCCTGGCCGCTGCTCTTTCTCCCTCTATCTCTACGGCTTTGCTCGCAGCCCTTGTCGTGGCTTTTCCCCTCCTTCCTCGTTTTTCCTTAGCGTGTATTACCCGCGCTTCTGTCGTTGTTCTCATAGCCACCTTTATCTCGGGACTCCCTCCCTCTCTCTCTCGTTGCATCTTCGTCTTTTCCTCGTGGTTCCGTCTTCCTTACTCCTAGGAGCCTTCTTTGGTTATGTATCGCGGGTAGCCTCGTCCTTCTCGCTTTCACGGCCGCCGCGACGTCTGTCCTCTCATTCTCCGGGTGAAAGGAGAGCGAGGGAGAAAAAAGTCCGGGCGGAAGGGTGGTGGGGGTCGGCGGTAGCCCATTGGCGGCCGTTGTTATCAGCCGCGCGGCCGCTGAAAAAGTGGGGGTAACGGAGGTGGACATGGTGGGGGTTAGTATTGTTACAGTACTTAACGTGCGGCCGTGGCAATCAGTATCGCTCCTCGTGGCACCCTGCAATTGTACCAATTTATTTCAATCCCGGCTGGAACATGGCCGACACGTAGCCGGGGACCATTTTGTTTTCTTAATTCTACTCGATCTAATCAACGTAACATCGCTAGGGAACATTTGGCTCATTTGGATGGAGGGACGCCTCATTTTTTATACGTCGTGGTTAAATGATCTCGGGGAAGAATTTCTTTGGATAAAATTAAAGCATTCTTAAGTTTTTCGATGTACAGACCATATCGTATTTGATTAATTTTATTGTACATACGATGGTTAATTTTACTGTAGTATTTTTTTTTTATAAATACGCAGTTTGGAAGAAAATCGACCTAGAGGGAGAGGTAAGATCGATATGAGCGTGGAAATTAAATCTGGCTTCCGTGACTGGCTCCATAATACCGCAACCTCCTCAACCCCCAACGCAGGTGAGATTGGCGTTAAATGTGCAAAGTTTACCGATGCGGTTACAAATGGTCCGAAGAATCCAATCACCTCCCGGTAAACTATTAGCGACGATGGGCGGATAGCTCGAACTTAAAGAAAGTTGAAAGAGCTCGAAGGAACTTGAAATGGCTTTGCAAATTTACTCGCCTCGTTGTCGGCTCGCTAATTACCTTTCTCCCACCCCCTCGACGACCCATGCACCTTCTTGTCCCATTTATTTCCGATAAAAAGCGGAGGAAGAGGTCCTAACGGCGTGGTTACGACTCGACTACCTGCTGATTCCTACATTCTACGTTAAAAATCGATATATCCTACTACAAGATACATTTTTCTTTCACACATATCACTATCGTAATTAAAAATTAAATGACAGCGTTAATCGATTTATCGAGTAAAAACATTAGTTACCATCATCGCATCCTAATCGTAAGTGTGGTGTTAATGTAGCTACACATAATACAAACTTATTTACGCATTCTAAATGATTAAAAAAAAAATGCATGAACGCAATTAATCATCCGTACATTCGTGTTTGCAAGACTGTTAAAGGCGGGTCCGTATGTAAATGTAGCCAGATAAAATGATTGACCCCGAATGAGCAGGCAACGATGATTCGAATCAGTGAATCCCCAGTATGAACATTCCAAAGTAGGAGGGTGAAAGTGGGAGGCCAGGGGTCTCGCGTGCGCAGGGTGCATCAATCAGTGCGCCCTTCTGCGAATATACCTGCTCATGAGGTCAGACGCCTATCGCTCTTCTCCCTTAAGTGGCGATAAGGAAATAAGGTGAGCCGAGTAAATTCCTTGCTTAGTTTTATTGGCAAACCCTGTCGTTATACCACGATATATCGTGGCTGTACATGTACACACAACGAACTCCGTGCCGTGACGATTCTCCATCCGACGAACAGAATTTCCTTCAGGACTTCGAGCAAAGAGAAAAATCAGAAAATCAAAAATCCTCCTAGTCCTTGGGAATTTTTCGAATCTTGCAATGTATGTAAAATACAGTGAAAAATTTGGTACAATGGATATTGGCACGCGAAGTCTCCTTTGCGTAATATTTTTAAGAGAACTTTGGATCCTCGTATCGGCCAGTTATACGATATTATGTCGACTTGGGTTTTACTTTCTTCGAGTTCTAGGGAAATCGTCGATCGGGGAAAAAGGAAGGTTTAATGGTTCGAGAGTCGTCTTGGCCAGGTACGAGGCCCATTAGCCGTGCCTCCTTCATTGTTCCATCTCCGACACTCGGCCTTTCGTGATGCGGCGCGTGAACGGTTGACATATAATTAGCATTTGGGGTAACGAAAGCCCGACTGAGGATGACAGGAGACACAATGCGCACCCCTTGGTTATCCTCCATCCCATAACTCGGCCGCAGATCCGCCCCTCGTGTGCCCTTCGCCCGAAGAGCGCGTCGTATAAGCCGATTCGAAATTAGTGGTCTTAATCGTCGAAGGGGTCCAGTCGCTTTCTCGCCGCGATTCGAAGCATTTTCACTGTCTTCGAGAGATGTGTACATTGAAATGCACGTAAACGAGATTTATGGAGGAAAATATTGGAATAACGCATGCCTCAAAAGCTTAACATTCCAGAAGAATGACTTGGATTTCAACCCCTCATCTCTGAGCCTTACTGTATATATGTATGTTTAAAATGTAAGAATAAAACGTCTGAGTGCTCAATGTTAATCTAGGAATTTCGATAACCCTGGAAGAATTTTTTTTCTATTTCTTTATAGCTTTAGTGGATACTGAACCAAAGATAGGGTTAAATAATATTATAATCGTTCTGTATACACATGTATACGTATAAGTATATTTCAAACCTGACGATGCAAAATCCATCCAAGCACGTTTCTCGTTTATTCGCGCTTTATTCAAATTATTTCCCCGCAAATGAGTTTAAATTTACCGTATTTCCTCGTTTGTTTATCCGGCTGAAAATATGATTCCGCGGTGCCAAACGTTGTTTTCTAGTTTGGGATCGTGAGGGGCCGTGCGAGGGGCGATTTAAAGTTAATTGGAGAGCGGTAATGTCGGTGGGGAGGTAAGTTGAAGAGGAATAAATTGCGAGTCGCCTCGCACGAATCGGGGGTCGGAGAATTTTGAATTAAGTCGTTCAGTTGTGCGCCGTTTACTTTACTCCTTCGCTGCTCCCGGATCGTTCGAGGGTACGGCTTAATTTTAAGATACTCCGATTTACGTATACGAACCCGGGGTAACGAAGTTTGCACCAATCCATCCATACACCGCGCAATATACTTTCCTGCATCCATTCGTGAGATCATTCAAATATGTATCCAATACAAGATAAAAATACTTTCGTGCTAAAGATCGACGATCTTTATTATAGTAGTTGAATTATATCTCCATTGTACTACTCAAGTATTCCACTAATATCACATTATCATCCTTCCTGATATTATTAATTTCTTATTATAAACTCTTAATATTATCATCATCCTTCCTAATATTACAAAAACCCTTGCCTCGTGTGAATCGCGTAAATTACCCAACAAAGCGCCCGCCGCGTATAATAATTCGCAACACAAAGTACAGGGAAGCGCATCGACGACCAATGTACAAATATATCCGCAGCGACCTTTGTATCGCAAACGTTCGTTCGAGTGCTCGATTCCAACTCGAACGTGCCTCGAATGCGGATCAGCACAATCGAGTCCCTCCAGCCGCGCATATGAGCAAACGCTAAGGACCCCAAAAAAATCGGCGCCCACGTGCGCGCCAGTGGAAATCCAAGCGGCTTTCCAAAATGGCAACGAGTCCCGCTGGGCTCGATATATCACGAATTCACGGCATTCGACGTATCGCCGGGCAGAGCCAGAGGTTGGCGGGGGGTTCACAGCTGCGCAGTCTACGGGGGGTTACCCCCCACCCTGGAACGTTTCAACCCCGGCTGCCGCACCGAGAGGAACCTCGTTATCACTGATTTTTTCTCTCTCCTTCTCCCCCTCTTCGTTTCTACTTTTAACTCGAGCCTCCCCTCCCCCCCTCCGGGCTTCAGTCGCGTACGTGTAACGCGAGCGGCTCATGGGAAATTCGCATACAAGGTGTTGCCAAGGAGAATCGTATTCCGAGTCGAATATTATAAGCTCGATTATAAGAGTCCCAAGGACCGTTCGTTATGTGGACTAATATAGAATTCCTGTAGGATTTTATAATTCGTGCTTCAGTGCTTTTCATTCGCTAACACTATTCCTACCACGACAGGTCAAATGATCGATCAATGATTTCTTTGAAAAATCGTAGAACTTTGAGGCGCGCTCACTTCTGAGATTTTCCATGATTTTCTCGCAGTGTACGGATCGATAAATCGATCTATCGATATTTTTCCTTCGTCCTCTTTTTCTGTGAGAATATATTTAGTACGCTTAAATCTGTATGGAAAAGGCTGGTAGGAATAGCGTTAACAAGGCTAGTCGAGAGACATTATATCGGAACTTTGGGCTAAAGCGTTCCTCCAGCTTATTTTCAACATGGCAATATTACGGAGTGAGAGTCTTGGAGAATATCGTACATCCTTCTCCTTGGACAGAGCGACGCCGCGTTTCGCGAGCACCCCGTAGATCCCAAGGGTGAATATCCACGCGTGCCCGTCGCCAAAACGCAGCGGGCGCCTGCCGTCTGTGCCGCGTTCATTTCGTATTTTCGGCGTCGTTCGCGTTCTCCCGGGGGGGTGGGGGGGACAATGGCAGCGTAACGTGAGATCACCGGCCTACGTCTAGCATAATGACGATCTCCGGCGACGATCATAATAGAGCGGCGGCATAATGAGCGGGATAAAAGTCAGGAAAACAATTGCCCGCGCCATTGTCACTTCGCGGCCCATTCAAGGCCGCGTTTTGTCGAGGAACTCGCGGATACGCGAGGGACAGGCCCGACAATGGCGCCTATCGAAATCGTGCTCGTCGAACGACTTTCGAAAAGCCACGAGAAACGCCCAGCGCGAGGGGGCTGATCGATGGATGGAATCGCGGTCTCACAGGCGAAACTCACAGGTGTAGCGCGACGAGGAACACTTTTATCGAGAATCCTCACGCTATACTCCCTGATTTATGCACATCGATTACGGCCGAGGAGGATCCGAGGCCGCTGTCGTCGCCTCGCCTCTTTTCTTCCTTCTTCGGGAACCGATGCCGGGCGGCCGCTCCGCGTGGGATTCCATCGCTCGAAGGTGAGCCCCGAGGTATCGGAAATTGTGATTGGGATATTATGCGGATGGAATGCTCGAGGTGATGGAAGCGGAATATTCCCAACGGGAGCTCGAGCCTCGGTTTAAAGTATCGGGACGAGGAGTGCGTCGAGCTGTTCGCTCCCGCTGTTCCTCGCGAGGATCCTTCCTCGGCCTGCGGATCTCGGGACCCTCTCCTCCCACAGCGATAAACAATGGGCATTACAAAGGGGGTTTTCGTGGAGGCGCACGGGGGGTTGGCAAGGGAGGGGAGGTCTAGGTACGCCTGCCGCCGCTTCCGCCCGGCATTCAATCGCGATCTCGATTCTCGAAGGAAGAATGGGCCAAACTCGACACCACCGGGACTCGCTGCAAAGGCGGATAGGGGTGGTACCGGAAGTCTCGCGTGCCATTTGCCTCGTACGATATACTTATCCGCGTCTTCAGGAATCATCGAAAGATGAATGGGGGAGCTCCTTGAGCGGCGCGTGCCCGGCTGCCTCCTTTGGACGAGTCCCAACTTTTCACCGTGCGCGACGCCCGGATCGTTTTTCCTTTCGTCGAAGGAGGAGGGATGAAGTTCGCCCAAGGAAGGAACGAAGTTCGAGAAGAAGGCTAGGAGGAAGGTTTGGATTTTTGAAGGAAAGTGAGGATTTGTAGAATCTGCAAATCATCGTGGAGGATTATATGGTGAGAGAGCTAGAGTGGTGCAGTGGATAGAGACTTGGACTTCCACGTGAGAGAACCGTGTTCGAATGTGACCCATGACTGATAATTTTTACATGCGATGTGTATATTATAGCACTGGTGGTTAGAGACCAATCATGAATAGAGTAGGTCCTAGGTCAAATGACCTTAGCAGGTGCCGAAAATGAATTAAAAAAAGAATTATATGATAAAGGTACAAACAAATGATCCAAAGTTCGGTACTGTATATTTGATCTCTTACTTCTGAATCATCGTATGGCTAATTTTAAACGGAAATGTCCAGGTTTGAAACACTACAGCGAGGATTTCTGAATTCTCGTAGGTGGAAGATCCTCGAGCCCCCCCTGTTCTTGAGGATCACGAAACATCAAGTTCGAATTGCTTCGAGGAATATAGGAGATTGATATGAATAGCCACACGCAAATCCAGTCACGGCTATTGGTTCCTTATCAGATATCAGTTATGTGCTCGATTTGGGGTGCGTGCAGCCTATTACGTCTGCGATCCATTGATAAGCACGTCAAATCCGCCAACAACACACTCCTCGGCAACCAAACCGCTATTGGGGGCCCCTCCAGCCATAGTTCCGACTACTCGAATCGATCACAGGGACCTTCTGAGATTGAAGTAGCCTTGATTCAGCTTGTCTTACGGCGCGTCATGATCGATCCTTCTCTAATCCTCTTGGAACCCATCGAGACACCGCCGTGGATGGCGATTAACCCAGCAAAGGTCGCGATTGATCCGAGGGATATAAAGAAACTCGAACTAAACCGCGATTTTTTAGCCACGACCTCTGTGATATTAAAAAGTACTATTTTAAAGTTCACGTTGATCGAATTTATTCATTTATTTATTCCATGTCTCCTCAGAGGACGCTGTTTATAAAAATCAACGCGATGCGCAATTTAAAAACCCCAAACGCATTGCTATAAGTGTGATTACTTTCATCGTAATTCGTTAAATCGATAGATCGATTTTAATTGAGTGTTAAACGACCATTAAAAAGAGAATACCCCCTTTTATCAAGTATCAAGTGAATCAACGTGCGAATCATACACGCGCTTGTTAACATAGGTTTAGGCGGTGTACAAACGTCGGCCGTACAATGCTCGAAAAATTCCTGCGTACCTTTCTGGCGAACGTTCGTTCGCCCTTGGCTTCGTTGAAATAAGGACCGCGCGATTCAGGCGGGTGGAAGTGTTGGAAAGAACTGGTTCGACGACTGCCATCTGCCACCCCCAACCCCCGGGGAATTCTGGCCTCAGAATCGGAGAGCTCAGAATTCTCGCGAGTGGCTCGGACGGCTCAATGCCTTTAACCGTCTCCTGGCCACCCTCGAGTAAGATCTCTCCCTCTCCCTCTCCCTCAAGGCTTCCCTCTTCCTCCCTCTCTCTCTCTCTCTCTCTCTCTCCCCCCTCTTCCGCCTTCTCCCTTGTCGCCGCCCTCCCGTCTTTATTCTACCACGAACCATTGCACGGCGCTTTTCATACAAAATTATATAGGATATTACGCATTAAATGTCGCAATTCGCCCTCGGCGAACGTTCAAACACGAAGAAGCTGCCGGCGGTCCCCCTGTGGAAACGGTTTACCCAGAAAAATTGGAAAGGACACGCGGCCTCGAATGGATCCTTGTGTTTGCTCGCGGAGGAACCCTGGATTTTCCTCGAGAGCGCCTCTCGATCGTCCCCTGTATTTCATACCGATCGAGTATCGAAGGCGCGATACCAGCGATAAGTTCGAAAGGACTATTAAGTGAAACGCGTTTCTGGTATCGATCGCGATATCGTTGGACGATACATGGCTTCGACGGGGTGCGGCGGCTTCTTATGGAACCTGGAGGAAGATAAATAATCAAAGGAGGATGCATCGGAGACGCGTGGAATTACACGCGCCAGGCGTACGTGCTTTCGGGCTGAGCGTGTCGCCGGTGATTTGCGATTTCCACTTGGACGCGCGTCGTGTAAAGATGCTCATCGAAGACCGGAAGCGCAGATATTCATCGATAATGCACACTCGCGGTACGCTTCGACGTTGGCACCAGGACTCGAGCGCGTAAATGCACGAGCAACCTTGGCCGCGTGTTCGGGGGCCCGATAAAATTGGAGAGCGAGTCCGGCTCGTAAATCGGCGTCAAACGATCCCCGCAAGCGGCCCGGGGAAATCAAATGGACAGGCGTAGGGCATAAAAAGTCCCGCTCACGCCGAACGACCCACTCCTCCAATTTGAGCTCGCAGCAGAGACAGCTGGCCCGTTTCGTGAATTCCATTTGAATAATTCCAGCGTCCTGGCGCGTGCCAGCGCGTCCCCTGGACCTCCTTTCTAAAGCGGCCACGAGATTGGCCGTTCCTGCATCCCCGAGCTCCCATTGGTCCAGCCGGCCGGGGACACGTGGCCGGATGTCGGGCCGCGTTCCAAGCGTTTCCGCTCGCCGCCGAATAATACCGTCTCGCCTCGCAATGTAGCGCTCGTCTTTCGATCGATCCTTTGTTCACCCCGTGGGCTGCTCCTTTGCTTCCAGTACGCCTCGCAAGGTGTGCCGGCTTCGAACTCTTGGTCGACCAGATTTTCGGTTTAGTTTTACTCTAGGAATTATTTGGCCCTCGTTCCGTTAATTGTTCGTTAGTTTATACGGTTCTTCGCTTTGGAGGACTGGAAAGGAACGTTTTGAACTAAGCGATTTGGTACTAAACGGATCGACGTTTTATTATATGCGTTACTCTGCTGTGGAATATTGTAATATATATACACGATTACGATAAGGTAAAAATTACGATACTGTTGATATACATTATAATCGATACTCAAATTGTATTAGGTATGCACGTCTTTCGGACAATATACAAATTCCACGTTGAAAGAAACCGCTACTTCCTACCAAAACCATCTGTAGGAAAACAGCGGAAACGAAGTTGCACGCCTAATATTATATTTCGAGTAAAAAAAGGAACTCGCCGCGATAAGTCGTCCATCGCCCGCCGATTCTGAAGGAGGAAAAATTGGAATGGAGACTTGAGATTAGTGTTTACTTTGAAGATCCGTCAGAGATGGGGGTGGGAAGAGGAGGAGAGGTGAAGGAAGGAAAAAGAGGAGGGGGCTGACCTATAATCAAAGTGACCACTCGACGATTTATGTGATAAACGGGCTTAGGGTCGAAGAAAGGGAACGCGGTCTCCAGGAGCGGAGGTGAGAAGTTTATTTAAGACCAAATCATCCTTCGTCGATTAAGGTAAGAGAGGGTGCGTGCATGGGGCGGCGGCGGCGACGTCTGAGGAGGGGGCGGTACGTGTTATTGCTTGTATTGTGGCGCAACCCCTCAAACCGTCGCCGGGGGTTGGTTTTAGTCGGCAAACTCTCCCCGGAGATTTCGAACTTCTCGTTGGCCGTTAAACGGGACGAGATGGGGATTTGAATGAAAGCTACTTGTCGGCCAATACGGGAGAAACACTGCCGAGCACCGCTCTGAGATATTATAACCGAAATCTCGGGGTTTATCCGGGATTTCTTCGAGTCACTGCGCTCTACAATTTCCCCATTATTAGTACTGCGTTACTTTTGCGTCGTTTGTAAAGATACATAATATATCCATGTAAAAATCTATTAGTAGGAACGAACCAAGGATGTATCCTTAACACTAATCCTACAGGCCACTGGACATATTTATACGTACCACGTATATCCTTAAAGAAAACAGATATTAAGAAGAGTCGATAGCTCGATAGAATAACTCACACTCTCCAATAGAATCATAGAAAATCCCATACTGTGTCCTCTGACAAAGTGCAGCAATTTTTATGAGAAACAACCGACCGCTTTTATCTCAATTATTTTAGCCGCTTAGATAAGTTCGCGTTAATCAAAAATCTACGTTCCCTCGTTACTCACGATTCTCGATTCTCATCGTCCAAATCGAGAGATTCGCGAGTGAAACCGAAATATCCGAGTCGGTAGCTCGGTCCCGCTAATTATACGCTCCTTATTCCGGCCGATGCGGTAATTGCGGATGCACAGGGCGGCGGTTGCACCTACGGGAGGAAGAGGAAGGAGGAGGGGGAGAGAAGCGCACAGACCACCGAGCTGGAGTGATATCGGTTGGTATCAATCTTGCTAAGTGAGCAATGCATATGCTTACGCCGACGGAAAGTTTTCGACAAGCGAAGCGGGGGTGCGCAATGCCCGCTGGGCATCCTTCTTTTTATGCATATGTATGCATATGTATGCACACGTACGCAACACCGGCCGGATATAAACACCTGCCCATCACCTTCGCCTCGTAGCACGCTCTCAGCGGTGAGGGGCCCTTTAAATTCTAACGGGGGAGTACGGTAATTTATTGCCAAAGGTGGAGCCGGGAACATTTATGATCTCGCGCGAGTTAACGGTGCCAATTAAGTTCTGCTGAGAATTGGAGTCGTTGTTGCCACGTATCTTACGTGCTCGTTGAATTTGGAGAAACTACAAGAATTCCTATTTTGATGTGAATACGTAGATTTTATGATAATTCTAATCGTGGAAATTTGGTGGTTTATTTACCAGGGATGGAGCGCATTTACGATATCGCGTGAATTATAAAAGAATAATAAAGATCTGTCTCTGAGATCAGAATGTAGATTTAGATATATTAGATTTTCAACTATCCAAACTTTCTTTTACAAGGTACTTTAGTGATCGAAAAAGAATATTACAGGCTTTACGATCGAGCCGTCACTTGGCATGCTCCAGAAGAACGAAGGCCAGGCCCCGCTTGCAGCGCATACTTTATTACTACCCCAACTAACGGGCCTTTGCTATTTCAACGTCGAACGAGGGTTTGTCGACGACAAAACGGCAGGCTGCCATTTTGCATGGTAAGATACACAAGGATCTTCGTATCCGCACGATACGGAAGACCTCATCCGAGTTTTGAAAAGCACTCAGTCGCTGAGCAGCCAATCTTATCTGATGCCGAGAGCTGATTGATATCATGATATAGCCTCGAGTGGGGGATCGAGTCTCATCCACCATGAACCACCCCCATCGTCAGCTTTATGAGCTCGGAACGGGGCGGAGGGTGGTGCTGAACATTTAGTGCCTTCGAGGTAGGTACACATTTAATCATAATCTAATATTTAAAAGGTAATTTCACGGCCTGTTTACCTCGTGCGATCCTCCCCCTATTCCCGTTTTTCTCCCCCCCCCCTCTCCAGCTGCGCGTATATTCCTCCTGCCACGAGGAACTATGGGAATCGTGTTTTTACAAGCCCCTTCGATCCGCGCTTTTGCATATCTGCACCGACGAGGAACGATGCCGACGATATACGCGCCCAATGCGACTCTGCACTATGACGGAAGGTCGGTGATTAATCTTGTTACGTGTATACGCCACGGTTACGCTCGCGTACGCGCGACTTCGAGCCCAGATCCGATAAATTCCATACACCATGAGATCTCTAAACGCGCGCAAATTTCATCCAAGGACCAAAGAGTGAACTGCTGAAACTAGAAGCAACGAGATGGGAGTTTTGGTATTGAGCTCCTCTTTGGTTTTTTGTATATCCCGAAAAGGAAGAAAGGGAGAGACCAAGATCCAGGACGTGTATTCCTGGTGCGAACAGTCGCGCGTGAGACACTTTGTACCATGCGAGGCCAGGCACTGGCGAGCGATAGATAAAATGTCCACGTGGCGGAATAATGAAAAAGGTAATGTATTCGTTTAACGCTCGTAAACAAGCCGGGCATTGTTATTATCGCGGGTAAGCCATTGCGATTAATCGCCTGCCGTTGATTCAGTCGGCTTAATTTATACGTAAATTATACCCGGTCGCCCTTTCGGTGCTCAGTGAATAAGCATGAACTTCCGGTGTCCGTGCACTTGTGTTGTGTTCCGCCTATAATATCGGCCTCGGCCGAGCTATGCGTGGTTTCGCCCACAGGAAGAATTGGGAACGAATAGCGGCGTGTTAACGGTGATAAATTGTTTAATTCCCGAATACACGGCCCTAAGGCCGCTATCTCGGTCGCCCAACCTTGCCAGCGAAGAAAATGGCCACAGCTGCCTACGTAATACAAAGCAATCGTCTTTTCGATCGATCGGCTGGATCGGAAACTTCGTATTAATCTTAGAAATACAAATCTGTTTTTGTGTTCCTTTAATACGAACTTTTAATATTATATTGTTATTAATGTACGTGGACTCTATATTTTATATTTAAAGATGAGAATATTATACAATATTATATACATATTATAATAGAAAATTCGACTGGATAAAATAATGTAGGATTATTATACGTCCTCTTTCCCCAGGATACGTTCTTTTCTTTAAACATTAAATTTGAAATTCCTCCGCAATTATAAACATTGTCGATCGATATTAAAAATTTCAATATGATTCTTTTCGTTCTATTTCGACGAGAGGAAAATATAGTAACCCTGAATAACGTGTATCCTGGAGAATCGTTATCCGCGTCTTTCCTCCACGTAAATTGCGTCCAACGTGCGTACACGGTGGGTACACATCGTGGATTCGTAAGAAGATGAAAGCAGAATGTGTGCCCAGTAAATATCCCATTATGCTCGACGAACATGCGAGATGTGTCACGTGCGGAAGGTCATCGTCTAATGGAGCCGCGTATGAAAATTAAAATGGCAAGTCTTAGGCGCGAGTGTGCCAACGAGCTTTGCATATGCACCGCCCCTCGGTGCGTGTGCAAAATGCTCTCGTCTGGGTTAATTCAAAACGGTCAGTTAATTAAAGTAATCGAGATAATCCGAAGCGCGGAGTAATTAGTGGCTTTACCTGACGAGATAATGCGATCTTAAAATTGGCCCCTCAGGCGTTCCAGCTTACGAGGAGGCTCGCACGATAATCCTAACGGATGCTCCGGGTTACGTCAACGTAAACAAAATGGAATTACGATCACGATGAGACACGATCTGCCGGAAAGAATTACGTCCTTTCCTCACAATTTTAGTATATTCTCATGTAATTCTTCTCATCATTCATCTTTTACACTACACGCGCGCGTGAAATTCAAAAAACCCTTATGAATACTCCTATTCGGTTCTTGTAGATCGATAATAAAAATAAGGGGCAAACCTGTATTTAACCAGGAATTATAAAGATACAGCGCATAATCGTAATTAACACTCCCCGCCCGAGAGGCTATTTAATTCTGAATTATTCCCTTAATCACGAATAGGTGTTCGCAGGGCAGCACGAGGCATATTTTAAACCTGATGTAAGTAGTCGTCGAGCAACAACGACAAGTGTGTTTAACGACCGTTTCTATGAGTCGATAAGAACGAATGGGTTAACGCAACAGTTTGTCAAATAACCGTGGGCAACTGGGCATGAGGTAGTTTCCAAGATTTATAGCCGAACAGGGGCATCGAGGTTCGAAGAGCGGTATCTTAATGCGCGTTAAATTGTATTACATCTGCTTATTAGTCACGGCATGCGCATGCTGCATGCGACGTTGAAAAGGCGATCGCGTAATACGTCATAACTTCCATAGCGTGACTGGACACTCCCCCGGCTGCTCCGCGTCCAACTTGGCATTAACACCTATAAATGGAAATTGATTATTTTCCTCGAGCACCGTCCAACCTTTCCTTCATTTCTAAAACGTGACACTCGTACAGCCAAAGAAGATACAGGATATCTTCAGGAAGTACTTCTGGAACAGAATCTCGGATCCTCCATGATTGAAATCCTCATAAGCTTCAGTGCTTCGAATACATTTAACGCTCTGCACTTGGAAGAGTCTCGATGAACAATTAATTCGATGACATAATTCGAATAGCGAATGAAGTGCAAGAAGTCGCGCTTTCTTCGCTCTTCTTTGTTCGAGTATTTTTAATACTATATATATATATATATAAGACTTGAGACGTATCCAGTCCAGTTTTGATATCGGTTACGACTGACTCAAATCCCACTTTCATTCCTCCAGACGTGCCTTTTTTCCCCTCGTAATTGTGCGCCGCGGTTTAAAGTAACTCGATTAACAGGCGGTTAAGTAAGCCGTACCCTCGCGCCATTCCGAGAAATAAAAGCCGTAGTTATTCTTTACGAATGCACGAACCTTGGCGACACGGCGATGATCCACCTGCCAGCCGGTCGTATATTTTCCCTATAAAGCCGTATTCTTAAGTGGTACTCAATTTAACGCGACTGTTGGCCAGTGGCTATAGAGCAAGAGGGCGCTGCCGGTATCTGGCATCTTGTGTCAGAACCGGATGCCTGGCACCTTTCGTTGCGATTAAAAATCCTATCGAGAATAATCGTTTATCCTTTGTACGGGCAGTGGTATCTAGCCGACGCGTGCTCGCGATAACCGGTCTTTGCAAGATGTCGTGATATTATCTGCCAACCTCGTGTGCTCGACACGCGCGCGCTCTCTGCGCTTTGAATTATTTTCTAGCGCAACGCGCCATTCGCCTGGCAAAACTGGAGGAACGAAGAGCGAGTATAGAGATGAATTATCGAAGCGATGTGGATATAAGATATTTGGTTATGGAGAATGGGGATTGAGGATGGAAGGAAAAAGATGGTAACGATAGTAGACGGGTTAAGTTCGAGAAAGAAATTGGAAATGTTTGGATGTGTGGTATTCAACTATGAAGAACAGCGAGTAATAGTTGTACATTGGTACTGGATGTTCCAGTGGTTGTTCACTTGAAGGATAAACATTAGAACAACTTGGATATTATTTGTAAACTTCATCCCCTATCTGGACACAGCTGTACCATTCTGGTGGATAATTAACGACACGCTCGGCAGTTTGTTCCTTCGCTAAACCCAGTTTATCGCAAGTGAAATTGACAGATCGAATAAAACGCCAGGTGCCAATGGCGACGATCGCATTCGCGCGCAAAAATAAGTATCGCACTTTTGCAAATGACCGTGTTACCGAGAAAAGGCATTAAAGCTAATAAACGTAATCCTCTCAATAAGCGTCTCGCTATTAAGACGTATACCATCGGCCGCGATGCTTATGGCTGTCCAATTTGGTGCGCGGGTTGCATTTAATGCAAATTTCGTGTATACACACTTCATCGACCTATAAAACCTTAACGTCGAATCATATAATCCGATAAAAATCGACTGCGCGCCAAATAAACACCTTTCTTCGCAACGAATTTTATATCCTGCTCGATACGCAATCAAATATTTTTTTTCCATCGAACTTTCGGATCTACGAATTATCCACGTAATTCTATTTCCGTTCCGATAATTTGCCTCGTTACTCTTCTTCCCTATGGAACGCAAAAATACGTTCTGCGATGGGTAGGCGTTTTAACAAGGGCATTTAGATACACGGTAGCATTTGAGAGCAACGCTTAATCGAGCCTTTATTGATCAGGCCAGTCGAGCGGGTAATTAATTTTATATACGCTCATCTATAACGGCTGCATGTCCGCATCGAGTCCCGATTCGAAAATCTTGTCATAATACCCGAGGCATCCGCGGCAAATCCGATTAAATCAACTGCAATGTGTTTTTCGAAGGGAGGAGAGTTAGGGGCCAATTCAAATATCGCAACTCGGCATGCCATCGTCGGATAATTTACGCTCATTCCGGCCGAAATATCAAATTACGGGAGAAAAAGGCTTAATGAATCGTCGAGATCGGAATGAATTTCGAACCAGTGACCGCCAATTCTCCATAGCTACAAAGCGCATAATCGGTATATACGTTCCACTCCAAAATCGCGGCTCACCTTCCGACTTTACGAAGGAAGAAGTTGTCGAAATAGAAAATAGGGTCGAAAGCAAAATCTATACGCCATTAGGATATGTTAACTATTACAATTTCAGATAATTCTCCTTAACACTAGAACTACCACACCGATTAAAATAAAAAGGTAATTTCTTGAAAAAATCATAGCGCTTTTCGACGATACATTTTTCAAGAAGTTTCCATAATATTCATATAATACGTAGATCATTATTTATTCAAATTTCCTTTTGTCCTTTTCTTCAAAGATATATATAATGTTCTAAATATACCCAGAAAGTGACCAGTAGTCCTGGCCTGAAAGATAAGCGTATACAAATATCCACGCGACACAGTGGCGTTAAAATGGAATCGCGGGCGTAAATCTACGCTGGACAGCGGCTCACGGAAGTTTCACGGAAGATTTTTCCCCGGGAATTTCGTCGATGCTCGGGGCGAAATTCGGGGCCCTTGGATTTAATCGCGATCGAAAGCCCCGACCGAGAGTACCGCGCATAATTCGGGCTCATCGTATAAATAAAAGGCGCTCCGCCGGGCCGCAATTCGAGGTTACGCCGAGAGGAAGTGCCGCATTAATTCCGAGTTACCCCTCGAATTTCCTTCAACCCCCGTACGTGTGACCGACACAGTCGCGGCTACCGAGCAGCGGTTACCCCTTGAGGTGTTCGGGACGGCTGGTAATTTGTAGGCAGATATACGATAGACAATAACACCAGTAAGGGCCGGCGGTGCCGACTAATTTGTTTATCATAACTTTATCTTGATTTATCGTGCCCTCCCTGTTCCCTTCCTCGTTTCGTAACGCCAATCGCGCCGCCGCCCCTCGCCTCCTCGTTTGCCAGCTCGCATGGCCCGGATTAAGGGAATCCTTTAAAGGCGCAGCGAGCTCTTCGCTACCTTTTCACCGTTTCCCCTTAATGCTAAACCTACTTGGTCATTTTCTAGAGATATTTATGTACACCACGGATATTCTTAAAGGAGAAGGGTATTAGGAAGAGGTATCGAGAGATCGATAGAATGATTCAGACTCTGAGGTGGAATCGTGGAAAAGCTCAACAAATGCCCGACTATGAAGTACGGTCATTTATCTAGGAAGCGACTGATAGGTTATTTTGACCGGTTTGGTAGGTTTGAAAATGATCTATCAGTCGGTTGTTAGAAAAATAAGAGTATGAATCTTTCTATGGATTTATCGATATCTCTTCGTAATGCCCTTTTTCTTTAACTCTCTACGGGCTCGTGTAACTTTTAGGACGGCTGCTGATATATCGATGTTTTACCAAATAATTTTACTTGGTTACAAGACGAGATATATGCCTTAATTATGTAACGTCTTTGATATAACGAATAACGATTTATTCCAGAGTGTAAGATAAATATATATAGACTGGATATTATTCGCAATGGTACAGTACTTTTGCTAGACAGTCCTATGTCACGTCCATCGTAACTATAATCCGAGTTTATCTTATCACGTCTAAGGCATTCGGGTAAAATAACCATCTTTCTCATTACCCAGCTTTCCACCCAGGTTTACGCAGCTGCAATTTCCATCTCTCAATTTCGTGCGATCCTTTATACGAGCATTATCAACGGAAACTCTCCATAATAAGGCAGTTTATATTTTCAGTGCTTTCGTTCGATATACGTACACCATCGCCATTGTGCCCGCGTTAAATGAATTCAAGGGGCCAGCCGAGTATTCCAAATAACGCGTCACGCATACGTCTTCGTACAAAACCTTACGAGCTCTTTCACGAGAATCGGTGCGTCACCCGTACGTGACTCGAGCCAACAATCCTGCCACCCGATTCACCGAATAAGGTTCATCAGCATCGAATCAACGAGCCAACAATATTCCTATCTCAATAACCCAACGATATAGCTTCCAATAAAAAAAACTGAACTCGTAAATAAAACACGCATAATTAAATACACGATGATTTAAACAAGTAACACGTCACGCGACCTTTTCCATGAATAACAATTCTCAACTTGATCCAAACCATGAAAATATCGTAGGAGATATGAAAACCTGCCCACGATAGTTCGCGATGGCTGAGTATTTCGGGGACACGATAATCGGCTTTGGTGTTGGTGTTTGGCTCGCGTCGAAAAGCTAATTTTTTAAAGAGCACAACCAAGTAAACGCGCGTGCATGTAGGAGAAGGAGGAGTGCGAACAGGCGGAGCAAGCCGCAGGTACGGACCCTCTCTTCCTAGGCACGATCGCGCACGCAAGCTGGTGGAGGAGTTTCGTGGCCGGGTCGTATTTCTCGCCCTCCAACGAGATACCAACCACCTTCGCCCCCTTGGCGAACACATTCAGGGAGCCGAGGGCAGATAAGGCCTCGTAAGAGAGCGAAAAGGAGTGGCCGCATCTCCGTAAGAAAGCTGCCCTAGCCGCGCCAAATTCTCCTTGCCTCCCCATTTTTGGGGCACGGCTGACAATACGAATCGTGGGAATAGCGAGATATACTTGTTACTCCAGAGCAATAACGCAGAGAGATTGGTTTTATCAGGTATACAACTTTACTGTTTTTTGCTTGTTTTTTTTCTTCAAAATTGAGGCTTTATCGTAAGAAACTGGTTATAGATTTATGATTCAAAGTGTTAAACTGTTTCTTGCTCTGGAAGAACGAATCGAGTTGTCGAGATAATTATCCCGATCGCGAGGATTACTATTAAGGATCGTACATCACGATTTGAATTACCATCGACTCCAAAACTTCACGAAAGTCGGAAATAATGTTCCATCTGATCGTATTGGAATCACGCGAGTAGTTTAAAATCGATGAGAGTCAAAGGCGAGCTTCCTTTTGCAGGACAACGAGAGAGTCTTCTCTTATTCCAGCCAAGGAGCAAGTGGCGAAACGTGCACATTATTGGTCATGCATATCGTGCTCGAGGAAGAAGAAAAAGATCGGCGATGCGCATGCACTTCCCTCGTTGGTCGCGTATGCGCCGCTCACCCACGACTCGACTGGTGCACTTTCAACCGACACCCGGACGTCTCGGTGCAGTAACGTTGGAAGTGCTATCTAACTGGCTATCGTTGATCCTTGGCCCGAGACGGGCTTACGGTTAAGAAGGAAAGAAAGAAGATAGTCGAAAACCTCGCGATCTGCACGTGGACCGATAAACTCTTCGACTACGTTTTTATTTCTAGTACATTAGTAAAATGCTATTGGTAAAAATTTTATAACTCGATTTTGGATCGTAATATGCATCAACAGTGTCATCATTTTCACCTCATCTATAATATATATCTATGTATATATATTATAATAATTCACCCGATGTATCGATCCATACTATACCCGGATAATACATTTCTTACGCATTTAGGGATAATATAGATAATTCTTTTTTTCCCAGATTCGCGTCAATGATTAACCTTCGCGAAAAGAGATGCACAAGAACTGCTGTAAGAAGTACTATGTTAATCCCGTAGAGATCCCCGGCATTAAAATAGCATCGACGTGAAAACCACGAGTCCCACGTTTGAATTCGATATTCGCGAAGTACCTTCGCAAAACTCCCTGTCTTCTCGAGTAGAGATCTTCCATGGAGATTAATAAAGGAGAAGCCATTCGTTATACTAAACGTTCAAGCGCTGAAAGCGTTATCGGCTTACGATCGGCACGATTCTCGACGCGTAACAAAGTGTCGAGGCGCAATAACTTTGACTCGCAAGACAATGGCCGGTTGCACGAACTTTTGGAAAACTTAAATCGCCGCGAAAACTCAGGAGGAACGATTCCATCCCCTCGGTTCGGATACTTAGAATACTTCGGTTTACTCTTCCGGCTCGCGTGATCTCCCCTGGGCTTCGTCGTTCCGTCCGATACTCGTGGGATTGCTGCGGGGAAAAAGGGCGTATCGCCCAGGGCGACGCAAATCTCCTGGATGGCGGATGAACTTTTTGCCAAATCTCACGCGAGCATCTTTCCTCGTCGATAATTTCGAGGCACGACGGAAGATATCCAGAGGCAAATGAACCTCCGATCATCTCGAAGCGTAAACGCGAAATATTGTCTGAAAATTGACGATGGATCGTCGAGACTCGAGTACTTTCGCTCGAGAATTCGTGTTTTTATTCAAGCGGGATACTCGACGGGTTATTTACTTGATGAGAAGATTTTCCTTGCGCCACAACAGGAGAGGGAGCCCTGTGTAACATCCGGTAAGACCCAAGACTGCGGGGCCTCCTCAAATATTAGCGGAGGACCGCGGGGTCCCTTTTCAACTCGAATCCCCCAAATTTCTATAGCGAATAATCGGAGACAGCTGGCTCGATGCGAAATCAAGTAGCGTAATAATGCTCGAAAGTACGGCATCCACGACAGAGAATATAAAACGAGAGAAGAAAACGCGCTCGCTCCCTTGAATTCAAGGATTTCACCGTATTAACGTCACTGTCGGGCGCGTACGCGACGAAATATGAGGGACGTGTAAACATTGTTCTCCCAGAATAATCTAGTAACCACGCCTTGGTGGGTGTATTAACAATATCCAAATATTAAAAACAGGTACGCGAGACTCGTAAAGATAACTCTCCCATTAAAAACAGCAAACCGCGATTTCAAATCGCGCATCTTCCACTGGCTCAAAACTAACAACATCCATATCCTCCAGTAATCGAAAACCAACATATCCGAGGACACGCAAATCTCAACCTCCGCCAGTTTCTCCAATCCCACGAATCCGAACGCGGCCCAGGAAGGTGGCGATGATTAAAAGTAAACGGCCTGAAATAATCAGCAGCCAACCAGACAATATACACCGCGCGGGGCGAGATTGTATTACGAACAGGAGCCATACGCGCTAATTATTCCGCTGTCCGCTCATAAAATATTTCCCGGCTCAAGAACAACACGCGAAGCTTAAACGATCCTCTTCCGCCTCCGGCGACACCGTCCGCTAATTAATGGCGCTCTCCTCGGAAAGTAAAATTTCGGCGCCGGAGTCGGTTTATTTACCAATGAAATACGGAATTAAACCGAGCGGCCAGCGGCCCTCGGCCAATAAAATCGTATCTCGGTTTTCGGGAGTGCGAGTTACGCGCTCGTATCTCAGCGGTCGTACCGGCAATTAACGTCCGCGCGTAGCCCCGTTTTAACGCCCGTGGCATTGCAAATAAAAGATACAACGCGCTCGATAGGTATGCTAATCATGCGGCCCGCTTTAAAACGGCGCGATAAATTCGTCAGGTGCGCCGGTAACGGCCGATGACAAATTTGACGGTTCCTCGTTAGCCGCGCGACGCCGCGGAGCGTCGGACGGGAAGGACGAGCTGGGAAATTGATTCTTTCGTTTATCCTTGGCATTTAACGCGCCGTAATGTCCTGGCGGGGTTCGAAATACGCACTGCGGATATTTTGTTAACGCCTGGGCAGAGTGGTCCACTTTTGTAACGGCTTGGAAAGGATCGTAGGTCGCGGGAACGAGGTTGCTGAGGGATGAGGATCGCGCGGATGGAAGGCTCATCGATGAACTTTATAGTAGGTTCGTTAATATGCCTCGTGAAGTACAAATAGATCGCGTATTATACACGTTATGTATAAAGCGTCGTTAACAAGGCAAATTATTTTTTCTAACATACATTTGATACCATCGATAATTATTTTGAGTACATCAGGAAGTCCCACGTTCCGTCGGCTGGTATATAAAGAGTGGGCCATTTAAAAGTTTGTTTTTAAAAACGCTATAAAATGAGTCCACATCGGTATTTAAAACAATATTTTTTTTTATCGTGAAGTTTGGAGTCTCCGATTTAAGAATTTTCAGACCGACCAGCTGTTCAAATTCCAAGCGAATCGATCACACCAGTGTTACCATATCCCATATTTTAAAAACAAACCAGTAGATGGCCCACCCTATAAAATACGCGCGTGCAAACTTTCTTCCCCCAAAAAGCACTACCACACTTAACTCAAAGAACATATCGTATTAGAGTAAAATCAGCGTATCCAATCAACTCCTTATCTCTCAACACATCAGAGTACCCCCAGTTTTACGACGGAGACAACGCAAAGCGCGTTCTCCAAGCAACAATCACCAGCTTCGACGATAACCGCGCTGGTCAGTCCCAACCCGCGACGCCCAGCGGAGAAAGCCATCGCCTGGAGGGCCTTAAAAATGTACGGGTCTTCGTGGAAAACGCGTAGGGTAAAGTGCGTGGTCAAAAGACGGAAGGCGGGTTCGAAAAGCGCGAGAGGAGCCCTGATATCGGGCAGTTTATCCCGCGGGAGGAGTCGCGATAGGATGAATAAAGAACGAAGCAGCTCGGTCGAGCGAGCCCGGTGAACGAGGCCTTATTGGGATATTAATCGTCGTACCAGGCGAACGCCCTGTCCCCGAGTGTTTGCACGAGGTTTCAAGAGGCTGCAACACCAAAGCTGCCTTGCAGCGAAATCCACCCCTGGAGCCCCCTCCTTCTCCTCCTCCTCCTCCTCCTCCTCCTTTTAAGCGCAACGAAACACTACAGGGCCCCTTCCAACCCCTTCTGCCTCCTCTTTCCAGCCGTGGATACTCGAAAGGCCTAAGTACCGCCGTGCTCGAATACTGCTCCGGATACTTTGGACACACTCGAACCGGTAGTTGGGCCTCGGCTGGCACAGCCAACTCGGCGCGCGAATGCTTCGAAATAATGGGCCGTCGATGGGCATGTTTAGAAAACACAAGCGGCGCGGACTAATTGTTCGCTAATTTCCAGTGGCACTTAGGCACCATTGATGTCTCGCCGTGCGCCTGTGGGAACCGCCGGAAAGCATCGCGTGCCGAGCATATGTCGCTTGCGAATTCGCGATTGTCGGTCGCTAAGGAATCCCTATAGCCGGACCAGGCTGGCTCCTTGTTTTTCTCCTCTTGGAGTTATCGTTATTAATTATAGACGTCGTACGAGCGAGAGGATAGTTAGAGTATGTGTCTCATTTCTCTTTTTGGGTTAAAGGAGGTTTAAACGGATGTGAATGGTATAGTGTTGATGATGCAACGTATCACTTAATAGGGCGCAAATATGCGGGCCTCGTTGTTGGTATTGGATTCTGGGAAGCGTTGATTTTTTGAAACTATTTGCGCTTCTATGTAATCGCGGATTGGCGTATCGGGTATTTTTATATCGCTTTCGAGGAAGTCTTTGCTGTCCGATAAAGTGTTAAATGAATCTCTAAGAACCGTTACTCTGAACAAGGATGATTCAGGCTCAGAGCGACTATTCGCTTATGATCCTACTTTACGATTTTTCTAGGTGAATATCGATATTATGAAGTAACCAAAAATTTCCTATTTTTGCACGAAGAATTAGAATTGTTATTCTATCGAATGTTTCTGAACTTTTCCGTGGAATATCCGTACCGTGGACCCGGCGGCTCGAAGCTTGCCTGGAAGATTAGGTCCTAGGGTAAGCGATCTTAGCGGTCGGTGCCGAAAATCCAACAAACAAGCACTCGAAACTATTTGCTGGAATGCCGTTCGTGAATCGTCGGTTGGCGTTTCCTTAAACGGCAGCAAATCGATCCGCGGCAGAGCGAAGACGCAACGGGCGTATTAATCCACTTAACCAGCAGGGAGTGCGAGATGGCACTCTGGTTTTATCCACTTACAAAATCTGGCTAATTGTGCTAAGCCGATTTCCGTAATTCCCCATCCGACTTTTCGATCCTCGCCGCCTTCTTTTTCTCGACGGCGTACGAACGTAAGTCCGCGATGAGGAATTTATCAACTCGTGCACGATAAGTCAGAAATATTATAGCTGCACTTTACAATTATCTCGCAACTTCGTATATTAATTAAATTATGCGTATTACGTGTACGAAAGGAAAATATTGCGTTGTTTTTATACAGACGCTACTTTGTTTGGAGCTGAGGAAACGTGAGTTTGAATCGACTTTCAATTATATTTCCAATCATGACGCGACGACTTTTAAAGGGATCGCGGCTCTCGCTATCAGAGATTATAAGCTGACGCTAAAGTGGAAGAGTGCAAACTACTTACTGACCAGGTAGTGATTCTGGAGTCGCTCGACGGACGCACAGCCTCCGGATCACAACACGTATCGGCTCTACGACGATCTCTCGTGCACTTACACTAATCCCAAATTACAGATCGCGCTCTCTCGAACGTCCGGTCCAGATCTAACGATCGAATCTCCTCACGAAAGGCGATCCTCGCTCGATACTCGTTTCTCAGACGCGCGGTATGACAACTCGGTCGTTGCTCGCGTCCGCGTCACCAGCTCGAAAAGTCTTTGATCCTCATACCGAGAACTAGTCATTCGAGGAGGGAACACGGTGATCTTCTCAGTGCCGACAGTCGACTTCCGGGATCCTCTTAAGCTCCCTCCTGACATTATAGCTCCTTATCCGCACTCTCCTGGCGTTCCTCCATGGTCAGAACCTCCGCAGAGCCTCCTCCAGCGAGCGAAGTTCAAGCCTCAGCATCCACAATAACGATCCAACGCAGAGTCAGTCGTGGAGGCTGAATCCGGGCCTTGAAACCGCCGACTGCGGCCTTGAGTCTGATCTCGCAGAATCATCCTGAATTGGTGCCAATCGCCATCGTTTACGAGCACCGAGGAAGGTTCCGAGTGCCTCCACGCATCGGGCCTCGCCTCCTGGTTCTCTCTTTCCAGGCTATTTCCTCCGAGGTCGGAGCGACGAGACGAGAAGGTGGCCCTCGGTTATCGACTCGCACTGCCTGTCCTCCCGGTCGGACGCGAACGAATTAGCGGGGAATCACTCTGGTCCTGGTCGTTCGATCGGTCGATTCGGTCGACGGATCGACGGGGATCGCGAAGGGATCCGTTGTCGAGGCGCCGTTTGCCGCTGGTGAGGATGACGTGTGTGCGGTGCCTGCTGGCGAGAGCCGGCGAAGGTTTCAGCTGCAGGCAGAAGGGTGAAGGGAGAGCGCGAGAGCAGAAGGTAGCAACTACCACCAATGGGGCGGTGCAACGGGCGGAGCAACGAGCAACTCAGCAACACGCCTACCCAGTTGCTCGATCGTGCCCTGCAACACCCCGAGGAATCCTTCACCCCCCTTTCGCTGCTGCTCCGTTTTCCCTCTCGCTCCCACCGCCGCGCTCCGGGCGTAGCGCCCTCCTCCTCCCTCCCGCCGCCACGATAAGGGCGATGCGAAACGTGCCGACGTCAAAAGTGCAGGCGACCGACGAAAGCTTGCTCGCCCGTGTTCGACACTTTTTCATCGATCCTCCTTTTATTCCAACCGGAGACGTTCCTCTATGCTCGAGAATTACGACCTCGGCGGCGCCCTCGGTTTTGTGGAGGCCCTCGATGGCGAACGACTTTATTTACCCGCCTCACCTTCTATATCCTCCCTCGTTATATCCAGGAGTAATCACGTATTTATCAAACGATCGAATATCGGTACACCCAGTATCTATCTTGTTCCCAGCTCCTTCATCCCCGCGATTAATCGCGAGGGCGGTCCTCGAGGAGCGGCCCTCGAGGAAAGACAGGCCGCGCAAAGTGGCGTTAGCAAGGGCCACGTGGTTATTAAAAAAAAATATTTACTTAGAAATATCCGTGAAAAGGTGAAAGCCGGCGGTGAAATGCATTGAAACGGTCCCGCGGCGCGAGCGAGGGGCAAGCAGCGCCGGTCGGGGCGGCGGGTCGGAGGGGAGAGGGCTTTCGAATTGGGGTGGCCGAGGAAGCGCTCGGCCAATGGTCGCGCGGCGCGGCCCCGCGGCCCGCCAATGGGCCGCGAGGACGGCTACCCTCGTTCGAGGGAGGCGCGCCAATCGAGGAGGCCCTCCACCCTCGGGCTTCCTCGCTTTGGCGGCTGGTGGGGCGCCGAGGGGAGGGGCGGAGGGGTGCTCGATGGTAGGGAGCCCCCAACGGTGGCTTCGACGGCCCTACCTGCCCGGCTGATAAAGACAGACAGACCTCTGTCTTCCGTGCCGGATCATGCCAGTTTTACCAGGCAGACGACCCCGTAGCAACCACACCTCCACTTTCATTCACTTACAACCACTTCCTACCGACGCCAATGCTCCGACGCCTTTTCTTAGATTACGCGCCGCTCTACGTGCTCTCTCTCTCTCTCTCTCTCTCTCTACCTCTCTACCTCCCTCTGTCTCTAGCTTTATCTCTCTCTCTCTCTCTTTCCCTCTTTCGCCCCTTCACTCCGTCCTCCTTTCTCCAACGCGCAGACCACTCTCTCGCGCTCTCTCCCTCCCGATATTGCGCGGCTCTCGGTGATTACCGGATTGTAAAATACACGCTTCGCGGAGCGCGCTCGAATCGTTAGCCCGCGTTCGTTTTCCGGCGCCGTTTGCGGACACGGATTATTGCACGCCCATCGAATTATTCACTTTTTCTTACATCACCTAGTCGCGTTACGTGCCCGACGAATATATATCCGCTTCGGCCTGCCGTTCGATGGCAACACGCAGGTTCGTAGGTGCCCGTCCGTTTATATTCCGGTGTCGTTTGTTCGCGCGGATTACCGTGCGCGCGGTATTTAACTGGTATTTGACATGCACCAAAGGGCACATTTGGCGTTGGAAAAGTTCAGTGGGGTTGCGCGCGGTATTGGGAACGAAGGTGTTGTCTGAGCCGTGAAAGTCGGAACTTTCTGGCGCTATAGCTTGCGATATTGCGGCCCGAAGTTTTGGTTAAAATAAGCGGATGCTTCGTTGGGTGAATTGGGCGATGTCGAGTCTTGAATGCCAAGATGGGGTGTTGGGATGATCGAGGAAGAATTGGATTCGACTCTTTGAAAAATGATGTATGAACATTGGGCGCGTTCTGCAGCTGCAAGTCGAACGTCGATTAAATGGGTGTGAAAAGAACGTATGAACTACGATAGCTTGTAACGTAATTTATAGCGGAACTAATAGGTTGCTTATAAACGTTTCGCTGAATGAGAAGCGGCTCCAGCGCTATAAGTGCGAGGGAATAAAGCTTGATTCGTTGTTTGGTCCGCGACAAATTCGTCGTCCGCACACGTGCCGGACCATGTGACAGGCGTGCCGGTCGTAGTGTCGCACGCAAACACTCGAAAGATAATGCAAAATTTAAGACCAAATACTGGCGCAATGCGCTTTAACCCTTGTCAACTTCTCACGTACTTTGACCGTGCCTGTTTGTATTCCGTTTTCAATGCCGACATTATGCACGTTTAATCCGTCAAATGTCATACATCGATTAGTTTCATGGCGTGACATTTTTTCGGGTAATTATAAAATAAAACTGTTCGTATTCCAATAATTAATGCGGTGGGCGAGACAAGTTTATCGCAGAACGTAATTCGCCTGTAATTTCGTATAAAAGGTTTCTCAATTCAGAACGAACGAATGATTAAACTGGTTCGATAACTTTCCAACCGTCCTCCTTTTTTTGGGAATAAATATTTATAGTATATCTAGATAAAGGTAGAAATTAATGTAGAATTAATGTCGGATATTTTAGGGGCAAAACCGATACGTTAATTTATTTCTTCATTGTCCTTTAGACACGCCGGATCATGGCTGTCCGAATCCCCTGCGCATTTCTGTTATGCATATCACGTATACAAAGCCAATTTCAATTCAAGCGTCGAGATTTGACAACTTATCGAGGCAACACCGAGTCGCCGCCTTTAACGCCTATCTTCCAAGCATCGGTACACTCGTTTCATTCCTTTTAAACAAATTATCACCAGAAAAATAATCAACATAATCCGATATATCATTGACCATTGCGCGTAACCTCTTAACGCAACCGAGCTTGTCCACGTTACTTCTTTACGAAGCGCCATAGAAAAGGGCATCTGTCTCTCGTCGCTTTTTCAGGAGCATACAGATCAACCAGTCCCAATGCTCCTGCTCGATCAACAACTCCATGAACAATATAGAGAAAAAAAAAGCATCGTGTCCGCCGTGGTTTTAAACTGCTCAAAAGCCAGCGTACATAGACTCTCGTTTTCGAAGATAATAAACGCTTCGTCCAATTTCAATTTCTTCTTCCCACCGTGCTGCCCCCCTCCCCCCTCGATTCCCAGCAAGATATAACCATCCGCGTCCACGTTTGTTCTCCGCCTCGACAGGGTGAAGGACCGAGGAGTGTTAGCGAATAATCTCGTTTCCGCCGCTTCATGAAGTTAAACTCCGCAATGGTCCGAACGACCGCCTCGTGTCCACATTTCGTTTCCACGTCCACATCTCCGCGGGTCTTTCTCCATCGAGGGGGACTCGCCCCGGACAATATATCAGTTTACAATGATAAAAAGCAAACACGGGAAATAAGTGAGGAATTACTGAACCAAACAATATGTCCCCCGTCTCTGGAGAGACCGGAGTATATTTCGACCGGCCGACCCGCCAGCATCCGACGAAGGGTGTGCCAACAGATTTTCCCCACAATGCGCAATGGCGTTTTGTACCGGCGGGTTTATCGGACGCGATACGCCGCGAAGAACGCTGGAAATTGACTCATTATCGTCGTAGGAAACCTTTTCTAACGGCCGCCGCCACTCTGGCGGGGAGAACGAAATTACGCGGCTATTCTCCCTCGCGGATTCGACAATTTTTCCATTCTCCTTACTCGTTATATCAGCAGCCTCCAAGTATAAGGATCAATTTCTATACTCCATCGCGATCGTATATACCCCATGTTTTAAATCCATCGTTCTTCATAATCAAGGAATAATTTTAAGTATATGGAATAATCTTTGGGATAGATGTATTCGTTTTACAAGATACTGGCTCTTCCACTTTCGAGATATGTCAAGTATATCGCTGATAATATACCCAGCAGTAACGATCAGATACGCGTTTATAAAGGGAATTAGACGACGCGCGAAGACCGTTGTTTCAAGGCCCTTTTGTTTAACCAAAATTCCTCTATCCCACTCCCGATGATCGATAAGGGAAATTCGAAGATTTAAACTCCGCCCAGCGTCGCGTTACTCCTGCGAATCGTGGGGCGTAAGACGGCTAAAAATTGGTACTCTCGCTCGCGGGTGTCTCTTGGCGGGTGGTTCTCGTGTAAGCAACGACTAGTGAGGTAAACTCGAGAGGCTGCGGGGTAAAAGGGAGGAGGATAGAACCCTGGATAAGAAGCGGTCGTCGGTGTTGGGTGTGCGGCAACGTGGATGGAAGTCAGCCAGGGATGTAGCCCCGGAGGGATGGCATTTTCCCGGTCTGGGCATTTCGTAGGCAATACTCTCGCAGCCTGAGTCACTTCGATTCTGCTCGCATGCGGCTTGCGCTCCTCCACGCTCCCTCCGTTCTTCTCTTCCTTTGCTAGCCGGAGCCCTCCTCCTCCATCTGCTCTCTATTCTTCCTCCTCGATCCGTCTTTCCGTCGCCCACCCTCTCTCTCTCTCCCTCTCTCTCCCTTAGTCCCCTGCCACCCTTCTCCCTCTCTCTCTCTCTCTCTCTCTCTCTCTCTCTCTCGCTCCATCTGCCTCTCTCCTTTCCTCTTAGCCCCTGCCGCATGCACGCGGGGCACTGGCAAGAAGTAGACAATTCACAATTAGCAAACACAAACAGAACTACGAGTGGCTTCAAGTTGCTTGGGACGCGGTGGCAACGGGCTTAGCCGGAAGCAAACGGTGGGGTAGACGCTTCTGGGATGCGAAGCGACTAGCTTGGCAGTCCCTGAGCGTCAGCCTCCGCTCCAGAATACTCTCCTTGTCTCCCGGCCGACAGAGACCAGAGAAGGCGCATGTATATTCTGCCGATAACGGGTGTTCGCCCTGCAATACCGCGGCTCAGGCTGGGCCACCACCGAAAATGGCGCACCGCGTGCCGGGGAGTGCGAATGGCGCTTTCCTCCTTGATTCTCTTCCTTCCATTAACCCTCGCCGCTATAAATACCACTTGGCAAGTTTCTGGGTTCGGGTTAAGATATTGTCAGGTACATCCGAAGTCTTGAGGCGACATACGCTGTAAATCAAATCTCTGTGGTATTGTGCGATGTTATAAATGTGTAATATAGTGTATTAAGGATGGTCAGGTATATCGATGTACCATTGGTGGTATAGCGTAATGTCAAAAATGTGAGATGATATATGGTCTAGTATTCTGGTACTTGTCACGGTTCACGTACGATCGAAGCTGATTTTAATATACACGCGCCAAGCTTTATTTCTGGATGTAAGAGGCGCGTGAAACGGTTTCTCTGACATAATGCGCGGTCCTGCGATCGAATTGGCCGATAAATTTCACGCCGTGCTTCCAGTAGGTCTCGCTCCCTGGGTATTTAGCATCGCGCTCTTCGCTGCTTGAATATTCCCCCGGTCGAAGCTGCTACCGAAGCACGCGTGCTTGCGATCCGTGAGTCGTTTCGGTGCGGTGCTCGAGTGCGACCGCTGCCTTTTTCCATTATTGTCAGCATCACTCTAAATCACGCGGTCTAACCAGAATGTATTATTTTATATGAAAATTCAAAATCCAGCGCGGTCCTCAAAAGCGGCTAGCGCCTTTTTCCATTACTGTCAACATCACTCGTGGTGTAATGTAACCATGAAATACGTGTTGTTTAGTACCAACATTTATCCCCTGTCGCGATTATTATTATTATTATTATTTGGTACCATAAAACGTCTCCCGATCGTCTTTTTTTCTTTGCTACTGGTAAAACGCAGACTGTGCTATATTATTATGCACACCGCCGACGTTTTTTGTGATCGGTACTGTACGAATTTGTCTAAATACCCCACTTCGTGGAAATACAATCTTACGAAAAATTCTGCGTTGATTATGCGTATCCTTGAGTCTAATCTCAATGGAATTACATAGGCTTGAAATATAAAGCCAGGAACTTCCGCGGTCTTCCGTATAGTCACGGAGTGCGTGACTGCACTGATGTTGAAGTTCCTGTGGTCTAACCGTTATACACGTTGGCAACAGTTCCCGCAAAAGCCAAATAACTTTTATGATTAACTTGTATCTCCTTCCACTTGGAAGACCCATCTTTCTCTCAAGCGTAACTCCACGTCTAACAATATTGCAGTTAAATGGTATTTTTAAAAAAATAAAATACTGCCTTTTCCCGTTCTAAAATTCGATTATTCCGTATTCATAGTCGTGCCTTCTTTTTCATTTATTCTTTAATCAAGAAAAGGTACAGTATATTAATATTCAAATACTAGTAATATTCATAAACCGTACGATGATGTGCAAAAGCTCAAAGATCGCTCAGACTCCACGATCAAACAAGATAACGCAGCCAGTTACACGGAGGACACGATCGGCCGTTCGCAGTTACTCGTGTTAGCTTTCAGGAGGCGGCAAAAAAAACGTCCGAGCCGTAATGCGAACTCGTCTGGATGTACACCCGGTATGCACGCGCATCGGGCTCTCACCGTTGCGTTGGAACACTTGAAGCCCCAACCAGTTACGGCAACAATAGGCTTTGTCTTCGCGCCGTCGGCGCTCGCAAATTGGTAGAAATCTTGATTAAAGGTGCAATTCCGCTGCTGCCTACGGACAAATATGAATTGCACCCCGATGCTCCCACCCCCCTCCCCTCCCCCTCCCTCTTCCCCGGTGCCGTCGGATGAAAATGGAAAAAATGCGCCGCGCCCGCATTCCTCGACGGTGGTAAGCGAGTCCCGTGTGCTTTTTCGAGGATTCGAGCAGCGATCGTGATGGCAGGAGAAGTCTGCGGGATCGTTTAGCTCCGATTCCCGAGAACCTGGGACGGGAGCTGCGGACTTGGTGCTGCGCTCGCTTATTTTCATCCAAGGTCGATCATCGACGCTGGGAAATCCCATTGACGGATTAGAAGCCGATTCGGATCGATCGAGCACGTTTTGCGCTCCGGGGGAGGAGAGAAATTGTATAGAAATGGAATAATAACCGCGTCGCGTATGACAGATGGGCCGAGATTTCTCGCGATAATCCGACTACCATACCGTCCCTCCGCGTATCTGGAATGATTCGTTGGATACAGGTTATTAAGCTGGTAAATAAGTAACCTCGGATTAAGGAGGTGAGTATATGAATGCGCATACTTATTTGGTAATGATGCGAGGAGAAATGTATTAGAAAGCTCTTTATGGGAAGAGAGCTGAATGGAGAATGATTTCGTGAGGCGCGGTTAAATGGTTGATCGGAGAATTTTTTGTTTACGAGCTTCCGCTCGATATTTTCCCCGAAATCGGCGTAATTTGGTGTACCTGAGGGTCGCGAGGGAAAATCAAAAATCGGCAGGCCGTGATTTTGCCCAATTGAAATCCCCGGCGCGCGTAGCAACGGACGACCCCGGAGGCTTTAACGTGTTCCTGCTCATCCCGTGCAAAGCACACATCACAAAACTGAGTCAATTTACATAACGATAATTGAGACGTACATGAAAGACCTTTCTCGGGTCTATGCAATATCATCTACAGGCGGGGCTTTGAATTTCCGAAATTGTATCGATTTTGAACGCCCACGTAAATTCATATTCCATGAACGCGGCTCGTTGCTTTCCTTTACTTTGCTTTACATCGAGAACTTTAACTCGCGAACGATTTTATTTATTACTTTTCTTTTATTTGATGCGTTGCTTATGCGTGTGTACTTTCTTTTGAGTGCACGGATAAAAAGTGAATTGTTATGTTACAGTTATTATTATATATATATGGAACATGATAATGTGGCAAATTACTTTAAATGACAGCAAGGTTGAATTTTAAATTTTTACATTCAAACTTCTATCTCGTTTACTGTTTTAGAATGTTTATTATACGATATGTATGCTGTTTATCTGAAAATGTAAAAAGACAGATGTAATATCAAGGATACTGTCAAGTAAGATCCATTTTATTAATAATTGGAATCATGGGTTAAACGCATTCCTACGGTCATCTAACGGCGAAAACTCACAAGTAAATATTTAGGAGCTTCAAAGGATCTTAGCACGAAGCAGAACCATTCGAGCTTGCGGTCGATATTGAAGAATGCTGTTTAGCTGGAACCCTCCGTCAGATGGTGCTTCTTGTTATCTTTGCCGACTATTTTAGAAAAGTACAAAAAAGTGCACACGCGTAAAACGCACGTACTATGTAGTCCCTTATTTATATATTTATACTTATTTCCATTTACTTCTTTGCATATTTTATGTTGATATATTTATATAAAAGTCCATGTATGAATGTATACCTTCGAATAGTCAACGAACGTTTCGTGATAAGTGTAAGAATAAATTAGCTTGAGGCGTCAAGAAAGGTTTGTAGGAAAATTAAAAATCTTACAGCAAAGATATCGAATTTTCTCGTGATCGTACGTTTTTTTTTTCTAATATAGATACAACAAAGATGTCGGATAATGCTTATCCGTTTAAAGCGCTCAATGTACTGTGCATTCTTGCTGGATGCATTATTTATGCATTTGGATTGAAGTGGTGTTATCAATACGCCAGATATTTTGCACCTGTACGAGAAAATCAAAGGCCCCCGAAGAGCCTGAAATTTATAGAACATTGCCAGACATTGTTCAGCAGGCATCCTACGGAAGGCAGTTTGAAATTGATCGCGACAGCCGTAGGACTTGCCATTACGTTAACTGCCGACCAGCCAGGGTCGAGCAGTTCTTCCGCAAAAGTTTTCTATGCTACTATTTATCTTTTCTTTGCGTTTTCTGGCCTAGTCGACGTGCTGCACTTTTATTTTCCATATAATGTGACCAAAAGCTTGGTTAAACTGGCATTGGCGCAAAGTTTCTTTGCCGAAGGTTTACTCATTCTTCACGTATATGCTATATCAGATTTTTTTGGTAAACTGTTCTTGACCGGAATAGCTTGGGTAACGGCTCTAAGCGTGCTTTTGGAACTTGTATGGCCAGAAATCAAACTCCTGACTAGTTGCGTCACTCTGCTTCATGGAACATGGTTGGTACATATGATACGCGTATTTGAAGGGAACACTTTAGATATACCCACCGTTTTTCTTGTACTAACTTGGCACATAGCTGCTGCATCCGCAGTACTTCTATGCGTCGTGGCTATTACGAGAAGCTGTGCTCCCCGTATTGTGATACACATGCCACCTGAGTATCCTATTTATGACTATTCTCACGAATTAGACCAAAGAATGCAATGTGCATAAGAACGTATATTTCTAACATACTCGCTAGGTTTTCCTATGACTGTGTGATAATTAACAAATGCTCCAATAATCGCATATACAAATAACGTTGCCATATTTTTAAATAATATTTCTAATAACTCTAAATGATATTATATTTTCCATATGACATCATATGACGACAACGGGTGATACAATGCCTTATGGTATTACTGCAATATTTATACATATTATACTACACATGACATTTAGTTCTAAGCTATTTTTTAATATGTATTTTTTTTGTGGTGTAAATATATAACAGCTAAAAAATGTCCCTAGTTCGTCCTAGAACTCCTGAATTTAAAATACCAAGTATCCTCAAATTATTCTTTAATCAATTCGTTATTTCATTCAAGACTATCTTGCACGGGTGAAAGATGGAATTGCAGATATAACGGTATATAGTATTTGGTACGTGCATAGCGTGTACGCTCAGCATCGGTTGTCAGATGAATCAACGCCGTAAGTGTCAGGTTGGGTTAGGCCATCGGCGACTGCGTGAAGCTTTATTTCACTGTATACTTTTTGAAGCGTTGTTCACGGCTTGAATTAGCTACTACGAATGTTGTTTTTTATGCTACAGTAATGGGCAGATTATACCTATGAATAAAAAAAAAAACGCACACAGTACACGCTGGTATATCAATTTAATCGTAGAAATGGATGGTGAACGTTTATGTGCATAAAACAAAAAGTCAAAATTTACTTTGCATTTATAAGAAATATTAAAATATGGATTCGACACTCGTGGACTCTACAGAGGAGGTGAATGAGAAGATACAGATCAGCCCTCCTGTGCAGATTGTAAGAGTACCTGTAAAGCATGCTAATCTTGGCATCAGAAGTCATGCCATGTAGGTGAACAGTAAAAAATATAGATTTTAAACTGACCACGGGAGAGGATTGCGTATCTTGTTTATAGTGTGATAAATATTAAGTGGGAAATTGTATTTTAGGGATATGAGTACAATGGTGGAGCTTACGTCCTTCAGCACGCTCGGAAAGATCCAGCCATTTTTAGTTACAATAACGACTACTGCTGCTTTATTAGTAGATCTACATTGTCATTTAACGGACAAGGAAGTATGTGGGTACCTGGGTGGACATTGGGATATAAATTCTCATAGTATGTACTGTAGTATGAAAATAATCATAAGCTTTTCTACTATTGAAATATATTGGCAGAATATAATACTGATTTTTCTTGATCAAATTTAGATCTTTCCATTACGAGTGCATTTCCATGTCGATATTCTGGGAAAGACAAATCCGCAGCAGCTACCGTGGAAGCAGAAATTGCGAGAGCTATGGAATGGAAACGTGTAACGTTGGTCGGCTGGTATCACTCCCATCCCAGATCACACGCTTCACCTTCGCTTCGCGACGTTGATTCTCAATTGGATTACCAAATCAAAATGAAGGGACCTAGCGACAATGGGTATACTCCATGCGTTGGATTGATATGCTGTAAATATTTTTCTTTTTTATTAATACCTATGTACAAATGAATTTTGCATTATCATTAGGGATATATTTTTTTTATCGTAGCTCCTTATAACATGGATGGTAGTTGTTATGAATCAAATTTCAATGTCTTCTGGTCGTTACCACCGCCTGAAAATCGCCCTCACGAGTATCCAAGACCCATGCTACTTAGCTACACCTTATCACAAGAGCATTTTCTTTCTCAGGACACATTAGAAGAGATTGTAAGTACACCTCAAGATCTCTTACTGATTTTTGAAAACTTACAAAATCTGTATCTTTATTTCAGAGAAGATGCATAGAATACTACAGAAGCGAGGGAGGTATTGACTTTACTGCCAATTTCAATAACAACACAACGTACTTAGAACGTTTAAGGGTAAGTTAACCTTCTCCATTAATTATACATAAATAATCTAACTTTCTTTATGTTTACCATCCCTTACAGTGCTCACTGGCATCCAAACTGCCTGGGCGAAATCGCTCTAATGGCTCTTACTGGGATGTAATAAGAGAAATGATATGTCCTGGCTCCGAGGATGGTACTACCCCGGAGTTTCTTGCTGTAAAATTCCCCTTAGTTCCAGTATCCGAATCCTTAGTTCCGCCAGTGCCACCGGGTGTGGGTCTTGCAGCTGGCAACACTGCTGTCTTCCTGACACCCGTCAACTTTAAACCTGACGGCGCAATCATAACACCCACCTCCAAGCCTTTCGTAATGCAACCCTCTACCTCAAGGGATGGCATAAAGAAGGACAGTGGTGGGCCTACTGATGCTGCTTCCATCACACAGATAAAGGACGGTAGTCCCATTCTACCCAAACCGCACATGTCATCCTCCGAGATGTTACCGAGCTTCCAGTCCGGCGAATTAACGGTTTCTGTGAAAAATGCTAAGTGTGATTACGACTTTGGTTCTGCAGATTTCACAAAGCTGCCAAATCCACTGGCAGCTGACAGCGTTGGCAAGACGCGTTCCACAGCAACACCGGATTTTCCTCTGGCCGACATAACCCAACAGATCACCAAGTTCTCAGACCTTTCGAAGCTCGCAAATTTCTCCACTGCTGATCTGGCAAAGCTCTCTGGATTTTCAATTGCAGACTTTACAAGAACCTCCTCACCTTCACCGTCCATGTATATGCGTAACATAGCAAATCTCTTCGGTCCACTGGGCAAAATATCTCCTGCTAGGGATATAGATGGTAACGAAAGAAAACCAGGGGATTTTGCAACAGTCGATGCAATTCAATCGCCTTTTAAAACCACGAGTTCGTCAGAATCTTGCAGGAGTTTCTCCATCAGTGCTGAGGATTATTCGAGCGATCGGAAGAAAATCGAGACACAAGGGGAACCCGCAAAACTCAATAGATCTGGAGATTATCAGGTTACCGAAGATCTCTCTATTTCGAGCGTAAAGTCTGACTTTGGTGGCATGATAGACATGACAAGTCTGCACAAAAAACAGCAGTCGCAAACTAGTGACATTGTTGACTCGTTGAACCTGTCCAAGGATCGTTAATCCATGGTGACTGAAATATTGAGAGTCAAAGGGATAGGATTTAAAAAATCTCAGCAATTTTTTATTATTATAAAAAAACAATATTTTTTGGTCTCAGTGAATGAATTTGACTTTGCAGAATAATGAACATGACAACTTGAGGTAAAAGGTAGTAGACAAAAATTAATTATAACAGCAACTCATTGAATCTCCTGAAAGATCGTTGATCTGCACGATTAAATAATGACTCCAGCAACAATCATGGATATCTGTATGTTTGTGTTGTATCGTGTGTTTAAAAACGTCTGTATGTATGACCGTGTTAAATGTGATTTTTATATTTACGTTTACTAAAATACAGTATTGCTTAATGCATATAGGCGATAAGTATTAAAATACTGTAACCGATAGAACTAATTTATTTTTCGTAACTTCAACGAATTAACACAAATCTTTCTTATACTTGCGATATGTAATAAAGATACGTCGGTATGTATGCACATACCAATTTATGATTATAATAAATCGACATCTTTTTTATACTCCGCATACAAATCTAAGCATATCCCCCTTGCCAATATATCAACTCCACGTTTGAGTAATGGACAACAATATTAGACTAAATTCGCATAAAATTAATAATTTATCTACATGCTACTGTATGATTTTAACTCGATTACCAATTCGTTAATAGTACCAGTTACAAGCGCAAGATGGTTAAAGATAGTAAAAAGTCCTAATGTAATTGGATATAATCAATTAGCTGATAATAGACTGTATGCAAGTTTGCAGCAGTGTTACGTCCCACGTTCGCGAAGCGCATGCCATCTTCAGTGCACCGGCGGTTTTAAGAACGCATTCGACGGATGCAAGAGCCTTCAAAACAAATCGATCTGAGTAGCCATTGCCCCACTAAGGTTATACCATGCTGTGTCTTGAAATGCGTAGATTTCTTGGATGAGCTTGATTCGTTGCAAACATGTTTCGACCCGCAAGACTTTTGATCCTTACCTTGCACCGTGCCAAGGAGCGATCCTTGCACACGTGCAGCCAGCACTTGTCAGAGATCACGGAGTACGAATGTAAGTTCGACCAGGAATCCTATCGTAGAACGGAGATAATTTTGTCTCATTCTTGTAGCCCCTATTACGGATGAATACAAACGTGGTCCAATGGAGGGTAGATCTCTATACCTGGATGCTCAGGCGACTACCCCTTTGGTAAGGTAAAAGTATGATGAAATATTGTGAAACATTTTGACACTCAGCGTCGCACTTGTTATAGGACCCACGGGTTTTGGATAAAATGATGCCGTATTTTACCGCATACTATGGAAATCCACATTCCAGGACACACATGTATGGATGGGAGACAGAGGCTGCGGTTGAGCTTGCACGCAAGGTTGATATTCCATCGGAGACCTTGTATTACTCTATACATTGAGACGCTGACGTTTTTACATTTTGATAGCAAGTTGCAGATCTGATAGGGGCTGACAAGAAGGAAATTATATTTACATCCGGTGCAACGGAATGCAATAACATAGCTGTAAAGGGTGTTGCAAGGTTTTACAAGGGAAAAAAGAATCATATTGTGACGACTCAGACGGTAATTTTCTGTCGCTTAAAAACCGTTAGTTATAATTCTAAGTTGTACGTTATTTATTCAGGAGCACAAATGCGTGTTGGATTCCTGTAGAGCCTTGCAAGCGGAAGGATTTAATGTAACGTACATACCGGTCCAACCGAATGGCCTGATCGACCTTGACCAGTTAGAGGCTGCAATTACTCCGCAAACATCACTCGTATCGGTCATGATGATTAACAACGAAATTGGAGTTAAACAACCTGTGGCAGAAATTGGTGCAATGTGCAGGTAAAAGTAATAATATTTTATTATCGTGAAAATCATTATCTGGAAAATTTTTATTTTTAGAAAGAAGAAAGTTTTCTTCCACACAGATGCAGCTCAAGCAATAGGAAAAATTCCAGTTGACGTTAATGCTATGAACATTGATCTCATGTCTATTAGTGGCCACAAAATATATGGTCCAAAAGGTAATGTCATGTCAATGTGTAATAATTGCTTGTATATCGTGAAAGCATCCATAACATATATATTTCAGGCATTGGTGCACTTTACGTAAGACGCAGGCCACGAGTGCGTGTAGAAGCAATACAAAGTGGTGGTGGTCAAGAAAGGGGCATGAGAAGTGGTACTGTACCTGCACCACTGGCAGTGGGACTAGGTGCTGCTTGTGAATTGGCTCAAACAGAAATGGAGGTAATGCAATTTGCAATAAGTATACCATGTATTTTGCATGTAATTATTTATATTGTCTTGTTATTTAAGTATGACCACAAATACATCACAATGCTTTCTGATCGCCTGATTGACGGAATTATGTCAAATTTACCACACGTTATACGTAACGGAGATCCAGTTTTATGGTATCCAGGATGTGTGAATCTTTCCTTCGCATACGTGGAAGGAGAGTCTCTATTAATGGCTTTGAAGGAAGTGGCCTTGAGCAGTGGTTCTGCTTGCACAAGTGCAAGTCTGGAACCTAGCTATGTTTTAAGAGCAATTGGCGCTTCTGAAGATTTGGCACACTCCAGTATAAGGTATACACATTCACAGTTTGGCGATGTATTATAAACAAATGTTTCTAAAATACCTATCATACATTTCATGTTCTCCCGTAGATTTGGTATTGGTCGGTTCACTACTATCGACGAAATTGACTTTACCATGAAGAACACAATTCAGCATGTTAAACGACTTCGGGAAATGAGGTACACAGTGATACAATACACTATAAACCTTTATTTAGAGTAAAAGCATGTCCTGAAATTTTTTTACGTTATTCTTATAAGTTGTAATTTTTAAATGAAAATGCTCAACGTTGATAGTTTTGTTTAATGGAGGGAACAGATTTATCTTCAGATAACTGAGATCAACAATACGTTGTTGTTATGTCGATATCTACCTTTCGTAGTCATGTACATATTAAGTTCGACGCATCTTATATCTGTTCTGAATGATCTTTGCAGTCCATTGTGGGAAATGATTGAAGAGGGAATCGATTTGAAGACTATCAAATGGACACAGCACTAACGCCTTATTACCATATATTCTTGATATATCTAAATATACGGATAGTATGGAATAAGTGTACAATGATACTGACCGTAAGTCACAGAAATAGATCAAGCTTATATAAGTGAAATGTTTCTCACTGTGTAATAAATTTATTTAAAATCCTTTCCTGCATTGAACCCTAGGTACTATCTCAGATTGCCATTTATATACGTATATAAAGTTCACAATAGTGTTCCCTGCCTTCCGTTGACCCCTGCTTCATGTACGCCTTTCCCTCATAGGAAATGCGCACGACATAAATACTTGATACAAAAAGGTTGTCTTAATCAACACTGGACCACAGTGTTGCAAGTCGTTGGTTTATAAAAAACGTTATTTTGCAGTTACTTATATACAGATATTAACTATTTAACACATACACGATGGGTCAGCAGCTTCGTCAATGTATGATATTTTAAAACGGTCTTTGTCCATTTCATGCAATTCCATTCGAGATCGATTAGCTTCCACCAGATGCTGAGCTATGTCTTCAAACATTTCGTTTACACCTTCGCCAGTCTTACACGATGTTTTATATATCCCCGATATTAGATTATGACATTGTTCACTGAAGTATTTTTTGCATTACTTCCTCCCAACGTATCATTTGTTTTTTCTTATTTTTTTCCTTAGTAACGAGGGACTAACAAAAACTCACCAAAACTGCTCCATCTCCGCATCTGTAACCTGCGGTCCGACAGTTTCTAAGTCACTTTTATTCCCGCAGAGAAATATTTTGGCATTTTCAGCGTACGTGACTATGTCAAGAAGATGCTGAGATAGAAGATGAAAGGACGTTGAATTATCCAAAGCAAAAACTAGAATGGCAGCTTCTGCAAATTTATAATAACTGGACGTCACGGACGCCACCCTTTCCATACCTCCGGTGTCCCATAACTGCAACTAGAGAGTCACTAACGTTGGAACTTTAAACTTGTCTTTGCAAAACATTTACTCTTTCAAGAAAATCAGAGAAACCACAACAATGTTCGTCAACTATACTTCATTTTCTAAATACAACAGTAATTAAATAAAGTATCTCCTTACATGCTATATAAATGTACACAAACAAGATCATTGTTGTTATTAAATTAACTTAATATTCGCTGTCAACGCATAAGCAGGATCATATATTATCGTGATATTAATATTAAGTGACATGATTTTGACTGTTCACTTACGCGTATCCGTCTGTCCTCCACGAGGTACTCCTTGTCAATATTGTCAAGTCCCAGCGTCGACTTTCGGTCATTACTGGCGACAAAGGTATTGTTTGCGAAACGCCTAAATATAGACGTCTTCCCGACACCGTATTCCCCACACAGGATAACCTTCTGTTCCGTTACCTTGACAGTGGCCATAGTTTCCTCAAATCGGCTTATCGGTCCCCCCCTAACTGCCAAACTAGTACCACTGCTCGCAATTCATCCTCAGCTATCGTTCGACCCTGTACGACTGATCTTTGCAAAACTCGTCTGACCATACGCGGCAGCCGTAATGAATCCGTCGTGACAGTCGTGACTGTAGGAACAGTACATTCAGTAACGGACCATAAACTAACGCTACTACTGAGATTTGATTCACATTGAAGTAACACTGTTATCTTAGCAACAGGTTCACCGACTTTTTATCCGAGACAATATATTAGCAATTCCTCGTTAATTTCGAGTTAATCGTAATAGATATTTAAACATATTATTAATTAATATTCGACGATCTTTTTAACGTGAATGTAGTGTTTTTTTCTAATGTAATACGCATTATTATTGTGTTCGCAAGTCTATTACTTAATTACTATGAGAAATATATGATTTAGTTGAGTAGATAGCAATAAAGTTTATGTGAGGTAAATCACTTATTTTTGTACTGCACTCATAGGCAGTTCCTGATGAAAAGCCATTGAATGTAAATTTTATGTTTATTAATATAATTTTTGTGGAAGCGAGGATTTATTTCTTTACGCTTGATCACGTCAATAGTGCTTGAAACATTTGTGCCTCTTTGGATATGCACTGCATAGATTGATCTTAGCTCGGTTGGCAAATTCCCAATGTGTTCTCGACGATGCACAATTGATTGGGATATTAACACATTGTGCAGTGGCGCCCTCTGGAAAGCTTTAATCGTTTACTCGGTTTCAGGCTCTGTTGTGCTTTCAGCTGTTTGAGAATTTTGTTTGACGTTCGTTACTTCGATGTTGGCGCATGTCGTTGATATTAACACGTCCAAGTCGTTTTCTCCGTCGGCGAAATAGCGAATCGCGCAGTCATGGTGCCGAACGAGGTGTACAAGTTTCTTCTCGAATTGGAGAAAGCCGAACTGGAGGTAAGCGAATGCCTGACTATGCGCCGGTTATAGGTTACGTCTTGTATCATTGCTACTATTTATATATTAGACTGGATGTTATTTCTGTAATATGGAATTTTGTTCTGCTGCTGAACAATAAAACGAATGGTAATACTAATGTGCTACGTTTTATTTTATCAGGCTCCTAGCGGAGTGGCAGCGGCGCAGACCTATGCTCAACTCTTAGCCGTTTATCTTTACCAGAATGATTTGTAAGTGACAAACTTATACCTTATTATACTACTTAAATCTTATGCAGCCACTTACATCTTTCTTGATGTAGCTGTAAAAAGATTATATCTTAACATATGGTACCTCGAAATATTTTATTTGATGTTATACTATCATAAAAACAATAGGAGTATATTTTTAATTCCACACATGCTTTTTGTATCTTGCGATAAGTTTTTATACGCTTTAAGTACATTATTTACTCGTTGACGCATTGCAGAATTTTGAATTTTATTTAGATTATAGACGTAGCAACCGATTACCGATCATCGCAATATAAATTACAACACATTTTATATTTTTTGGAGTAATATCTCGATCAATATACTCCATCGATATAAATACCAACGTTCAACTCAGTATATTTATATTATTTACTAAAACGTTATGTACGAACGACGAATAAAAATATTCATTGAGCACGACCCTCCTCCCTGTCCTCTCTAACAAACAATTACCTCAAATATAATACTCGTTCAAACTTCCGGTATATCATTACCGCTCGTATTACCCAAAATTGTCCTTGAGAAATTATGGCGATGCTCCAAAAATATAAACATTCCCAAGTGGAATATATCACGGGGACATTCGTGAACCAAGGTGCAAATGCCATCCGACACCCCTTCACTTTCCCCCACCCCCCATGAAACCTGGCCGGATTAGATTTTTCGAATCCCCTCAGCTGACCGAAAAATCGTCGCAGATGCAACGCCAAGTACCTTTGGAAGAGAATTCCCTTGAACGTGAAGAGTGCGAGCACCGAACTCGGGCAGATATGGGTCGTTGGCCAACGTATGTGGCAACGAGATTGGCCGGCTGTTCACGTCGCCCTCAATGCAGAATGGAGCGAAGACGTGTCCGACATCATGGCTGCTCTGAAAGGTACTATTATCATTTCCCATCCTATTTATTACCATTGCTGTCTACGAAGTTCACCTCGGCGTTATGATTAAGGACTATAATTATTCTCCGCGAAATTTAGCTGCTTCAATTATATACATTATCGCGCGCGAAAGACGGCGGTTTGATTCATTATTAATGTCATTAATGAAATTCAGTGTGCCGGCACCTATTCTTATTGTTAGCGCTAAAATTCGACGGTGCCCGCGATTCTTATCCGCACTAGTCGCGTGCATAAATTATCAGTATTATTCTTGTTGTTCGTGAAATTTATAAGCGTCTATTATTTTAAACTTAGAAGCATTCCTGTTATCCGCGAAATTGGCTGGCACGGGTTATTACGGACGTCTATGAAATTTAGCGACAGTAATTATTGTTATGCGCGAAACGGAGCGACGCCGATTACTATTATTATCCGCGAAATATAGCGGCTATCGACTGCTGCGGTTATCGGGCCAAATGGTATTTCTATATCAATCCCGAGTATTCTTCGCAATAGTGGCTTCTTATCGTAAACATTTTTTAACGTTTCACCAGTTTACCCCATTTTTCTTCCCTACACATGGCTTATCTTGCGCTTTATCGGAGAAAGCATATTCCTTCCGCGCTCTTTTCTTTTACATACTCCATCGAGAATCTTATCCACTGTGTAAAAAAAGAGTTGGCTGTAATGCCAGTAGCGAAACTCTACTCTTTCGTTGACATTTAGCGTTATTTATATAAATTAAATACACACAAGCCAAAGAAGAAGGAGGAAGGAGCACTTGAAAATTCTCTAACGGCCTTTGGCGCACCCTTGCTCCCTCCTGCTCATTTCAGACAGCGTTCGCGAGCGCGCTATGACTCTTATATCGAAAGCTTATTCATCCCTGGCGCTGACGGTTCTGGCCGCGATGACGGGCCTCACGTTGGACGAGGCGCGCAAAGCAGCCCTCGAAAGGGGCTGGAGCATAGACGGCACGATGGTGCAACCGCGAAAGGTCGACAAGGAACAGGTCACCCCCGACAACGAGGTCTGCCTGACGGAGGATCAACTGCACAAGCTAACGCAATTCGTGTCCTTCCTGGAGAACTGATCGAGACAACGGGACACGGACCGCCGATGGATGACGACATCGCGAAGTACAGACGGCATTTTAAGTTTAGTTTTACCTCGTAATCGTATTATATAAAGGAGGAAGTGCGCATCAAAGGAGGCACCTGTGCCCGCACCGACCCTAAGTATATCTCGATCTACCTACGCGTTCTGCCTGTTCAATCGGAGGAATAATTCGATGAAGCCTCCTCGCAAGCGTGGAGTCAACAACTCGATTAATCAATAAACCGTTGCGTGCGGGAAGGTGAACTGACATTTTCTAGAAGAAGCTTTCAGAAAAAAACCTTAGACGGGACGTGGACTTTTAAAAATATAACTCATACCGATGTGTTTCCCCATTGTGGTTTCGATGGTTGGTGCTACGCGCCATTGATATGTACAAAATAATAATTGTCTTTGTCATTGGTATTCTCCTCATATAATATCACCTCCCCCCATTAACCATAACCTTCTATACGTATACGTCTATATATATATACATGTATATTACACTTTTTCCCTTCCCTACGTTTTCGCCAGTTCCAAATCCGCAACAATCCAAGCACCGAATCATCCTGGGGCAGAAGCCAGACCTTCCCTTGGGATATCCAAATATCTGCTCGCGCTTACTCACCTGGCGCCTCAGGCGATCGCCAAAAAACTTCCAAAAATCTCATTTTCTGGCTTCTCGCCTGGGTTGCGCAACGATCCTGAAAGCCGGCGCGTCGGCAACGGTAGCAAAGGGAAGGTGAACTTCTCGAAACGAGTGGATCGAATCGCTTGCGTGAAAGCAAGCGGGTGCACCGAGGTACGGCGGTGGCGATTGAAAAATTCGCACGAGGAGATTCAGCGGCGGGCATTGCATCACGCAAATCGAATCCTCGCGGGTCAGAAAAATCCTGAACAGCCAGGTATGCCCGGCTGTCTCTCTCTCTGTCTCTCTCTCTCTCTCTCTTGCTTGCTCTCTCGCTCTTTCTGTATGTGTATGGTGCCTCTTGGCCCTCGGCTTGCCCGCCGAGTAATTCCCTATGAAATCGATTCCGGCCGCTCCGCATTGTAAACGCCGCATATGCACAATCGCCCTGCCATTTCGTAACTAAAGATATTCTCAAAGAAATCGCTTCCACACCGGCCGGCTGGCAGCGGCAGCAATATTATACAGTCGCAGCCTGCCCGTTTTTTGGCTCCACGGTTATAGAAAGTTGCGCCACCGGTATCGTTGATCCTAAGCGATCTCTCGTTTCGTATTTTGCGCCTCGCTAATCAGCCACTCTTCGTTCCCCGATGTCCTCGCGGCTCGATCCTTCGCTGCTCGCGGCTTGGGAATGGATTTCACCCGAATATCCTTTTACACCCTTCAGACGCGTTTATCTTTACCCGCGCAGAGGCAAATGATAGTGCACATTAAGACGCTTATTCCGGGCCTCTGTCGTATTTTATTCAAATCCATTACCGGTGGTTGGTATTACCAAGAGTAACTAATTAGAGGCACGTGCCGAGGCTTGCGTGTAAATAAACCAAAAGACCTCCGCGTCTCGCGGATAATTAGCCGAGAGCGATGATAAATATAAGCGTGTTAACCCAGGAGGTTCTACGTCCAGTAGAAAAGCTCACCCTTGATTACGCACGAAGAATCCTCCCTCCATAAATTAATATTATTTCAGGGATATATGAAGTAACGTTTTAGCTTCCCAATGGCGTTTATCTCATTAATACAACTTTAAAAATAAAGGAGTCACGGAGGTTTCTCTAAGTGGAAGATTCAAATGGCTGTTACCGAACGGGTTAGGCGCGCGCTTATATTTATGCAGCTGTATTTATGAACATCACGCGCCGCACGCGGACAAGATTCGAGCGGTGTATCAAAAATATTCGATAACCCCCTGGCGCGGAGCTCGAGTTTACGGCATTATAACCGAGTAATTTACATCTCAATCACGGCGTTTCCCGGCCCGACGTCGGTTTTCGCGCCGAATATCCGATCGAGCGCGCCGTCGAGCCCGGAGAAACGTGGGAATGGCCGAAGAAAAGCGTCCGATGTATCTCGAAGGCGTTCCCACGCGCTCGTACGGCACCAAAGAGCCTATCCTAGGCGCTGTTTCTATCAAGAACGTGCGATCAGCGCAATAATCGGTATCGAAAAAGGCGCTCCGGTCAGCGGGGGGTTGCAAAGCGGATAGGATGTAGCTCAGGACGAGGATGACGGTGCCACGGACCCTGGTGGTACCTACACGCGGCCCGCTGCCACGGCGCACTCTCCTCTTGGCCGTGCCGTTGAATAATGCAGATTCATCGTCGTTCCAACGAGCGATGATTGCATCGCGATATCGCGCCGCTACGCTTTTTTCTTCCTTCCCTCTCTTCGTCTCCTCCCTCTTTCTCTCCCTTTCTCTCGCTTCCTCTTTCTATATTTCTTCCTCTCTCGCTCTTTTACTACGTCTCACTCTCTCTCTCTCTCTCTGTGTTCCTCTGTTTATTTTTCTCTCTATTTCTCCCCTTCTCGCTCCTTTTTGTCCTCCTCTCTCTTCCTCACTGTATATCCCTCTACTTCCTTCTCTCTCTTCCTTTCTATCTCTTTCCCTGTCTCTCTATCTCTCCTTGAGGGGGGAGGGAGAGAGAGAAAGCGCCCAGGGAGAAGTCCAGAGTGCACGATCGCAAGGCTAGGGGGTGATTCGCGCGGCACGATGAAGAGGCAAACCGAGGAAGAGTGGAATCATCTCTCGCTGGCGGCTCGTGGCCGGTTGCAAATTCTACGTCCGCCCTCCGCAAAGTGGAAGAGGCCTTTCCTCCTCGGCCGAATTCGGGCCTGGGGACACGATAAACCGGATTCGAGCGAGTAAACTATGGATGATTCGAGGCGAGAAGGAGCGTAGGAGACTTTTGCGAGAAGGATTGAGCGATAAGGAGATCCCCAAGATCGCGTATCGTTTCTACTTACGCTTATTGATTGGCCTCTTAAGCGGCGGGGATAAATTAACTTGCCGTGGAAGCATCTTCTCGCGAGCTGTTTAAACGAGTTGACTCGTCGCTGGGAGATCGATGATTATGCAGTCGTAATCGATAACTGGATTACTCTCTTATAGGTGGATTGATGTAGCTATCGAGACATCCGCGGGCTCTGCTTTTTAGCCGCATCCGTGTCTTTATATCCGACGCTTACCACGCCGCGTTAGAATGCGCCGTGGGCAAAGCGAGTCGAGGTTTCTTTTCCGATTTGCAAGTACACGCTTGTAAGCAGCATTTTCGATCTGGAAACTATCCTACTTATGGACTAATGACGATGTAGTATCTCTTCGGTTGTGACACGCCTGAAACTACGAGCGCTCGCGGCATAATAATCGACACAATTACCGTGCTCTACCCTCGCCTGCAGCTCGAACAATGATGTCTTAAATAAGATCGATGCGAGTTGTCGTATACGGACAAAAGCACGCATCATTTACATATCAAACGGTCCACGGCGCTCGAACGTTGTGTCATAAGCGCGTGGACAACTTATCGGCTCGTCGAGAGGGAAATCAAAATTGGACGCGATACGTATTCCTGTTCGCACGCAATTCGCGATCGGCGCGCCGGTGTTCGAATATATACGTGTCTCCGCGGAAAGGATTATAAATGCGCGATTGGCGATTACTTATCCGAGATCGACGCGCGGACCCAGCGCCCGAGATCAGGTTGAATTCGTGCTATTCGGATCATTGGAAGGGCTACCATTCGCCAGGCTTCCCCCGAGCATTATTGACCCGCCGACACATAGATCCGGCTACCTAAATTCACGAATACCGATAATAAAATACATCCCTAGGATATCGTAATCACACAAAAGCTATAATTATATACCCTCGAAAAGGAAAGGAACTCGAAAATCCATACTCCACGAATTTTACTTCTCCATCATATTCCACCATTACACAATTATAGAATAATTATATATACTCACAAAAACAATAGAACCCTCCTTCCTCAAAGTCACCAATGCCCACTAGGAATACGAAATTCAGAAGACACTCTTCACATCCCTCAATCGTCCATCCCCAAAGTTCCCAACCATATTGATTCTCAACCCTCAGCCCTTTCTCCCCATCGATAAATTATCCCGCGGATTGGCGGTGGACTAATATCCAGGAACTCTCCGTGCATTACCAAAGGGGTATTACCAAAGACGAGTACAAGTTTGCAACATAAAACCCGAAGGTGAGAGGCAAGAGGGAAGAGCCGGGTTACCGGTTACCTTACCTGACCTCCCCTCGTAAGAGTACGCGCCGGTGACTCGCGTCTTCTTTCCCGAGAGGCGGCCCGTTGCGGTGACCTTTGCACGTCGCGGAAAACGCCGATGCTCCGTGAGGAGCGAGCGAGCGGCACGAATCGAACGCGACCAGTCGATTTCGAAAGTCCCTCGCCGGCGGAAGAGCCGTCGGTGCGGGACGCAGGGGACGAGGAGGATGATGATAATGATGAAGAGGAGAACTGGAAGGCCGAGAAGAAACGTTCCCCTTCGCTCGATGCCCGGAGCGCCTTCTCGATTCGACGTGCCGGGGGTTGCTAACCGCGCCGCCTTTCGACCCTCTTCTTCTTCTTGGATTTACTTTTTGTAACGACCACTCTGAGATCCTTCGCTTGCTCAGACCTAACCGGATGTCGCTGAGATCGTTGGGATTTACAGTTGGAGGTGGATTTGGAAGTACGAGAGATATGGTATATATTAGGCGTGCAACTTTGCTCCCGCAGTTTTCCTATGGATGGTGAATAGTGGCTTTTAGAATACGAGAAAGTAGTGGCGAACAATGGGCGTAATATTTTGAATTATAAATGTATAAGCAGTTTTTAGGATGAAGCCTTGAATTTTCGAGAAAACCGACGGAAGCAAAGTTGCACGCCTATTGTATCGCGTGGAAAAACCTAGAGGTGATGGGCGGTGGGTTTGAAACTCGGATCTTTCGGAGATGCTGGAATTAGTTGCAGTGGAGGGTGCTGAAAGTCGAGATAAGACGAGTTTGGAGGATTCGTGGGGCAATAGGGGTGGGTGTGATAGTAAAGTTACCACTCGTCGGGCGTTTCTTTAATAAATTACTCGAACTCATTGCTTTGCTGGTTGTTACCCATTGCTTTTCTCGGACATTTGGACTGTAAGTTGCTCGTAAGAATCTTGAACTTATTCTATAAATACAATACTGCGTGGAGACGCGCGTTTTAGTTCGATCTAACGCCAATAATACCGTTCGATATTTCTGACTTTCATTTATCTCGCAATCTCCTTCTCAAAGCGGCCAGGTATTCGCGCGATTTTTCCCAACGCGTAGAATCGAAAATCGAGCGAGCTCAATTCCTAGATTAAAGGATAAAAGCCCACACGCGGTAGAAGGTCAATTAAGGTTTAAGCTCGAGGAGGCGTGCTTATGCAGAGCATGAAATCACGAGGCAGGCCGCGCTCGTACTGGCGCACGTTTAGTATCAATTCTTGTTCCATAAGCTAAGGCGGAGCAACGAAATCAGAATCTTTACGCTCCCACTTCCCTTTGTTATTACGTTTCATTGTGAGGCAAAGTGGAACGACAACCGTGGTACGACAACCATGTCCCGCCACATTCAATAATCCAGCTCGGCTCCTACATTGCGTAACCCCCAAGATCCACCTCGTAATAGTTCGCATCTCCACTTTGATCCGGGTGTAATCCACCTTCTCCACGGCCCATTTCATTCTCGCTCTTCTCTTCGAATCCACCTCTCGGAACTTTCATTTCCTTCTTTCCTTACAATCCTTCGCCTCTCCTCCTTCGAGCCCCAGTTCCTCTCGCGGCCGACCTTGACTCCGAGAAACGAGAGGCAATAAATTCGAATCGTCGACTGTTTTGCTCGAAACGAGGATCGCATCCTCGTCCCATACCAACCCCATTTACGTAATAAAAAACCAGGACAATTTCAATTCAAATCTCCAACGAGCCGTCTTCTCAAGTATACATATTTATTATATATATATACACACAACAGGGTGTTCTACAAAAATTTTCATCGATCACAATAACCCATCCATTCCTCTCTGAACATAGCCAAAGCCAACACGACCGACACTAATCGACTCAAGATCCCAAAGTACATACCTCCTTACCCCGCGCCTCCGAAATTTCAGGGGTAAACAGCGCGGATTCGGGTCAAGAGAGCCCTGAACCGAGACATAGCTCGAGAGTCACAAAGGGGGTTAACGTATCCACGGAGTTTACCCGGCGCGGCTACGAGGAGGGCGGGGAGAGAGCGAAGAAGGGAGACGGAGAAGGCACAATTGAATGTTGGCGGACCCGTGGGCGGGACGCGGTTCGATTGTTTCTTTATCGCGATCATCCTCGTTCGTTCGTTCGTTCGTTCGTTCTGCGACGGCAATGGCAATCTCACCACCGGGGCCAGCGGCTGTCCTTCTCGCGCCAGTGCAACCGAGGATCGTGCCGGGTCCGTCCTCGTCCGGCTCGGTGGGTGCGCTCAGAATGCACCTTCTCCGCGGCATTCCAGGGGGGAAAGAAAACCGATCGTTAGCTCTCTGCACAATTGCATCCCGCGGTACGTAAAACGTCGATGGACTAACGGCCGGGGGGGCCAAGGGGGGAGGCGAGGTAAGAAAGAGAGAGAGAGAGATGGAGTATCGTCGATTCGTCGCGATCCGGACTCCCCCGCGTCTCGAGGATTCGCAGGCTGCACGTGCGTTTACACCGTCGCTGGAATTTCGTCCCAGCCTCGCTTACTTCATCGATGAAAGTCAACGGCGATGAAAGGTGCACGGCGCAAAGATCAGGCACGGGAGGCAAAGGAGGATCGAGGGTTACGCGGAGGCAGGTGGGGGGAGGCTCGCTAACAGTTTGAGCGGCATAGGCTTTTCTGCGAAAATCAGGTGGAAAAATGGGGAGCTGCGCTATGGCTCTTGCTTTTTTTTTTATTATTCATTTTGGGCATCGAGTGCCAAGGTCGTTTGCCCTAAGACTTACTTCTTCAGGATGGATTCCAAAGCACAAGAGCTACGGTATACGTACCGCGTGGAAAAGACAGAGACCATGAGCGAGATTCCAGCCCGGGTCTGAAGCTTCTATCCACTATACTACCGTAGCTCCTATGGCGCTTTTTTTTTTAATTTATTTCTTTGCACGGACTGCTAAGGTCATTTGGCCTAGGACCTACTGTTTAAGGTGGATTCCAAACTTCCAGAGCTACGGTACACATATCACATGGAAAAACCAGAGGTGATGGGCGGGATTCGAAGCCGGGTCTACCTCGTGGCAGTCCGAGCCTCTATCCACCACACCACCGTGGCTCCTATGGCGCTTGTTTAATTCCGTGCCGACAGACGCATCGAGAAAAGCCAAGCGCGTGGTCGCTGTCGGCTTCGAGCTCGATGCGCTGGCACTTTTAGCGCCGACCATAAGAAGCGTGATTTCGACGCTCGAGGATGGAAGGCTCGAAGGGGGGTTTCGGTGTTTTGTTGCGGATGCGGCGCACTGGAATTGCCCCGGATGATTTTGATCGAAACACGGACGCTTTTGGGGTCGAACGGTCGAGGTGAAAATCATTGGTATTGCAACACGGCTGACTTTTACCGGCGGTTCTACTTCCACTCCCTGAGAACGTCGGTGCGAATGATTCTTAGCTCGATCTGAAACTTAATACGCAACAATGCCTGTCCGTGCTCGTTGGCCTCGGTCACCCCTTTTGTTAGAACCGCCCATTACAAGCGGCCAGGAGGTGATCCAATTTTCGCAATCCTACGCTGAATATCGCCGTGCCTCGATTCTTCTCCGCTAAAGAAACCGATGACAAGTTTGGCGAAGTATTGTCCCTGGATAAGATTTCTCCTTAATAATCGTGTCGTTGCAAAGCTTCGGGAGCTAGTTGGCTCTTTCGAAGCAGACGAGTGTGGAGGGTATATGAAGTAGCTCTTGTTGTAGAGTTAACTCCTTGCCTGGTGGTTTGGTATACATTTTAACCCTTTCCCTACGATATCTCTGTTATGCCCTATATATACAATAGCCCATTATAATCCGCAAAAAGATTTTATCTCGGCAAAATGACCAAAGTAGTCGATGCCGGAAATTCAACGACAACAACAAGATTCTATCTCACCCATCGAGTATCTCTTAATTCTACTCACCCACATTGCATCGATCCTACTAAAACATCTCGAACACAATCAATACATCCTAAACAGTTATCGTGTAACACTGAAAAAAGTGCACACACAAGAGGACATCTAGGTGACGATAAAAGACACAAGTGCGAACATCGAAAACTACCGGTTCAGTGGCATTACTCCGTCGCAACGAAGAGGTTAAACGATTGGTCCAAGGCCAAACGACCTTAGCAGTCCGTGCCAAAAATAAATCGAAGAATAGGATCAAGAAGAAGAAGGAATTTCACGTCTTCCTCCTTTCCAGACATTCGCTGGCAATCCCTCGGTCCTCTTCCAGCCACAGGACCAAATCAAGGCTCCCCCCCTCCTTCCGCTTCCTGAGAAAGCGGGGGAGCGCGGATTCTCAACCGCGCTCGCGAAACCCGATATCCCCCGTCGAAGCTTTTCCGAGGGGCCACGATCGTTGGCCCTGATAGCCCCTCTGGCATCGGTGGCACGGCAGAAGGCGGCCGCATGAGCGCGGCATGCGCAGACTTCTGGGATTTCGCAAGCGGCACTCTCCGTTGGAGATAAAGAGAAATACCTGAGAAGGTGCAGGTGAGGTAAGGCTCGACGAAGAAGAAGGTGGAGGAGGAGGGCGAGGGAGGAGAGGAGGACTCTCCGCAGCGACCCGGCACGAGAGTTGCTGAGAGAAGAACCGAGAGAGATAGGCATGAAGAGAGAAAGAGAGAAAGAGAGATAAAGAGAGAGGGAGAAGAGAGGATGGAGAGGAGGAGAGAGAGAGAGAGAGAGAGAGAGAGAGAGAGAAGGCAGAGAGAACGGAATATGGGATCACCTAAGGTTAGGGTTCGCGATGCTGCGCCCACGTACCTATTGTCTCTACTTTCGTGCGCTGCGGGAAAAAGGACGCGAGTTGCCTACGGTGCGCCGCGCCGCGTGCACACTGCCGACCCCTTCCTCGCCATGGGATGCTCCGGTACTCCATTTCCTTGAGAGAGAGAGAAAGGTGCGTCTTCGGGATGCTGGATGTGAGACGCGGCCTAGGCGCGACATGGTCCTCGGTCTTCATGACCCCCCTCTTACCTAGGGGATAATAATCGGATTGTCGATCGCTCCTCTCCGGAGGAGAGCGCGAAGGGAGGAGGACGGGGGGAGGTGGTGGCTTTTTTGCGTCATCGGGTGTGAATTCGTAGCGACGAGTGAGGAGAGAGAGAGAGAGAGAGAGAGATGGAGAGAGGGAGAAAGGTGCGTCTTTGGGATGCGAGGTTCGACCTATGTAAACTATCACGATGCGGTGCCGGTGGTTTTCATACCCCTTCCTTGGAATGGTAAAACCTCGGGGCGAGCGTCCTGGCGCGTCGCTGCTCCTCGAGGAAGATGAAGAGGGATAGAAAAGTGCCGCTTCGTAACGGTAGATATGATTCGAAGTTTGGGTAGTGTCGATTTTTTTATTCTCCTGCTTTGACTGTGTACCTTTTGGCACCAGTGTCGCTTATTTGGTTTTCGTAGACTTCTGCTTAGAGGGTATAATGTTGTACGGCTGCTCGATAAGGCCATTTGGTGAATTACGACTGGGTATATTGTTTCTTTTTAACGTTTGATTTGTCGTAGATGCTCGATGGTCCTCTTTTTGAAGTACGAGAGAGATTGGACGTTGTTTTTTTGCGGGAGGTATTTGTCAATTTGTATTGAAACGCGGTGAATGACGAGAATTGAATGTGCGTCACCTGTATACTGCATGATGCATCTAATGGAGCATGATATAATAGAGTGTTTTAGTATCCCTGTTTTTATTTCGTAACCGTGTCTTGAGACTCTCAGGAATGAAGAAAAATCTCCTCTACGACTTTAAGAACGTGGTCTAAGTGTATTTAATTTTTGGGAGAACTAGAAGACAGAAAAAGAGCTTTGCAACGGGTGTGAAATTAATCTGATACTGTCATCGAAGCAAGTGTTTTGCTCAAAACGGTAGAAAAGAGGGAAATCCTTAAGCCTTTCTGCTCTGTTATATCAAATTATGATCAGCTGTAACAGCGAGAACTTTTGTTATTTTTTTGATCTGTAATCACGACAATATAATCCTAGGGTTATCGTCGACTCGCGTTGTTTCTCTCCGAAAGATAGAGAAAGGTGCGTCTTCGAGCCGTTGTACGTGGAACGAAAGCCGGATAGCTATGCAATGACGACAGACTTTTTTAATCTCGTGCCGCGAGCAGAGGACGATAAAGCTATTTTACACCGCGCGTATTTAACTTTCATTATTATCGCGCGCGTTCAGATTTTTTATCATTACTCTTATTTACATTTTATTATTATTACGTCATGTGCATAGGCTTAATACGCGAAGTGTTGTCCGTTAATGGCCGGACATGAAAAGAAGTTGAATAATTATGCGCCGACCATGATAGTTTTGTGAATTTGCATATTATCCACGATTGCCTGCGAATGACTCGGGAATTGCGAAATGGATATATTTTAGCCTTTTTTATTTACAATACAATCCGAGTGAGACGATTGTTCGGATAAAATTCAGCACTTCGTACCGATAAAGAAATCGTTCAAAGAATTCTAATATGCGTGAACGTGCATTTGATTATCAGCATCGCGATCAAAGAAATTCACGTACACTACGCTTGTAAAATCAATTCCTCGACTTTTAGCATCTCCGTGGAATTTGACCTATTATCAACCGAATCAAAACTTTAGCGGGTCGCGGATGCGAGTGAAATTTTCGTGGATATCGTTTCCGCTCGTCCGTATTCGGCGAATAGTGACAGATGTATTAATCTGATAATACGGATTATATAACGTGGACGGATTAAGATAACGGCCCAATGCTGGGGCAAGGTAACGAAGTCAGGACGATATTTTTGGGTGATCGGTTTCACGTCACGACGGATGAACACACCGAATTTTCGATTCGAAGAAGACTTTTTGCACGTATGCGCCTGTTCTTCGTGATCGATGCCTCGGATTGTATTCAAATCCGCTCGCTTTGAATGACACCCGATGATTAATACACGTGTAATCCGGGTTAAACTCGAGGCTGGCGTGAATAATTGGTCTTTGTCGGAATTTTCGTTTCTGTTATAAAAAGGAAATCTCTCGCCATCGACGGCCGTCTAATTATGTCCCGCAAATTACGGCCGATGCTAATATGATGTTCCCTGACCTTTACTGTAGCGCCATGCATGAAACGAGGAAATGCTAAAAAAGATGTTACTTTGTTTAACCTACTTCTCTCACGGAAGATATCGAAGGGATGGTTTTACGGGCAACGATTATCCCCGTACATCTAACGCGAGATTTTTGTTACACAGACCATGTAATCTGCGATGTAAATTGGATGTTAACTGTACAATTTCAATGGCTGCTTCGACGAGTGAATAAGGTTTTATTCCTCGTCAAGGAACCTATAATATTTTATACATTAAGAACTGGAAGTTGATGACTCCTTGAATATTTAATTGAGAATTTCATTAATCATCTTTAGCTTATTCGTCTGATACTGGAAAATATTATCAATCCTATCGAATCATTATTGAAAAGTATTTCAATTTGTAATATATACCGTATATCTATAATTTCAAGCAAGTAGTTCAGCGAAAGAAGTTAAAAAAGATCAGTGTTCCAACGTAACTATTGCACTTCATTTAGTATTTAAGTAGCTTGTTCTATTTCCACGCTGAAATCGGGTCGTCGAGAAGGATTTTCGGAAGTCGGGATCGTCGGCGAGGAAAGAAGAACGAAGTTCGCGCTGTGCGAAGACCTTTTTGGAGTTTGCAAAACAAGAGATTTTCCTACGCTCCCAATTCTGTCGTAGCCGTGAGTTAATTAAAGTTCAGATGGCACAGTTCGGCAGACTTATTTATAAATCGTAATAGATTTCAAATGAATAGAGCACACGGAAACCTGGTGGCTCCAGAGTCATCTATTCCGGGTGGCGGCCACCAACGTTGTGCACGACTTTGCTCGATGGTTCCCACCTACCGTAACCGCGCGGTCGCCGCTTCTAAACGTATCACTGTTCTTTAACAATCGTCCCGAACTACCGTGTTTGTAATTAGGCACGATATTCGTGTCAAACGGACCCCGAAAGACTTTCACGAAACCAAACTGACGACCCTTTTTAGAACTCGCGGACCTTCATCACGATGGCTGAGAGCTTGTAGCTGTATTCCTCGATCAGTCCTATATTTTTAGTAATCGCAAGTTCTTCGACAAATTAAATACACTCATGATAAAAAGGTGTTTAATCCGTACCTATATTTCTTTTTGCTTATTAGATCTCCTTTCAGATTATTGTGTTTTTTACAAAAGTTCGATTGCTCATTGTTTATGGATGTACGTATATACATATCGTTACCCGAGTATCCAGATTAGCCAGTCACCGGACAGTTATAATTCAACATGGCACGCAGTATCTTATTATATAAGAACCTCTATTATGCGATACCGAAGTTCAGGAGAGTTCGTCGCGATCAGTTTATCCGCGGAGAATTGAAACAGCATTTACAATAAAAGGCGCTCGTTGAACATACTTGTCCATTACGTCCAAGCTTAGGCTGGCTTATCTCCCTAATAACCTCATGGATGTCAACGAATTAGCCGAAGATGGATAAGATAATTCATAGAAGATATCTTCCGTATTGAGTTAATATCCCGAAGGTAATCGAAGCCACGGGGAGACTCATTAATGTCAATAGCGATTTATGCACGTGGGAGTATCTTCTAGATTTCTTCGAGCGCTGATTATCGATACTCGATCTTGCCAGGGTACGCCTATCATCGGCATACTTACGTAAATTTAAAGAGTAATAGACGTCGAAAGTCCCTTCGATGACGTTATTCTGAGAACCGTTAGCTTTCGAGAGTTAACATCTCGCCAGGCTTTGCCTCGATTCGCCCTCTCCCACTGCACGCGACTTTTAATACGATTTTACACTTTCGATTCGCTTACGCGCCGCATTAACGGGAGAAAATGCGAGCTGCTATTTTGCAACCTGCCGGGCATAAATTATTGTGGATCGAAGCGCATGATGTAAACATAAATTTTCAAGATCCCGTCCGGAACCTGTTTCTATTTTAACCAGAATTATTTGACTTTTACTTTGGATTACGGGGATTCGCTTGGACGGGCTTAAAAATCGAAAACCGACGGGCAACATTTCCGGGTATTACAGTGCATCGTACGTAGAGCCACGGTTTCCATCGTGACCGGACCCTCGACTTCGTTGCTTTATCTAAATTTTAATCGGCTAATTAAGCTCTCACCGGGATGAACATGGCACGGTTTTTAAAACAAGGCCGCTCGTTAATGCGCGGGATTACCAAATTATTCTCGATCTCTCGCTTTGTCCTCACCTACTGCCGTTTATATATCGAGGATACGAAGTTTCTTCTCCCAATGACCACCGTTATTGCGCGTGATTTACTATTGATCAAGGCGCTGTTGCGGCATACGACGGGAAGGACGAGTTTTGCCTCAAAAAAGTAAGAGACACAACTCGAACGAGAATTTGTAACCGGTCATGCAATCCGCGAACTGCAAAGTGGCTCGCAAAGTATGTCGCTTACATAATTCAAAATAAACTAACAATAAGCGTGCGTCTTATAAGAATTTAAGATAAACATGGCTGAATATATTTTAAGTCATCCTAAACATTGATTTTTTTACACGAATCTACATTTCCCTGATTTCTCTTTATTATACAAACTTTAATCCCATCGCTTTACAAACCACCTTAATATCCCAACATCCCCATCGCGCTTTTACGACAACCAAGAAACTTCCCTAAAATAATTAAATAAATTGACATAATCGTCTCCTCATCAAGGCCATTTCCTTCTCCAAGTAACATCCAGTTCATACATCAAATACACGTAATCGAACCCAGAAGTAACATCCGAATAGACTCTAGAATATCAATCACCGGAACGGTCCGACCTTCGCGTACCATCCCCAAGAATTTTCACGCGACGACGATGAGCCTCTCAACGGTACCAGAGGGTAGCAGCCTTTCCCGCACTCATAGCCAAGCTATCCGCGGCCCCGCCATATACGAGAGCCCAGGGTAAATCACCTTCGCGGCTGAGAGTCGTGCAGACATTTCTTTCCTTCCAATTTCCACGGAGGTGCAAGCTCCGCGTTCTCGGCCCGACTCCGGTCTAGCGCGAGAGGCTGCCTCATCCAGAGCTCGCTCCCCGCGATCCGTGTCCCTTCCCTTCTCTAATCGCTCACGCAGTAATCGGCTGTGTCCCACTTAACTTGGATAGCGTGGGATAGGCCCTTGGGAGATGATAATTACACGTCGCGTTGCGGGTCGACCTACGGGCATGCTGGCACGACCGTATCGTACCGTACGTTACTGCCGTGCACTCTCACCGGTACTCGCCCTCTCTCACTCTCTCTCTCTCTCTCTCTTTCTCTCTTTCTCGCTCTCCCACTCTCACTCGCTCTTTCTCCCCTTCTCATTCCCCCTCACTCCTTTTCTCACTCTTCCTCCCTTTTTCTCTCGCTCTCTCCCTCGCTGCCTCTCTCCCTCTCTCTCTCATCCTCGCTCGCTCTTTTTCTCGCTCCTCCTCTCTTTTTCTCCAGCTCTCTCCTTCGCTCTCTCTCTCTCTCGCTCTCCGTTACACTCTCTCCCTCGCTCACTCTCCCTCACGCTCATTCACCCGCTCGCCTATTCTCTCTCCCTTTCTCCTTCTCTCTCCTTTTCTCTCCCTTCTTCTCGCGCACGTGCTTCTCCTCGGCCGCTCGACCGGCTGGCGTTCGGCACCGTGCGGTACTTCTCGTACACGCCGACCGGTACCGATCCTCGCTCTTGCTTCTTTCATTATGCTCGCTTGTTTGTTTAATTTCCACGGACGATCGCTGGGAAGGCAGGGCGGGGGTGGAGGATCAGAAGTGGTTCAAGGGGTTGAGATGACTGAATGAATATTCGTCGAATTCGTAACGATTTTGGAAGAAGTTTTATACATTTTTTCCCGCGTTTTCTAGGTTGTATATAGATCTGTTTTTATATATTATTATTTAGATTTTTTTGAACGAGTTTGTTAATTTGGAAAGATGTATTTATGTATTTCGTATTTAACAAATTGCTAAAGTGACGAACTTTTTAGGGTAGGTTACACCCTGTCTGGAAACAGGAGCTTTATCATTTTCTGTTCTTATTTATCTTCATCCTCATTTTTATGAGGAATGAAATTTGGAGATGTTGAAACTAGAGTTTGTACTGTACGCTATGACGAATCCAGGAGGCACGTTGGTCGTACCGCTTACGGGGATGGGACTGCTTGAATTGGGTTCCAAACTATCTGGAATTCGTACGTTGCGCTAAGCGGTTGGCGGTCTTTGATTATAGTCGACGTCCACGCGAAAGCGTTAAGATGGATTCCAAACCATCGACAACTACTTTGCTGTAGTAAGCGCTCGGCGGTCTTTGATTATAGTCGGCGCTTGTACCGAAAGGGTAAAGTCGGATTCCGAACGGTCGTGCACTATAATATACATTATCGCGTTAAAAAATCTGGCGCTGATGATTGGGAAAGAACTCCCTAGAATCTTAGTTCAAACATCCATTTAGTACCGTGGTTTATTCTAGTGCATATTACTACAGTCGCATGCAAAAGTCTAATGACGATACCAGGAATCGCGTTTCACCTCCTCGGAGTCTGAATATAAATTTCTGTCGGTTACCATACGCGGTTGCATAAGCGACGATACGGAACGAGAATAAAAGTCTACAACCCTTCGGACCGCTTCGATTTGTCACCCACATATTATTGGTTAAAAATAATTAAAGGCTATAATAACAACTTTCTGGTATAAATTTGTGTTTTACATACTACATTCGATTAAAAACATTATTGGCGACGATCAAAAGACGGGCGCAGATTCTCCGGAACTCGAGTTTATATCTCTAGCCACTATCATAATCCATTACGGCATACTCTCTCGAATCAAAAAATCCAATGCTGATCACTGAGATTACGGCTTTCTACAGAGCGCGAGCCTACGACTCTACCAGCGCAGCTTGCCGCAGCGTATCTCCTCCGATTAAGAAACCCAGTGATGATGACTGAGATCAAGCTCTGGCTTTCCAGAATACGAGCTTGTGGCGCTATCCCGCGCGGCACCTCCTCGCGGTGCACATTCTCAGGTTAAGGGAGCCAGTAACTACCGCCATATATCAAGCTCTGACTTTCCACGATACGAGCTTGTAGCTCTGTCCAGCACCGCGGCTCCTCGCTGTGTATATCCCCGAGTTAAGAAACCCAGTAACGATGGGCAGATATCAAGCTCCGACTTTCCATAATACGAGCTTGTAGCTCTATTCAGCACCGTAGCTCGTTACGTATCAGATTAAAAGTCCAACAACGACCGCAGAGAATGAACTCTGGCTTTCTATAATACGAGCCCCGTGCATTTAAGATCTGCATTTATCGAGTAATAGCGATGACGACTCCGATCGAGAGCCCAGGCTCCGTGGAATACGAGTCCGAAGCTCTATTCACTACCGTAATTCACTATCGTCACAGCTGTCCGTGTCCTCGGCGGGAATAGTACCGGGTAAGTGCCGGGGTCGAACGCGCCAACGCAACCTCCGTATCGCGCCATCGCGGCTCGACCCGCTGTGAGAGTATCGCGATTAACGCGCATAATCGAGAGGCGAGACGAAAGTGATTTCGCTGTCTTGGGAAAAGGACGAAGCTCGTCCAACGCCGTGTTGCAGGGATAATAAGAATATTTATTTATGACAGGATAACGAAGCATGGCGAAGGACGAGTAGTTGGACAATCGAGATTGATCGAAGTTCCTCCAATATTGATATGGGAATGTATCGAGGATAACGATCATTTTCAGGTTTTCCAAATGATCTTCGTTTAACACTAGAAGAGACCGTCGCGCGTTACGTGATATTCAGTGGGCCGATGGGATTCTGATTTTTTTTTAGCCTCGCAAGGTAGGTCGAAGAATATCGGACGAGTTATGTAAGGGAATGTAATATATCGATAAGGTCGGTGTGACTGCATAGCGTAATTACGGGTAATAAAAATAATCTAGGATAGAAGGAAAGGGAGTTGACATGCAAACGTGCTTCGTGGGTAAGATGCGACGTAAAGGTCTCATAAGGGTTTACGAAGATACCGTGGATAGAAGGTCGGGTTTTTAAAGCGACTACCGGGGTTTGAACTTATGCGTAGGATACAGTCGGTGTTTTGAAACGAACCTTTAAGAACGGATAGGTTGAATGGTCAGATAACCTTAATAGTCGAAGGGTGAGAATTAAATAAAGAAACGCAGAAGGGCTAAACGATCTCGGATGCGCAAACCGACTTCGATGCTTCGATATTCAAGCGAGATCTCATCGGAGGGCTTTCAATTTTCACGACTTTCTTCTCATAAAGCCAGAAAGCGCAATCTTAACAGTATACGAAAAATCCGCCTCAAACGGTACTTTCTGAACCAAACGACCTTAGAAGTCGACGCCAATAGCTAAGTACACGAATGAACAAAATACCGATAAATAAGCGCCTTAAATGCCAAACCAATCAACTTAACTTTTGCCCATTATAATATCCGCATGCCTGCTAAGTAAAGTACGGTTTAAACAGCATGGACTTTCGTGACTTCGATTTCGTGGAATTAGTCGGGGATACGTACGGAGATATACGAACACTGGGCCAATATCGCCTCGCGGATCTGCATCGAGGAACCCTGAAATTAAACGAAGAGGCTCCCCCCGAAAGCAGTTCTTTCGAAAACTCCATTTTCCCATTCGTTAAAATTAGACGAGACGATGAATTGTTGAGGATATCTCGGAGGAGTAATTCGACTCGGGAGTTCGGCAAGGCCAAAATACGCGGCTCTCGATTTAGCCGCGGCCGACGCCGACGCCGTGCCGCGACGCCGGCGTCGGCGAATCGGCTATAATATGATAATAACGCTCGGCACTCCCCACGGCGGACCACGTCTATATGTTCGCCTTCGTCTTCGAAGTGAAAGGCGGGCGAGTCGCGGCTGCGGCGGCGGCGGCGGCAAGCGCGCTGCTTTATGCCGCGCTAAGCCTATGCCTATGCCCGAGCTATGCTCGAGCTATGCCGCAAGGTCCCCGCCGCCCCTCCAAGGGTCAGAGGTCGGCTCACCCACTCCCCTCCTGGCCCTTCACCTTCTGTCCTCCATCCTCTCGCCTTCGGCTCTTACTCTCCCCCGTGCTCCGCTCTGTGATCTCTCGCCACCCCCCTCTCCCCCTCCTCCACGATCCCCCATCCTTGTCTCGCACCTCGTCCACCTCGATCCTCCATCCTTGTCCCACAACCTCGTCCTCCTCGATCCTCCATCCTTCTCCCTCGGCTCGTCCTTCTCGATCCTCCGTCTCTATCCCTTCTTGCCTCGTTCCTCGCGATCCTCTTCCATCCTTATTCCGCGAGCCGTTCATCGGCGCTGTCCGTCCTTCTCGCACTACCAGCTCGCCTAGGCGAGTCCACGCTTCCCTCCTCCCGGACCCGACAGCCTTTTCCCTCTCTCTCTCCTCGGTGTTCTGCCGCTGGGATGCAGGCGTGCGGGCCCGCTTCTGCGAGACGGGCCAACAGGATCTAGCAGCGCGGGGACGGGGGCGCGAGCGTATCGCGGCCGTGCCGAGAGATACGCTTGGACGATTCGAGAATCATCCTTTGGGGACGCGGGCCGGGAGGCACCCGACGTTCTGGTGCAAAGATCGACTGGTGGATGTCGAAGGAGTACGACGGTCGATTGTTCCTATAATAATTGCATGCGAGGGGAGTATGAGCTGTTGTTTATTATTGTTGATTTATATTTTGTGCGATGATGGCTCGTAATTTTGCTCTTTTTTTCGTTCGGTGAGTAGGTTTGTTTATATATATAGGGTATTTATTATTTCGTGCTTCGGAAAGAATGCTCGCTGACCCCTGTTCTGTAACTCGCGATGACTTCAATGAACCTCCCGTTTACGTGCTTTGTTCCAAGTCGGCTATTGTTTCTTTCAGGATTCGTAGATCGTTGCGGGTCGAAAGGCCACTCGTCGCCCGATAAGTGATCTATTCCTCGTATTCCAATTTATCTTCCCGTTTAGAAGCGCGAAAGTATACGGAAACACGGATTAATGTGTATTTAAAAAACCTTAAACGTTCTAATTAATATAATTTTGAATTTAGTTCTGAGTATCTTAGACTTTTAAATCGAGCTTCTTAAAAACTATATTCGTGGAAGAAATACTATTTTACGTATAACGCGATAACCTAACCTTAAGAAATAAAAAAAAATTGATAAAATTACGAAAATCAGGAACCATCGTCAAGCGCAGGAATGCATTTTTCGTCCTTCCTTCGTCGTTGGTCCTGCATTCCATTATATCACTCGTTAACGGAGAAGTCAGGTCTCGGCCGTATCGTGCCGAAGTCGGCGTTGGATTTTTTGCTCGTGAATGGACCACGTGCGCGGCTCGATGATGCGTATCGCGGTTCACGCACGTGCGGACAATGGTCCATAGACGTGCGAGTATGCGAACGGGTTGCAGAGACGTTTTCCTAGGGCTTATACGTCGCGACACGTGCGTGCGGATGCAATGTACGGCCCGTGCCTTTACATCTTCTTCGATCTGTGAATTACGCGAGGTACCGCTGCGTTCCATACGTTCCCAAGATTGTTTTTATCTCATCCGCAGACGTGCGGTGCGTACCAAGAAACTTCCTCGACTCGCTCATAATAATGACGCCCTATCATTATTACCCTACTTTATCCGCGATACGAGTAACCTTAATTCATAGTCAAAAGTAAATAGTACATTCTTGCGTCATTATCATAAATGAAAGCGCGATCTTTCGTCCACTTCATTCATATAATTCATTCAGCCACGTTTCGTGTCTCCCCGCGGGACCAACCGAAGACTCGAACGTAGCACACCAGAGAACAAACCACCTCTGTCACCCGCCTCAAACTCGCCCAAAGGTGTAGCAACGATTTCTCGAAAGTTGCCCAAGAATACGCAATTTCTTCGAACAAATTCCCAATCACCGAGGGTCGGCTTCGCGAAGGCCCAAAGTAGACGTCCGTTAATTAAAGGACACGAGATCCCATTTCATTAGCAAATTGGCGGTGGTCTCGCGGAGGCGACCCCGGCTCTATAGATCACGGAGAGGAGCCCGGAGCGGCCGTGTAAGATGGATGGTGTCGGACGGAGTAAAAGCGCGTTATAACGACGGGGGAATAAATATTAGAGTAGGTACACGGGTGGTATTACCATACAATACGCATACCGCGTAGAGTCGTTTCGCGGGCCACGCAAGGGTGCGACGCCTCGGTGTCGTTGCTCTTAGAGCCATTTCTGCACACGCTCGGTCTTGTGCCATACTCCGTGCTCTCTCTTTCTCCCTTTAATCGCCATTAATCACCGCGATCTTCCACCCAGTCCCACGCAGGCAGCCTTGCGCGCACGATATCGAAATACCGGGGAACAAGCCTTCCCTAAAGACCGAACTTATCTTAACCGCCGGCTTGTATTCCATTTATATTTCCCATCGGGACAAAGGGTATTGCCTTTCGGATTATATTTACGGCACTTTTGATCCTCTCGACGCAGTACGTTTTTCCGAGATTTCGCAACGACGATTGGGGGAAAAGAAGGGTACGTTTCTTAGCGCGGCGCTCCTCGAGAAAAATAAACGTTGCGCAACCTCCTCCTACCCGAAGGATAGGACCGCGGATACTTCTGTGATCGTACCCTGGCACGTTTGATTAAAGAGAAAGAAACCGGCTGAGGCAACGAGCCTACTTCTGCGCGGTGGATAAACTTGGGTTTGCACGCGAAGGATCCGAGCGCAAATATCTTTTATCACCTCTCGATGGTTCTCCATTGCGATACGTAAGCTGGAATTCCATCTGCTTGGAATTCACCATAACGCTGAAATTATCGAAGCGGTCAAAATGATCGATCGCTCATTTCTTAGAGAAACAACTCCGCTCTGTGACGAGGCACTTCTCGAGATTTTCCAGGATTTTATTCCAGCCTTTGGATTATTATACCGATCCATTAATATCTTCCTTTGTTCCCTCTTTCTGTAAGGATACGTGTGATATATCTAAATACCTTAAAAAATGGCTAGTGGATTTAGTAGCGAGACAGCGTGTCCTGGCCCCAAAAAATCCTTGACCATCGATACATTCGTCACATCCGCAATTCCGGTCCGCTTTGCACGCCTGCAAATCCGTGCTCCTCCGCTCCCTCATCGCCCGCAGCGATCGTCCTCTCTCTTTCGTTTCTGCGCGGGTGACAGGTGAAACGACCTATACGTGCAGGACGCCGAGGTCGTGCACCGTTCCCCGAGGATACCTAATTCCGGAGAAAAGGGGAGAACCAATCGAGGACTCGCGATGTCTAGGAGGCGTAAGAGAAACCGTTACCAACCGAGGAGCCATCGTTCTTTGGGGGAAACGATTAACATCAAATCTACCAGCCACTTTTTGGACATATTTAGGTACATCGTGTATACCCTCGAAAAAAAAGATGACGAAGAAGATGTCAATGGATCGATAGCACGATCCATATACTGTAGTTAAATCATGAAGAGTCTAAAAAAGTTTGATGGCTTTAGCGTAGAAAAATTCCAGTGAGAAATAGGTCACATAGGGTTCGAAGCATATCGTTGATCTGCATTACGACCAATGTCTACGCCTGATTACCGATAATTGTACACCGTCATCGTGAACCAAGTCGGTTTTGTAATCACCGCTGTAATCAGTCAACAACCTCTCGCGTGTCACTCTATAAGATCGCTGAACCGTTTCCCTGTTATTAAACATTCTTTCCAAGCGACGCGCTATCCAAACAGCGTTCCGTTTGAGCGGTTCAAAATCGATTTTAGGTAGTTCGAGGATAAAATATCTTCCATTCATGCGGCCGTGCATGCAGCGCACAATGATCCCGCGATTATCCTCCATTACCATGCCTGAGTACATTATCGCGTACGCACGGGGGAGATTAACAATCGATAAGGAGAATCCCCATGAATTTCCTGTTTGTCCTATTAAATTCTAATCTCGGCTGCTAAGGATTATCTTCCGTCGTAATTAGAGAGGCGAAAGTGGTAGGTACGTACGTCCTCGTAAACGCATAATTACCGCTTGTCTCTGCGTCGGCACGATCAGAAGTCGGCGCACGGGGATCTTTTACGATTACTTAATGTAAGTAATTGGCAAGAGCAGTAAGTAATATTACTTAATGTAAGGTACACGGTCTACCTTTGAGAGCGACTGCCGTGCGACATGAACGCTCGAAACACCGTTACACACCGATAAAACGTTGACACGCTCATTGTGAAATAGCGTTAACCGTTTCTAATACGTTATAGGAGCCTGGGGTATGATGAATTAAGCGTGCTCCGGCGGAAAATTAATTTCGACCTTTGTCCACGGTATTTAGTTTAAAATCCACGGTTATTGAAATTTGAAAAGGGTACGGGGGCGGTGCTCGTAGAGTGAGTTAAGGACTGGAAACGTTATGCGCGATATTGGTGTGAATTTTGGCAATGATAATAAATGAATTCGTGGATTATATCTTCGATGTAGAGTCTTTTGAAACGTGTATCCATGCTGTATGATATAACTTTTTTTATCGATTTATCGTTCTTCAAAGGTATCGAATCGTAATCGAATTACGCGTGTGTTGAGAATACAAAAAAACTCGCCAATATCACAGGGGCGATGAGCATCGTGCAATTAATGCGCGAGCTCGTATCATTTCCACGTAGCTCGAGTAGAGTTGGAATATAAGTTAACAGGTGCGATAAAACGGGCAGGCGGGTTAAAAGAATTCGACAATTACTGATACACGCCAGGCAGGAGATAAGCAATCGCGAGACAATGACAAAGCGCGCACAGGAGTCACAAAGTGGCCAGCAGGAAGCAGATATGGGATCTGGAAAAAATGTTCAACCCGTTAACCATTCCTGACCAAGGCCAAGCACGGTTGTTAACGACTTTGTAGGCTCGGCACTCCGCTGCTCCTTGCAGCGGTTCAGCATTAGTCATCCGTCAAACACGATGAAACCCGTATTACGTACATCCGCGAGCCACCGCGCCGATCTCACCATGACTTTTCTTCATCCACTATAAACCCATATCTGCGATTTCACGCAGACCCTAACGGACCTGCTTGCACTTTCAGCTATTTTTCTCCCCGGGCCTTAGCCGGTGCGTCGTCGATCCTTTTGTTCCTCGCGCACATGATCGAACGTACGAGCTATGCTTTTGAAAAGGTCGTAAATCAGCGAAATTGCACGGCTGCATAACGGAATTTCCCAGACTTTGTTGTGGTCTTTCCTAGCAGCCGTGTGTGATGCAAGCGAAATGCCTGCTGCTTGTATTTTTGGATCGTGCCCACGATACCTTTTGATACTTGGCTATCTTTTCGAGCGATATTTCACGCAGGAATGATATTCTTACAGATGTATGGTGCATGTTATTAAATATATGGATGTATGTTGTTATATACTAAGCGACGCTTCGTTGAATCGTGTCGGTAAAGAGACATTCGGGATCAATTAGACTGTGTTATTATCGAGATAAGTATGATTACACGATCGATTTATACACTGGAAATTGAGAGAATACGCGTTGGATTAAGGATATTATGAGATGCTGCCGTATAAATGGAGGTATCGTGACCCATTGTGCTATAATGGATAAAGGCTTGGCCTAATATCCTTACACAGGATCAATTTCCCCGCGATATTTCTAAACTTTTTCGTAGAGGGTGCACACCATAGATCGAGCGATCCAAAGTTCATTCCGAAGAACAGACTTTAAACTAAACAGCCTCCACGATCGACGCTGGCAATTTCACGTTTAATGCTCTAAATCGTTATATCTCGCCGCGCTTTTCAATGGCGATGGACCTTTATCCACGTCCACGAACGCGAATTCACTTACTTCGCGTATCTCGTACGCTTATTAAGGGGAAAAACTTCCACCAGAGGAACATAAGGAAGGAAGTAAATCGTATAAATAATTGCGAGAAAGTAGGTAAATACGATAAACGGCTAAAATCCGGCAGAACGTTAAACCGATTAAAAAGGACGCAATTACGCAAACGGCCTTACGCAACCATGAACCTCGATCGTGCGGATGGCGGCTGAGTTATAGGGATGAGCGCGACACCCTTTTACACCCGACGTTTCAATCCTCCAAGACGCCGCGGCGTACAGTGATTCGGAACGTGAAAATCCTGGTCAGAATCTAATGCGATTTTTATTTTATTTTCACGGACTCCTTATTGGGCAGTAGGCTTTTAAAGAATAGTAAAATCGTCGATGTCCGCGCGAAGTGCTTTCAACCAAATTGTACAAGGAACTGTTCTTTTGATCGTCAGTTTGGCAAGTATGTCAATTAATTTTGACGCCCATTTCTAACTTTTAATATTCTTAATACACTACAAAGAAATCAGTCGTCACTCTTTTATAAGTAAAAAAAATCAATAGGTGCAAACAAGTGAATACAAAAGAGACTTCGGAGACCCTCGAATACAAAAATCCAATCGGTCTCGATGTTTTTTAATATACACCATTGAGCCCAATGGTTCGTTCTTTCCTTCCTTTCCACTTTATTCTTATCCGCGACTTCGAAAACCTCCACGCATCGATTATTGCACGAATCAATGCGCGTCCTCGTATTTAACGCGCGATATCGGGCCTTTGAAGCAGCGTGCAGCAGTGCACACATACCGCCGAGCGATCAATCCTCGAAGACGTCCTTACGTTTCTCCCGCCGGCGGCATTACCCGAGGAGCTTAAAGTACGTCTCACCCGCCGTGAATTACATCCCGGGCGACGAATATGACCCCGCGGGATATAAACAATCCGGCACACGCACGCAAAGCAGTTTCTGCCTATCCGTTACGCGGCCGCCGGTCTCTGTGTGCGTCGAGAGTGGCAGGCAGGGAGCGTGCAGAGAGGCAGCACCGAAAAACTATGAGAGAAAGTACCTGTGTGTCTTCGAAGGCTGAAGGGGGACGACCTTCCCGCGGTTCTCCAGCTTCGTGTCCAGGCGAGTCTTTCTCCATCCCCTGGCCCCCTTCCGCGGTGCCTTAGGGACCTTCCTTTCTCCCTCTTTCTTCGTCTCTGGACGGCTTTGCCGCCTAAGCGGCCCACCACGCGTGTCTCTCTGTGTACAAATACACCGCGTATAAATATATACGCACGTGTGTACGTTAATTTATATGCAAATGTACGTGCGTATGTACCTCCATATACGCAGGCTCTTTCTAAATTGGACTGGCGAACTTGGGTATCGGATAGCCGACCTTTTTTCGGACGCTCTTTATCGAGGAACCTCGGGGGCTTTCAAGCTTCGTTTCGATGCAACGGGAATTTATATATATGTATGTATGTATATATGTATATATGTATATATATTTGTATATATATAATAAATATACTGATTCTCCGAATGTCAAATCAAACGTATATGTCCGACGATACGCCGGTGCAAGGAGTTAAACGCCAAAGGAACTGAGATCGCGCGATCCTTTACCCTCCCGTAGCGTCGAAATGCGGTTCGTCATTTCGAACTTACGCTCGTGCCATTTCCACGATTCCGACCCCGTGATTTAACCTCGCGCTCGCCACGGCATTGCCGGGGGCGAGGGAGGGGCGAGAGGAAGGAGCCGAGGAAGAGGAACCAACGACGTTTGTGACTAGCATTTACGGAGTACCTCGTAAAAAGGAAGTTCGTACTCTACGCGAAGACTTCGGAACTGCTTCCCGTATATCAGCTGCTCGGCAGCTTTGCACACGGAACACGATCCCCTTTCCGTGGCCCACGAATATAAGGTACCCACGGGATAAAGGAATTTTGATTCGTTCGTTTTCACTGGCCCTCGCTGGCCACGGCTTATGCTCCGCTTTATCCTAAAATTCGCACTACTTTTTTCTTCGTTTTTCGGCAGTCATGCAAACGAGACGTCTCGACTCGTCGAGTGGCAGTTTGTTTGTTTTTTTTTTCGTTATATTTAGAGATTGTTCGTTATATTTAGAGAAGAGGAAACTCGATCTCGTCGGTGGTTGGGCATTAAAAAACAAGGTGAACGATGTTGGATTTAGTTTCTCGCTAAAGCTCTTCGTATCGAACCAATAAGAATTGGAGCTGCCTAAAGCTCGTCTAGGCACTCAATTTCGGTCGTTCGGCGACGTGGTCTGTAAGGCTGCTGTATTAAGGCACTTTTCTAACTCGAAAACCTTGTCTCCCTCCTTCCCTCACTCCTTCTCTCCACGCCCGTTGATTCTCGTTTAAACGCAATTAACTCCTGCATGCCGCTATCTCCTCCTCGCGTATCTCGCTACTACTTAAGACGCGTTTTATCTGAACGCCCTCGTACGGAGCCCTGCGAAGGGATCGAAGAGAATAGGCACTACGAATTTAGTACGATCCTGTACTTCGTATACCACGGGACCACTATCTATACGTATATACATTTGCGAACGCGAGGCACTGGTGTACGCATGCATCTTTCTGTGTATATATAAATATCCGCAGGCATCGAGAGTTATATATCCACACAAATATACACGTTCACGTGTATCTGCGTGGATGCATATACGTATATCCGCGCGCGTGCCCTCGTGCGCGAGACCAAAGCCTGCGATGCGCACGGTCGACGAGTACTCTTAACGTTTAACTTTAAAGGCACCGATTGTTCCCGCTTCAAATCGTACACGAGATCCGTCAAGTCGGACGTTCTCGGAATATTAAGTTTAACGTGACAACTGGTTCGATCGATCTATATGGCGACTTGGACGAACTTGGTTCGTCGTCGAACGATTCACTTATTCCGACGTTCGACTCATTCCCGCAGCCTCGTCATACGTCCGATTCGTCGATGGCCGAAAACAACGAGCTTATCCGGCATCGTTAGCTCGACTTTCGCTCTGACTGGTCTGAGAAGGTATCGGTATTTCGCTAATAATTCGGCGCGCGCACAACTCGCGTCTTTCTCCGCTCGAAAGGACGGTCGGTCAGTCTATCTGTAGCGGCAAGCCAAGAGCTGCCTGAATCACACACGTGTCGTGCTACCTCGAAGATTCACACCCGCAAACGCGCCTTCGTATTTACACGCTTTCCTCCATCAACGTTGCATGCCGCAAACTCGAGCGCAACCGCTCCTCCAACCCTAAGACCGATCGGCCCTCGAATTCTCCTTCTTGCACGCTCAACTTCGTTAATACACCTACGCGAATCGCACACCTGCCCTTCTCTCTCGCGGTCTATCCACTCGCCATGCTTTCTCGCGAGCGTGAACTCTCATCCCCTCCTATTTACAACCTACCGATCAACGACAAGGTCGCTTCAGTACCAACCGCGACCGCTTCCCCACGATCGCATCTCTCGCCCTCCCCCTTCAAATTCGTTTACTAACGTATGTACATCGAAATCATCCTCGAGCTCACTCGCGCCAAGGAGAATCGGGACTCTCTCACACATATTTACACAACAGCCACACTCCCTCGTATCACTGCGCAACGTGCTACCTCTCGCCCTAGAAACCTCTCCAGAATCCTCGCGCGAGGTAAGTCCGACCCGATCATCGTCGATCACCAGGTTCGAAGGCGCTCTCGCGGAAGGCCGTGCTCCATCTGTACACCGTCGCACGATATGTACAATTCTAGACCATCTGGCTGGACTTCAGCCAACGCTTACGAGGCCCCGTGAACCTGGAAACGCCGGATTCGCGCCTGCACCGATTCGCATTGCACCTCACTGTATCTGGTGTACCTGCCCGCTCTGACCGGCTCGCGGATCACCACCAGGTTGCCGCCCCTCTCCCGCAGCGCCTCGAGGCCCGCTTTACCTCGGACACTCGGCGGCGTCGAGATCTTCGCCACCTTCGCGCTCGTCTCCGACGTGAACCGACTGAGGGCTTTGCTAACCACTCCGTTGCACTCCCTTGGCCAGCCTCTCGAGTGATGCTGATGATGCCTCTGCTCCCATCTCTCGGTGCTCGGGTCCGCGCTGGCGAAGGGGAAGCTCGCTCTGCCCTGGCTCTTACCATAGAGGATAAAATCGAGCGAGTCGTCCGAGTAGATGGAGCTGCGGTCGCTTGAGCTGTCAGTCGAGATCTCGGAGACCGTGTCGCTGCCGCTGTCGCTGCACTGCTGCTCCTCGCCTAGGATAAAGACGGGGGTGCACTTGAAGACGTCGCCCGCGGGCATCGTGTGCGTCGCCGTGGCTCTCCTCTGGCTGGTCAGGGTGCCGGCGTTGCCGCCAGCCGAGGAGGCGGATTCGATTATCACGATCTCCGTGCCGGAGAACTTCTGCGCCAGGGAGTCCATGTTGCGCTTGAAGGTGTCCCTGCGGTCGGGACTGAGGCCGAATCTGATGGGCTTGGGGGCGGACTTGGAGTAGATGTTCTCCGTGTGGGAGGAGACCGCTCGTGCGCTCGTGGGCTTGGACTCGACGTTCTGGCAGACGTTGGTCGTCGACGGCCGCTGCTTCTCGGGCTCGTTCTTCGGCCCCGAAGAGACCGCGGCGGACTGATCCGTCCCTCTCGAGCTCTTCGCGGGGGATTCCCCTTCGGAGGAGGGCGTCATCGTCGACTCGAGGGAGTCGTCGTCCGAGGTGGAGCAGGAGGACGATGAAAGCGGCGCCGCTGGCACGTCGGAGGAGCTGAACCACGCGTGCTGAAGGCACTCCGTAACCGTCAGGCGTTCACTGCAAGAAGACGTGAGTTACGATCCGTGCTCGGGGATGATGATCGACTTAGAATGCCGATCGTATTGTTCGACTAACTGGGACGAGGATATTCCGGGCAAACGAGTTTATCGGCATTCGAGCTTGCTATCCGGTTTAGAGGCACGTTCATTGTGCACCGTCGAAAAGGTCCGAGGATGAGCGCGTACCATGAACGTATTATACCTCGATACACATCTACGACCAACTTCATTGCGATAATAAAACAACCTCCTCGTTCTACTCTCAATTTCCACTCGACCATATCCCGCGCAATCCTTTAAATATATATTCAATAACGAACTCAATGATAAACCAAAAGCTATAACCTAAATTTCTTTAAACCGTATCACCGCATTTTAAAGGCAAAAGCGTACAGCAGAACGGAATTCCTCGCAAACGAGGTGGTAGTCCTTGTGTATTCAGGCTACAGATTGAAACGTTCCAACGATCGAGGGTACCCAAAGTGTATCGAGGGACGGCCAAGTTGGTGGAACGTGTTTACCCATCTTACGGACCGTTCGACTTCCGGCATCGGAGGGCAGGACGTCGTTGGTGTTACGTCCGAGCCCTGGACGCCGCGGGTGCGAGGAGGATGGAGGAGGGACGAGGGGAGGGGGAGGAGAAGGACGGCACGACTTGCGATCGCTGAGAGTGAGGCCCACGTAACGACGTCGGTACACGAAGCGATAAATCGAGCCGGCTCGCGAGATAAGCGCGGCTTTGCGAAGGAAGGACGCGGATATTCCGGATGGGGACTTCCTCACAGCTGTCCGGCCTGCCTGGCGATAAGGAAATCTACGAGTTTTTCAACGGAACTCGCACGCTCGCGCGAGGTCCCTCTTCCCGTTTCGAAGAAAGTCGGGACGGCGGACTGGAATGTCGATCGCCTTTTTTCCCCCTCGGCGTACGTGCGACCAGTGCAGGAAGCTCGCTACGTGCGGTTTCTATCCGCGAGGGCAGGCAACCGCGTTTTACCGTGCGCCAATCGGCCGATGTCGAAATACCAAAGTTCGCCTATCGGAAGGCTGATTTATCGGACCACCTTGTATAACGATCTTGGAGGAGTTAACGGGGTTTGCACGCAAGATCGCGGTATTGAATTATCCTTGGACATACGTCTCGATATATATAGGTATCTATGAAATATGAATTCCCCATTGAGACTCTACGTGAAATATCCGATTTTCTTCTTTCGCATCGGTGATTTTTGCGTTGATTTGTTCGTTGTTTATTATATATTCATTTTATATTATCTATATATCGAAAATACATCGATCAGTTCGCATTGGTTTGAAGATCGAAACAAAACCGATGTGTTATATACTGATAAATCTCTTCGCTGCTCATTGCAAGAGCCGTGCCGTTACAATGTCACCCGTGGGATATTCAATCTCGTACGTGCCCTAAAACGAAACTCCCGGGGTCCGAGTGGAAGCGTGGGATAAGAGGCAACGCGAAGTGCAAACGAGGACTATCGGGGCCCTCCTAAGAATTCATAGGCCGAATGAAAGTAATGCCTTCGAGGAACCACGCCGCGATCTACCAGGAACGTTTACCGATTGCAGCTTACCTCGAAGCGAAAGGAGATAGGGCGGACGGTGCGAGCGCGGCGTTCCTGGGTATATTGTTAGTTACGTCGTCGAGCTGGTATTATTTAGTTTCTAAGAAGGAAAACAATCGCGTTACGTCAGCTTGGGTCTGACTGAAATCGGCCGGAGCGCGATTATTGCGCGGAGCAGAACCGATGGCTTATCATCGACCTCGGATAAATCTCGATTTTTCAACGTGGAAAGCCAGCGATACGCCTCGAACACTTGGACATGGCTATCGAAGGGCTTTGTGGATGGATCAGGACCGTTACGTACCTCGGGTCTTTCACCATGAGTTTACGCATCAGATCGCGCGCTTCCTCGGAAACGTCTTCGAAGAGATCGTCCGGGAAATCCAAACGACATCTGCTGATGTTGCAGAACGTCTCCTGCTTAGTGTCGCCGCCGAACGGAGAGCAACCGGTTAGAAGTACGTAGAGCAGGACACCGACGGACCACATATCGGTAGCCAGGCTGATGGGCTCGTAGTTCAGGACCTCTGGGGCTGAAACACGTGGCGAATTATGAACTACAAAGCCGCGCTTATAAGAAAACTCTATAAACGTTGTGCTAAAACTATTAGAAAGCTATAAACGTAAACTATAAGGGTTTAAAACGTACTGAAAGTATTACTGCAAATATCCGCTTCTCTATACTTCGCTGTAATACGTGGTTAATATATTAATCACGAAAGTGTTGCGCAAAATGCAAATAATTATTCGACCCTCGAGGCTCTTATCTATTAAACGTGACGTTTGCACGTTCAGTAAATCCTTGTTGATGGAATCATTGAAATGCCTGAAGGATTCAAGGAAGAAAGGATGCAGCGTCGCTTAAAGCGCGTTACGTGCTGTGAAATCAGCATATTATGTGGTGTGAAAATCAGATGCAGTTTGGTGGAATAATCAAAAGACGGACCCATTACAAATCCTGGGCTTCGAATCGCGGGCGAATTCACTGCCAGGCGTGAAGTGGCTTGCCCTGTTCGATTATGCAACGGCCCTGTTTCCTTAATGGAATTACGCGGTACGAGGCGAGACAGCAGCCCGATTCTCTGCACGAACATCGTGCGATCCTCGGTGCGGCGTTTGAACATTTCGTAGGCGGGGATAAAAAAGGGGAAAGAACGAGCAGCGTGAGGAAAGGCGCCAATGCTGGTTTCGCTTTCAGGAGGGAGTTTCGATGAAAAGCGTCGCGAGGGAAGGAAATGTTTCTATTAAGCGTGCAACTTTGCTTCGGCTGGTTTTCCAAAATACCAGGTTTTATCGTAAAAAACAGGTTATACATTTATGATTCAAAGTCTTGTCCATTGTTGGCCACTACTTGCTCTTGTCTTTCGGACAGCGTACAAATCCCACGTTGAAAAAAGCACTTGCCACGAAAACCATAGGAAAATGGCGGAAGCAAAGTTGCACATCTAATATATAGAATTCTAAGGAAGGAAAGACGATCGTTTCACGGTACTCACCAACATAATCGGGCGTGCCCAGGATTTCGCGAATGTCCGCACCGTGGCTTATGTACCGCGAGATGCCAAAGTCGCAGAGCTTTACGTCGCAGTCGGGAAATTCTCCTGTAAGTACCAGGTTCTGAGGCTGAAACAAGAGCGAATGCAAGAGAGTGAGTCATCGGTGCACCTGAGGCGGCTGTTGGGAGTTTAACCCCTCGAAGTCTGTCCGCATTACGCAACAGACTACCAGCGGATTTGATTTATCCCAGAGGTTTGACTGCGAAAGGCTAATACCTTACAAACCGCCTTTCTTCGCACGCCCCCATTATCCGCTTCGATCACTTTGTACAGGTATATACCAAGCGCTTATCGGAGCTAATGTCGCTGTCAGATTTTTTCCTCGCTTACAGGAATCGATGGTAATTAAGCGATAGCTCACAAAGCGACGTGCAACGAGCTATCTAATGGAATAGAAAGACAGAAGTGCGGAAATCGCGCGAACAATGTATCATTTCCCAGTGACCTATTCGATCGTAAAATAAGTTTTACTTTGATTCGCACACAACGCTTTAGCATTCTGTAACCTACATTTCTCCAAGATCGTAATGCTGCGCGCATACTTCAACCTCGACCCTCGCAACTTCGTATTAGAAAACGAAAGCGAAGAGCGGATATAATCGACCGCAGTTTATCCGACGAGCGTAAGATAGTCTAGTAGTTTACGGTGATCCATAAATTCCAGAGAAAATGGTGGTCGATTTGGAAAGGAACGCATAGATAGCGCGTTGCACCAAAGTTATCGTGCTTCGCAGAGGCCTAAGAAGCGAGGGGGGGAAAAATCGCGCGGAGGCGTTTAAATCTCCCTTCCACGGGGTCGTTAGTAACAATGTCGATTCCCGTGTCGCGGTGAAAGTAAGGCTCCCCTTTTTCCATTGGGTCGACGGACGGCGTTCACGTCGATGCTTAACCGTTAACAAAGGGGTTCCTCGGTTACTTTCCTGGGTCAGAACTGGTTACGCCAGCGCCTCGCGGAAAAAGGAAGGCCGCGTTGTCAAAGCGCTCTTATTTACGAAATGCTGGCGACGTAGGCCTGCCTTTTTTCGGGTCAAACCCCGTTCCATACTTTATCCGCGACATTTACAAGGCGAATAAATTATTTTGCCCGATCGCGCCACGGCGCAATTATCAGCCGGTCGAGGCACATTTGATGCTCGAGTAGAGCATGTTCGAGGCAAAAGCTCGACGGTTGCAAGCGCGCTCTGGCACCGGCCGCGGCTGCTGCTGGCCAGTAACATGCCTCCCCGGGCTATTTTTCCGACCTTCTCTTTTTCTTTCCTCGGCTAGGAGCAACGAGGGTTTCAGCGATCATTACACGCCGGTTGCCTACGACGATGCCACTTAATTAAACGGCACTTAATAAACGACGATTCAGCAGCGCGTCCGTCACGTAATCGGGGCAATTAATCGTGGCCCAAGCGCATGTTCCCCGGGCTTTTTCTTTCTCGTTTTTAACTTTGCTCCACTTCTGCCCTCCGGACGGAGAGGGAGGGGGGGGACCCTTCGCGTTTGTTGGCGAGCCTAAACGATCCGCGGCCAGTCGCACACCCCGGCTTTGCATCGATCCTCTCGAGAGCCGCGTGTCCTTCTGGGATTATTTGTCGAGAGTAACTCGAGATCCAATGGCTCGTACAGGGCGTTGATCGAGGCGGATGAAAAGATTTGCTCGTAACACTATCGCGACGGAGGGAGAGTTTCAGCTGTTGCAGGACCCACTTTTCTCGAGGGTCCGCGTTACGGCTGTTGGGTCAACGATCGTTAAGGGTCTCGAGGAGCGCGCGTATCGGGCCTCGAACAACCCTTAGGTAGGAACCAAAGTTATTATGACTGCTCGACCATTTGTAGCTTTAACACTCGACATTATATACGCACGATTCAATTTTAAAATAATACATCCAGGTGAAAATATCCGAAGAATGGGAAAGTAGAACGATTTTGCATTATTTCGAGGGGAGCCTGTGAAAATCAATAACAGATAAGGGTTAAGGCTGTTTAATAAACGGCTCACGTTTCATCCGGCGATTATCGTTAAAGGTATTATTACCCACGCCGCTCGGAGTATCCGCGTACAATGTGTGACAATGTGCACGTAATGTTGCTGTATTATTCCCGAAAGGGGGTTACGCTCATGGCCGTCTCCGAAAAGGGTTCTCCAAATACAATTCTAGCGCGGGTTAGGCGGAGCTGGTCCGATTGTGTGGATTCTAAAAGGCCTCTCTGAATCGACCAAATACAGCGTTTCGTTGGGCCACCTTTTTAAGGGCTATCCCCTCTGCACCCTCCCTCCGCGATGAGCGTGCTCCTCTTAAGAAATTTGTGGGTAAACACTTGCGAGGAGGCCAGGAAATTCAAAGAATGCCCCGAGACGTGTCGTGCAGTGCACGAGGCTGGAACAGATGGGGAGAGGAGGGGGGGAGGCGAATGAAAAATTCGTGCGCCCCGGCTTCGCCGCGCTCGAGGATTTCGTTTCTACCTTAGCGTTTCGTTATGCCGAGTTACGAGTGGAACGTGACCGGACTAAAGTACGGGGCACTCTTCGTACGGCGAATAATGCGATTCAAAAGCGCCTCTATAATCCCGACGTCGTGGCTCGTTTTCTGGCTCGTTCCTGCCTCTTCCAACGAAGCCCAAGGTGCACGTGGTACGAAGCTCGCGCAACGAACAGGCACAAAGCACGCGAGCGTATTTACATGAGGGGCTTTTCGGTGGCGACCAGGAGCGACGCTAAACGTCCATAATCTTTCGAAAGTGACCAGGGATTCCTGCTCGAAGCGATCGCTCTGGGATACAGAGCCGCCTCGTGGCCGACGTAGGACCGCTACAGTCCAGGAAGTCGCCCAATAAGGAACAAAGACATTTCCATAATCAGCCATTATAAGGTTCGTACGTCAGCGACGTTTCTCAAATGCTCACGGTACGAGCGATGTGGTGGGCGCGATTACCGATAATCGCGGGGACGATTTAGTGCCGGTTTGCAATCCGCGCGACTATGGCGACTTCGTTCCTACCTAGTTTTTCTCATTCGATAGGTATTATAGCGATATATCGATCGATGGATATATAGCATAATCTCCTTCGTTGAGCTGGAAAAATAGTTTTTTCACGGTGCACATTATACTGGGAGTATATACGGAAAAGTTGAAATACTCGTTTTTATTGCTAGAAAAGGTAATGAAAAGAGTAATGATTAATATAAAACTGATACTGTGTAGTATCATTTCGATATGATATCTCGATATAGGTACTATGAATATCTATGAAAATGAGGAACAAAGGAGAAGAGTAAATACATAGTAATTCTCTTACGATACCCCATCACGAGTACAAGGTATCTTTTTTTCAACAGCAAACCCGCCATTCTGACCGCTTTCGCAGTGCCCGCTTTAAATATATCCACAACTCCCCACGATTATACACCCGAGTATAACCATGTGGAACAAAAAACTGGCTAACGCTACAAGGTAGCGACGAATTAACCGGCGATAGCACGTAGCACGCGCAGAGCGCTTTTTCGATAAACCAGATCCCGCGGTTGATGGGTTAAAAGCGGCGATACGTAATTCGATCACCCTCGGCGGTGCCCGATGCGAATTTGTCGGTTAACGTACGCGAAGTGTAACAGGCGCAACGTAGGTTTTACCGGGATGCCCTCCGCCGCAATGAGCACGATGAGACGCAAAAACGGCGCGCAGGAAGGACGTGAGTCATTAAATCGGAGCTGCCCGCCATTCGTCTTTCGGCCGAGACAATTCTCACGACGTTCCGCTCAACTCCCGATTCGTGCCGCCGGTTGGGGCACGAAATTTAAATGCCATCACAATAAAGACGCGCGATGATTCGCGCAAAAGCCGTTCGAGGCCCGTGCCTACGAACTGGAGATGATAGAGGACGCGCAGGCCCGCCTGCGTCGTAATAATTGATAAATACTCCCGCTTGATACGGAATATCGCTCGACGTACGCATTTTATCTCCCCGCGGCCCGTGTAAACGCGAGTTGCAAACCGTTCCTTTCGATAACGCGGCCTCCCCATTGTGGAGCCGCGAAATTCCATTCTTCGGAGCTTGTCTGCGTTCTCGATCGAACCTCGGTTTCCTGGATTTAGGAAGGATTTAGGGAGAGCAGGCTCGTGGAAAAGTTGATCGAGGGTAATAGAGGCACTTTCGTAATGGAAACTGTGGTCTTTGTTTGTAAGTTCGTATATCGGGTGTACCTCGAACATTTCACGATGCATGTCAATCGTGACTTTTGTACTTTGTTTCGCTAGTTTTTAGTGTGAGAGCAGGGAGACTTATTTTTTCGTTGCGGACATTGCAGCTGGGGTTTGGAATATAATTCTTAGGAAGGGATTAGTGTGGAGAAAGTTTTATTGGATTATCCGTCATTCAGGAACTCCGAGTTATTCGATTTTTCTCGGTGCCTTTTCTGCTATCTCAGGTTCACTCGCCACCTTCGATTTCTCAAATTTCGTATTTATTTATGCTTCAGTTTTAATCATTATTATTTAACCTTTAATTATCGAGCTGTGCATTAGCGGCTGAAAACTATAGTTCCGACACTTGGTAAAGACCACGACTGATGAATGTATCGTTTATTCAATTATATCCAACCCGTATTAGCTTAGACCCCTCATTCCAGAACCTTGAATACTCCAGGGTTTCGTTCGAAGATTAAATTCGTACGTCTACGTCATCGCAGCGTACAACTATATCGTCGATTTCCCAGGCGCTTTAAGAGCGTGCCGCGAGTTTCATTCACATATCTTATAGCTCGCCTCTTTTTTTGGCGAATATAGATGTCCCTGGCGAACTGATAGCCACGAATCACGGCGTAACGACGGCCGGGGGAAAAAGCGTGGCGCGAAAAAAAGAGCGGGCGCAGCCGCGGCGGAGAACGCTTTTTAACCAACGGCCAACGAATTTATGAGGATCCATCTCTGGCGTTCATTGAAACTTCCGGCGGTTGAGAAAAGGGGGAAGCGACCCTGCAGCGCGTGATCAGACGAGACATGCGTGCGGAACGCGCTCTCACGCGTGTGCGTGCGCGCCGACGTACACGGCGTGGTAATAAAGAACGGGCGAACGAGCGCGAAAGGAGCGTCCGGAATGGGCCGAATTACGCGTTACTTTTTCGCGTAACCGCCATCCCCCGTGGTTTTGCAAAAATAGAACCGCTAACTACCCAACCAATTCTGTCCTTCCGCTATAATTTTAGACGGACACCCGAAAGGAGGCTTTCTTTATAGAACCGCGGGCTACTCTTAGCCAGGATTACACAAGCCTATCGCGATAAGGCGAAGGAAACAAGGACACGAGGGTTAATTGATCGATGATACCGATCGATATAAACACGTGAAAAATAGTTATCGATAATATTCTACAATCTCCGTGCTTTAACCGACTTGCATCACAATAAAGAACGAGGAGTATGCCTTAATCGCGGAATGACCTTAACGAGATATCCCTCGACTTTTGAGTGATCTTCGTGTTTCATTTCTAGGATCTCTCACCTTCTTATACCTGCGATTTGAAGAAATCTTCCCGCGAATATATTATACGTCCTCGCGTTAATGGCTAAGAAATTCCCGCGTGTGTGTACGCTTATGATGCTAATGGGTTAAGGTGCTGGTTGAGTTATCGTGATTCACCGCGATTGAGATACCGATACCTAGTTCCATGCTAATTTAATATACGGTGTCGAAAGGCGAATGGTCCTTTTCTGCGAGCGGAGGGAATTTTTTTTGAGGAGAAACGTAGGTAATCCAGCGAGCATTGCAGAATGCGCATGTCATCCTGGGGGCCGGTAATCGAGGAGACCATTAACGACAGCTAGACGGGTGGATTTCGTCGAATGCATCCTCGTACCTAATGAACGGACGCCGATACATATCGATGGTGGGACGCTCAGCATCGCGCACTCGAGAAATGGAATTCTCGGTACGAGTTCGATGCCGTCCACTCGAACCGTCCGAGCCAACGAGAGCTTCATTGATGAATCTCATTGGAGGTCGATTGCCCTTCTTCCTTGAAAATTCCACTACGAGGCATCGCGCGAAATGACCTTAAGACTTGGCTGTTGAATATATTACCGCCTCTAATTACATCCGTTTCTTCATTCAGAAAAACACACCGTACATTTACACGGCCCGATACGACGCTATTATCCGCGATTTAATATTTCCTGCTGATCGCGGTTTGAATCGATAACAAAACATGCAGGTTCCGCTGATTCCCACCGTGTACGTAACTCTGGTTATGATTTCTTCCACGAAGAGAAAAACGCTATCAGCGTGGGAATGCAGAGTGTTTTGATAGTCCTTCGTTGATGTCGTCCAGGGGCTTCGCGTGACTTGCAAAAAATCCTCCATACACTCCTACGTTCGGCATGGCCCTAACGAAAACATTTGCGAGTGTCGTAAGAGCGGTGGATGGCAAAACGCGCAAATTGGCGTTCCAAAGCCTGGTGCCTTTAGAGGCACGGACGTCAATTGAACGGAGTCCTTGACCCCCAGTTTAATGCATTTAAAGTAGACCGTGTTTTGCGATAGACTTCGCAAACAACGTTTTTTCGCTCCAATCGAGAAACTCTACTCCCTCTCTCTCTACCCCGTCTTCCTATTTCATCGAACATATCAGGATTTTGGTACATCGATACCGATTTATGGATCGGTTCGCACCTGTCTTTCTGTCGATGCAAGAAGAAATATGAAGCACGGCGCCCGAATGCCTCGTGGACGTTGGCCAAGAAGGCCTCTTGGTTCCCTGCCAAAGAATCCGCGCGCATTTTTCCATTCATAACCGCGAAATCTATATTTGGGCCAGGCATATCGCGCAAATTCGTGGCACGGCGTTATTTTAAGACGAACCGAAGCGCCGCGTCGCTCGGCCCGTTACCCCATTCGTTTGTGGACCGCCCTGGGCGAACGAACTCTTTCGTCTTATATTCCTCGACGCCAGACGCGCTCGATCGCTTTTGGCAGAGAGGAATATAAGACGCGCTAGAGTTTGCTCGTCGCGGCGCGGTGGAAAAAATCCGAGGACCGATTCGAGATACACTTGTTAATTACCGGCATTCTTGGTTCACGCATCGCTTGGCCCTTGGAATTTGCTAATCATCGCTAATCTGTTTGACGATCTAAATCTATATTTGCTCGGCGCCAACAGACACCTACGAATGAATGAAGACGCGGCGAAAGCACATTCCAATCCAGCGGATTAAGAATATTCTAGAAGGGTGTCGTATGTCGAGTACGAAATAAGACAGGACCGCGTACGATGAATTACTCTTTCTTCTAAGTGTGGAGTATCTCTGTTCTTATTTTAGGTTTATTACCATGTAAATACATTTTGTTGCGGGTTCAATGCGTGTTCTCTTTTGATATTTGCTCGTAGTATTGTTTTTCTTCTCCGCGTTTACACTGATCCTCTGCGTTCAAATTCGTTGTAAAGAAATAGACATGTTTGAAAGAAATTGCCATCATCCTTATTCACGCGCGACCCTACGAAATTTTCAGATCATCTCGAATCGAATGCGATCGTAGTTGGCCAGGCCTGGAATAAAAGCGCGATTCACGACAGGGAGTCGCGCGCGACTTCCATTCGCAGTGGTGCAGGGATTCGTTCGGTTAATGGTACCATTCTAATCGCGAAGCGCGATACGTGGCGAAGGAATTTACAACTTTCCGCTTTACGCAGACGTGACGACTTAAGCCTCGCTCCGGGCGACGTCTTCCGTGCAGAAAAACAAAGACCCCCTCGCGCTTGGCGGGCGTCTCTCGAAAGACGTGCTCGAGTTTTCGTGACGAACCAGTGACGCCCTTTGTTCCGGCATGGGCGCAGCGCGTTGCGCGAACTTTGGAACGAATTCGCGAAGGCGCAAATTACGTCGTTGCCGTTTGATCGGGGCTGCCCGTCGTATCTCGCGCCCAGGGAATTATCTTATCGCTCTGAAAACATCGCGATAAGGACTACGGATGCGTAATCGCCACTGCTATCGGGACAGGGGGAGCCGATAAGGTACCGCAAAGGTCGCTTAAACGGCGCACGGTAATCCGGCGTGTTGAAATATTACGTTTCCCAAGATCGCTCGTTACCCGTCCGTGCCTACGTACTCTCACGTCGCATCGGCTCCGAGGCAAAACACCGTGGAGCTCCTTCGACGCGACGAAGGAATTTCCAACCTTGATGCACGAATTCTGTTCCCTCCACACTTTACTTTCCACCTGAAAATTTATCGTTCGATCTCGTACGCGCTGCCCGCCGCTTTCGAAAGCATCCTCCGGCTCATTATCTTTTACACGTCCCTCCTCCCCTTTTCATTTCTACCTTTCTTTTTCCCGGGGCAGCCTCGCTCCCGTGATCGACAATGTAGGGATTAATTTTAAATTGCGGTGTAAACCAAAGGGACCGTTGTCCCTTGTCAGCGGCTCCTCCTCGATGCTCGCCCTGTCCCGTCTTCGCCAATTAATGCCAATACACGAAAGAAGGATAATTGGGTTGCATAACCGCGATCGTGATCCAAGCCGGCGAGGGGAGAAAAAAGAGGGGAGGGGAGGGCTGAAATCGTGGCCTGCCGTGCGTCTCCTGTGGAATATTATTAATACAACTCGCTCACCTTGGCTCACCCATATCGATCGCACCGATAATCGATAAACACGTATGCATAGATCCACGGCTCGCGCCGCGCCGCGGCGGCCTGATCGCGAATTGTAAATCGTCACCCGCCAAATAGGCAATACGTATTGTCCGCTCGTGCGTGCTGCCGTGCACAACCTCGATGCGAGATACGCCGAGGACGGAAAAGTCTATTCCTATCTGTTCCTTCCATTCAAAACAACCCGCCACGGTTGCGTGCGAAGTGAGGAAAGCCGGCTGGAATCGATGCCGCCGTCGGTGTGAAACGCGCCGACAACGCGAAATCGGTCAAGAACGATATTCTTTACGGCGCGCGGGACAGAAGGTAGCGAGCATAAAGGTGTTCCTCGCGGATCGGAATTACGTCAAAGATATCGATTGACATGTTCCCTGTCGGACCGATTTTTCGCTACTTTCGCACCTATTTTTGATTTTCGCTCAAGTCATCCGCGGTGTATCTGACCACGCTATTACAATTTGTATCCAACGTACATCTTACGATTTTTATAATTGATAAGAAACAATTCCTTTTTAATTCCTCGTTTTGCAAGGAAAATTCTAAGTAGCCTGAATAAAAAATCCAGCATGGGGTGTATACGCCTCATGCAGCATGGAATGTATTAAGGAAATCACACAGATCGCGAGCTCCATCAAACGTCGGACAGACGTTCAAAATAGAGCGCATTGATACTAAGTACTTCGATTCGCCTGATTTGTTACAGAACGAAGGAGTATCGGTCGGATGAGAAGGCACTAGCGCGAATTACAGCGGCTATTACTGTAGAACGATGCACCGATCGACACGATTCGATCATCGTCATGATTGCGTAATATAAATACGATCATCGGTGCAGGGTCAGTGGAATCCGATGGATTTCGATGGGCCACGAGAAATCGAAGCATTGTTCTCGATAGGAAAGAGGCTCACCGCATTGTGAGCTATTATCGAGGCGGGGTTTTGCGGCGAGTCGGGACTCCCTCGACGTGGGTACAAAAATAATTTCGTGGGCAGAAACACCCCATCGGCGCCCATTTCGGCGGGATTCCATCGCGATGAGCTGTTTTAAGACTCATCGCCTTGCCCGCGCACGTGCTTACGCGCGTGTCACCGACTCGTTTTCTTTTTTTTTCCTTCTCCAAGATAAACGTGCCATGAATCGTCTCGTATATTCTTTGCCGCGGATCCGCCATAGTTGAATTTCCGAGGCTGCTTTATCAGACTTTCCTACCGCTTTCACGGAGGCTCGGATACGCGGGAAAGTAACCTTTTGAGACGTGTCAGCGAGTACAGGCAGATTTTTGCGAACAAACGCATTCCTCCGTATGCGCGTCTAGCTTTCCCCTTGCCACGGTTATTCCCGTAAATTTATGCCGTAACTCATTTGGCACTTTAATAATTCCATGTTTTGAGAATCTATGGATCTTCAAGAGACATCTTCACAAAGCTAATGCAAGAGAACGTCTAGGTGTTTAAATTATTCCGAAACCTTCATGGAATTATATAGTAGAGTTACTTAAAACGATTCGCTATAATGTGCAGTAAAAATGAATATAGCAGGCAACGAGATTCACAATGTGCAAAAAATATGAAGATAATGCCCAATAAGATTTCTGCACCACGATTTGTCGCATCGAGTACAGTCGTACCTCGGCTTAAGAACCGCTCTATACACAAATATTTTTCGCACTCGACCTCTAGATACGAATTCAATTTCGAGATACGAAACGTGATAACTTCAAGCACCGTAGCATATATGCACCAACGCACGTAGCTGACCACGCAATGGATCTCTCCCTCGTGAAATTCTACGTCTAATAAAACTCGAAAATTCCAAGTATGAGAACCAATCGATCGATTCACCCTAAGACACAATGAAACTCTTGATTTTGAGATACGAACATCGAGCTTGAACAAATGAAGCTCTTAAATCGAGGCACCGCCGTATTATCAATCCGAGCCGCGAGAGGAGCCGATGGGAAGCGCTACGCGGTGCTGATTCTGGCAGAGATCACCGGCATCGCACCGCCAGGCGGGTTTACATAACGATTTAGGTCGTTCGCACCGGCCGGGATGCGGAACGTCTTCGCGCCGCTCGGAAAGTCTTGCCAGGCCTGCCCAAAATGCCGGCTCGGTTGCCAGGGAGGCCCCCTTTTTCCGTCGAATCCACCCCGGTCGCCTCGCTCTGCCGCATAGCCGAGATCCTCGAGATTAGGCGCGTCCCCGATGTGCTTTACGTTATTTTTCAACGGCGCATCGTGGCTGAAAATCGCGATGCCTCGGCCAAACCACGAAGGCATACGTTGATCGATACGAAAATAAGTCTACCGCGCTTTTTGAGGTTATTGATACAGAATCGAAAGTCAAGATGAGGGAAACAAAATGGCGGATCCCATGGTGCATCGGGATGGAAGGAAGCTTGGTATTTCGAGGTTTTTGAGGCTGCTCATAAGGAATGTGAGATGAAATATTGTTTTAGAATTCGTTTTTCCCGCTATTCTTCGTTGATTTTATCCTCGTTCATTCGTATTCGCTCGTTTTTAACGGATTCGTAAGAGCTCAAATAGTAGATAGTAGCGGTTAATCCGTTTAGAGTATATCAAGAATATTTAAGGTTATGAATTGACATCTAAATCAGACGTGGGGCTCTTGTTGGACAAGCAAGTAATTCTAACGTAAACATTTTTATCGAGTAGGTGAATCTTTCCTCGTTTCCGCACGGTTTGGGATGGTATTGTTGAAAAATCTTATTTTGCAACGTGGGGTCTATGGTAAATCAAATAAAAATCCCAATAGAGTTATTACGATACTGGTGTTGTTTAAAATATCATCAAAGAAACTATTTCGGAAACATGTGATATCGGTTGCCAAAAGAATCAGGAAAACCTCGTAGATAGTCGAACGGACATAGCGATGCATAAATAACTTTTTATTGCTCCTCGATTATCGGGCATTAACACGGAATAAGTAAAAATTTGACCAAACACGTCTTCCATCCGACATTTCGGCCAAGATTTTCACAATCTGAATAACTGTGCGGCGTTCCGCGTAACCGTATCTTCGGCTCGCAAAGCCGTGCGTGGATCTAGATAAGAATTATTTGCACGGACGACGATCCTCTCCCGTTATCGAGAGCCTCGTTATTTTTAAGGCTCCGCACGATAACCTGGAAATGGGCCGTCGTCCCTTGTCTGCTTAAACCCTCGCGCGTGCGTCTCGTATACGGGGACTCACCTTTATGTCGAGATGCGCCACGTTCAGGGAATGAAGGAAGGCTATTCCGTCCAGGATCTGCTTCAGCAATCTGGCGACCTGCCGCTCCTCCGGGACCTCGTCTCTGTCGAGTATCATCTGCAGCTCACCTCCGGGAGCCCTTTAGGAACAAAAAAAATATCACGTCGCACCGAGTGTATTTTTTACACACTTTTGGATATATCCTACATACTAATAATTATGAAAGCGGCACAAATAAAAAATCTAAAGAAATTAATTTATCACATATTTTGCAGTATATCCTTTTAGGGTACAGTACTGTAAAGATATTTTCGCCAAGAGAGAAATGTGACTTAGAACGCTTTGGTAATCGCCGTTACGTGTATTTATTGAAAATAATCGGCAATCACGGTGGTTCATAAATAGCAATGGTTATTCGGATAAAACTCGAGATAAAGTTGAGCAAATGAGTATTCAGAGAGTCATGTGACCAAATATTGATCAAGCGTCAGCACGTAAATTGCGTGAGCTTAATAGTCGACACGGATATTTAAATAAATAAACGAACAAGAAGGCCGCCTTTCAGTGCCGATTATGGTGGGCAAATGTTTACATAACATTCGATCGTATATATTACTTCGAAATCGATCGATTGACGGCTCATTATCGCATTGAGGAACGTTTCCGTAAATAACGAGCACCCGGGAAGCCCAGTTTTCTTAGTCTTCGCACGCAATGCAGAGCAAATATTTGCTGTTGGCAACACGCTTCCTCAAAACACCCGATTGCGTTTTCTATACGGGAGTTTCGCAAGTGCAAAGTGATTCCTGGGTCTTACAGTTCCAGAACGAGGACCATCTCCGTGTTGGTCTCGAAGACCTGATGCAGTGAGACGAGACGCGAACAGTGAGCCGCGGCATCCAGCACCGCGACTTCGTGAAGAGCCTCCGCCCTTAATTCCTGTGCGCGCCTTCGCTTCCTCAGGAACTTGGCCGCCCACTGCCTTCCGCTGGACCTCTCTCGACATCTTCTCACCGTTGCGTATTTGCCTCTGCAATAACAAAATGCCAAACTTCAAAAATATACCCAAGTATCATGGATATTAATATTTCGTACTTTAGGAGAGTCCAAAATGCGTCTTATTCATATATTACGTTGTACATTTTACCCAACGATATAACTAAGACATTTCTTTATATAAATTAGTATTAGCAAAAAAGGGATGCTTTACGAAAGTTCTGACCGTTTATTATCCCAAAAGGACACTTTAAAGATTAAAAGGTGTTTTTAGTAATCTCGCGCATAATATTATTTATACACTTCTCATCGTACTAGAACGAAAGAGAGAACATAGCAATTATATAATCATGTATGCTTATGATCGTTTAGAATAGAAAAAAAATACAATCAACGTACAATTATCGCTCGATGCATAAGCAAAAAATAAAAATCACAATTGGAAAAGCCAGCTCATAAAATCGGGGTCATTAAACTCGCGTTTGTGGTCAGCTAAAAAACCCAATTCAGAGCCGCCGTTTTCTAAAACCCATCCGCGCAAAGATGGAGACGTCCGGACGAGAAAAATAATCGCAGCGAGGAAGTTGTAGGAGCGAGTGATTAGCCGCTTTCGCTCCATCCTGGATGGCAAAGCCGGTTGGCCGTATCTTCCTAATTGCGAATAATCTATGCAACCGTAGATACACGAGCGCACCAGCGACTCTGTACCCCTTAATTCTCTCGCGTTTCAAACGACCAGGAGCGCTCCGCGGATTATGCTTTTTTAACGATACCGAACGAAAGAACGGCCGTTTTACGCGCCTGGATAACGCAGGTTGCCTTGCGGGAGGTGCCGGATGTGCATAAACTGCGAAGCCTCGGGCCGGACGAGGACTTCATATCCGACTCGTAATCTGGTGATCTAAACGACTTCTAGAAAGCGAAATCGTACTCTGCAACGCAACCAGCCGGCTGATCCTCGGGCTTAAATTCGAGCAGCGGTGAAAGCACCCGCGTTTATTACGTAAAGCTTGCCTACGGTACGAGGAAGTGCTGAGTAGGTTCGGAAGCGAAGGTTCCACCGTTATTACGGCCCGACGTACTCTAATTTCCTGATTTGCACCAATGTATCGCGCTTTCGAAAGCAGCGGCGTTTGAACGCTCGGCTAGATTCATTCGGTCGATAATATCGTGTAATAGGACGAATTACCGCGCGCACAGCCTTCGACGTCAACTTCGTTGGCGTTGACCGAGCCAGGATCCAGGATTCGCGGTGCGTTACACACCAGATCTATGCTACTGCGTATAAGTACGTGATTTAGGAAGAGGGAATCCTGAGATGAGCGATGATAAGCGATCCAGCCTTCGCATTGTGTCGTAAGCTGCAATGGTTTACGAACCTCAGAAGAAATACCATTTGACCAGCTGTAGGACAGGCGCGTAAAAACCTAACCTCGACCAGAATAATGTAAACTGCAGTATAATTCATTAAGTAATTACGGCAGGAGCACCGACAATGACCATGATTACGCCTTTAAGCCCTCTCCAAGAGGATCGTCCGAGTGTATTTTACGGTGATTTCACAGGATTACCCGCAGGAGGCTGTGGCCCAGGGAGATTAATTAACGGGCCTCCTCGTAAGATCGTTAACAATCGCGATGACTCCATAACCGGAAAAAAGTCCCCGCGGAATGACCATCCCCGCGGCCATGAAGGACCGAGGTCATCGAGCAATTACCAATCGTCATTCCCCCGAATTCCGCGAAGGAGCCCCGAGTGCGAGGGCCCGGTGAAACGTTCGCCAACGAGCCTCGTACATTTTGATTATTTTTTGTCGTGCGCGAAACAATCTTTTATTTGCCCCCAGGACGAGTTGCTCGCCCCCTCCCACCCCCCTCCTCGGCCCCCATATACCGTATATCGGCAGGAACGATTTCGAGTTGGCAAACTGGTTGGCCGATCGGGCCGCTTATAACTCGGCACGCGAAGTCGCGCTGATCGATCTCCGGCGCGAGCGAGAGAACCACTGGCCGTCTAGGTATGTAGGTTGGCAAATGCCAATGCGAGCGAGCGATCATGGGCAGTCTCTATCGGGCCGACTCGTTATCTACGTTCTAATTACAGGCTGTTACAGATTCAGGACTATCTGACGTCTCTCTGCAAAGCCTGCTGGACAAAGAGAAGGAGGACGCGTGCCCGATATAGCCGGTCCCGAGGCACCCAGCGTTGCTCCAGCGCGAGCTGCTCGATGGAAGGGACGTTCTCCGCGAACGGGTTAACGATCGACTGATTTCCTACCCTTTTTTCCCCACCACCAATTAGCGGGCCTAATCCGAGACGTATCTCGCGTCGATTCTTTCCGTTCCGCCGGTCGGCTATCGGATGGCGGCCGCCTTTTCCCTGCACGCCGGCGATAAAGCCGCGCCGGCGTGTATTACGTATCCTCCGAGCGCCGAAACGCGGCTCGAAGCGCCGATCGATGCCGATGGGAAAGCAGCCAGGCGCTCGCTTATCCGAGCCGTGGATTTTAACTTCTGAAATGATTTAGCCCGAGATCTATGGCGTAAGGTGAGAGATAGGAGCGCGGACAGACGCGTGAGATAACCGCGAGATAAATACCGGTCGGTTATCTCTGAATTTGTGCGAATCACGCGCGTACTGGAGATACGCTGATAGGAGGTCTTTACTTAGTTCCTCTTGGGTATTAACAATGAAGTAACGCAGGAAAGCCTCGAAAATGCTCGAGGAAACGTACTAGAGCCGGAGAGCGAGTCGATGAGGGAGAAGCTCGTATTTCGGGGGGGCGAGAAGCGAGTGCTTCCAGGTTACGGAGGTTATTCGATTTTCGTTTATTCCGCGCAGATCTAATTCGCGGACGCGACGCGTAAATTAGCCGTCGATATTGCGATAATAATGCCATCGTTGTCGTCGCTATGCTGGATTTACAGTTGCGCCATTATGTGCCGCGGGATTGCGAACAGCCGTTCCAAGAACGTTCGTTATCCCGATTCGTCTTGGGTTATCGTCCAGGATGTGACGAAAGCGAATCTGCGGAGGTACTTCCGGTTTCTAAGAGGCCCCTTAAGGTCGACCGCGATGAGTGGACTGGCGGATTTCAGGCGAAGTTCGCGGTGCTGGAAGTTGAGCAATTCAACTCAAAGATCGTATTTGAGCCAAAGATTCAAAGCGCGGAACGCTGCACAGCGTCCAAAGGATTTCAAGGAAGTATCTCGCAGCGCGAGCTGCGGAGCGAAATTTATCCTATCATTTATCTCGCGCGATAGCGCAAAAACCGGGATCCAGGAACGAAGAATACGAATGCACACGGTCTTCGAGCCAGAGTGCAAAACTCGAAAGTTCCCCGTCTTTATATACATCGGCGTAGATCCATATCGATAACCACGCCGTACGAGCGACTTTAACCGCGATGATTTCTCTCCACGCGCGAAAAGTTCATCGAGGAAATCAGAAAGGCGCCTTGGGTATGGTAGGCCGTGGCAAAAGCCGTGATTTCACGCACCGCCGGCAGTCCCCCCTCCAGAGGACAGCGTAGGATCTAACGTCGGTGCACGAAAGTTAAGTGGCTTTGCATAATAGGCAGCGAGGCTACGCGATTGTCGAGCCGACGAAGAATCCGAGTGATAGAGGAGGCAACCCGGTGCAAGTTACCTCGCCAGGCGCGTGATCTGAATTTCTCTGCTAGCCCAGGTCGAACTCCCACGCTCCTTTCTAGCGGCTCATACGCGTCGCGCTTATCATAGGATCGCTGACCAGTCAGCAGAGTCAACATCAATTGTCTTTTACTTTTCGGTTCATTTTCAGCATCGACTACTAAGGTCATCGGGGTTCGAACGTGACGTTTAATATCAGAACTAATGGCCACGTTTGAAGGTATTTAGAAGTACCATACATTTTTGCAAGGAAAGGGATAGAGAATATCGATAGACCAGTAAGTACACCAATCTATTATACGTGCTGGAAGACAATGAAGAAAAATTGCAGAAGATACATCGTCGTGAAGTAATTTTTCTAAGAAATATCTGATCGATAATTGAGCCTAGTCTGGCAGTTCTAGTGTTAAAATAGAGAATAAAGCATCATAGTTTCGTATTCCATGGAAAATTCCCTTGAGGCAATGGGCGGTGTTCGAACTCGAATCTCTCGCGTGGGAGTCTGAGCCACCGTCTATCCACTCTACGGCCGTAGCTCCAAATCCACGATAATTTCCCCGAAGAAAAACGAGATAATCTTGCCTAGACCTGTTCGCCCAATACGTCGCTATTGCAACCCACGGTGCGATGACGAAGGTGTTTCTACCCCAGCACGGTGGGTCGCGGGTAAGAAATCGAAATTGCCTTTTTGCTCCCGACAGAAAGCACCTGTACGCCGTGTGGCGGAGGGTAACATTCGTTATAAAGTATAAAATCCTCGCTGATGACCGGAGAGCAGCTGCGGATAACGAACAGGTGGGACGTTGAATTAAATTCACGATTGTACTAGGGTCCGTATTTAGAGCCGCTCGGTAATGTTGGAAGCAAGGGTTCGGGACATAGTACAGCTGCGCTCTGAAGCCATTGGCAACCTTCCCCCCTTCTCTCTTCTTACATTAACCCCATTGGTTATTTATCTAACACACTGTACCGAATCATCATAGATTAACTCGATCATTTCCTATTCTGATTATTTTCACTTCGAATAAATCTCCTATGAGTACAGTTCTTGTACCTTTCTATTTATCAAACAACTTCTAACATCGATCAGCGATATCCCATTCCGAAGAAGATCTTCCTGAAACACTCACCAGTACTCCGAAGTCGTCTTAAACCCCTTATACCACTCGCATCCGATCCGTAGAAAGAAAAAGAGAACGCTGCGCTTGAAATAATGAACCGCAAGGATTTTTCCCCTCACAATGCCATGCAAGTAGCGGCCAACGGTGTACGTTACCCTCCGGCGGAGGTATGCGAGCGGTTAAATGTTAATAAGGTTAAGGGGCAAAACCACTCGGGTAGGATAAGCGTCAGATTTCGCCGGCGCGATAGGAACCGCGAGACGCGGTCAATCCGAAGTATCCGAGGAACATCCGAGGACGATCGCCGGTGCCTCCTGAGGAGGCAAGAAAACGAGCCTGTCTGGTTCCCTCTAACGAGAAGTCACGAAGACGTGCCTACTCTCCGCGTCGGATTTCTCCGTGGAAATACGGAGTATCGGCAGAAAGCTCCGCGGAGGTTAATTACCTGGGCGCTCAGGGCCTGGCACTCGAAGCGCACCCTCCGAGGAGGGCCTCGCTTTCGTTGGCAGAGGCGACGGAGGCCTCTCCTCGTGGCCATGGCGAATCGAGGAAGAGAACACGAGGCCTGACCCACTTGCGTATCGAAACGCCTCTCGAGAGGAGGCTCGGGGCCGAAATCGGAGAAAAAAATGCTACCGTGCCGATCGCGCCGGGCCGATGTGTGCCGATGTTTTTTCGGTAAAAGTCGGCGCCTACACGTGGTGGCGAAGGAGGAGGACGAGGAGGAGGATCGCGAGGTGAAGAAGACGGCGAGCGTTGCGGTCGAGAAAGAAAACGAATCCGAGCTGCGAGCCTTGGCGAGAAATCGCGGACCTTCCTCGTTGTCGTCGTCGTCGTCGTGGCCCGTTGCCTCGGATTTCTCCGCGGAAATGCAAAGTAGTAACGGAGTCGGCCGAGCCGTGTAAATGCATTAATTTGCGCGTTCGAAAGGACCCGCGGGCCGGCCCCTGAGATAAAGCGAATAAATTCAGGCTGAGCGTTGCCTTGAAATATTTAACCGTTTACGATGCGGCTTGTTAATTAACAACGCATTCTATCGCCTTCGAAGAATGAATTAACGTCGTATTACGAATAGCATGCTCGTGTGTACGAGCACCGGGGAATTTCAAACTCCCGAGCTTTTACGGTGAAAGGACGCGCGTAGCCTTTGCATATTAAGATTCTAAACCTACGGGAGAAAATCGCACCGTGAAATCCACGAGTTTAATTGTGATAAAGCTATCGTTCGCACATTTGCGCGATGCTGGTATCGACGGATACGACCAATACCGCGGTCTTCGAAGTCCATGATTTAAATACTTCGCTTTACGCGCGTATACCTTTCTCTAACCCATTAATCTAGGATTACCATATTTCCCGCTTGTCCAAGGAGAACAAAATGACATTTGGAAAGAAAAGAACAAACTTTTTATACAACACAACAATTTCCTTTCAAAGTTTATTTCATGCAATTTTATTTCGTCTAAAAAAGTGTTTATACTATAAAAATAATTTGATCAAAAACGCGGAAGGAAAAGATCCTTACATTCTTACATATTAAAAAAACCTAGCTGATCCAAAATTCAAGACCTACAAAATCCTACCTAATCCTACCTAACTTAATGTGGAATTTAGCCATAAAGTCGAACGACTGCGTAATCCAATGTGGATCATCGGAGCTTCTTCCCCCGTTTATCGCCGATACCAAAGACAATGGAGTACCTTAATCGCCGCGGCAAAAAGCCCTGGCGCAATTACGTACGCGCGGCGGCTAGATTTACCGCGGTTTCCCCCGATTTTTAACGACGTCCGGTAGCTTTCGTAAGAACGATCCGTTCGCGGAGCCGTGCCTTTTTGCCGCGTTAACATCATCAGCGGCCGGCCAGGAGATTCGCTGGAATACTTAGGTAGCAAGAACCGCCTCTTCGAGGAGGTCCGATCGCGGGCCGCGCGTAAAGGCGACGTGCTTACGACCTCGAGATCACCTTCCGAGAAGAGAGGAAGGGCAGAATGTCGGGCCGAGCGGCACCGAAAGCACGATCGCGAACAGGAGCTTTTAAAGGGCCGCGAGGTGAGGCCTCAATTTTACGCGCCAGAAGTCAGGCAGGTCTAAGAGGCACCACCGATCGGCCCCTTTCTTTGTTCTCCAGAAACTATCAACGGTTCGGCTTTACGAGCTCCTCGAACCGCGAAAGAGACCGTTGCCGTAGAGAGTGAACCCAGGAGGAAACTGGACCGTTCCACCGTCGCGCTTCTCGAATCGAACCGACTCACGGTCACTTCCTGCTTTGCGATCTTAGGACAGGATGCTTACCTATCTCGCGGCACGCGTACGCCTTAATCTATGGTAAACTTGGCCGAAAACCGCTAGCCGCGGGTGGTTAACCTTGAATTGTGAAAGCCAGAGACAATGGGACCTTAGTGGATTGTCAGGCAGTAGGACGAGAGTGGTGGCTGTAGTGGATTAAGTGACTCGAGTGACACTGGGATTATCGAGGCTAAAGAAAGAAGCGTTGATTTGATCGAGCAAATCTTAGGAACAGCTGATTTCTTTGATAAAACGATTGGCCGACGATGTGTTAAGGCTACGCACGATTAATCGCGCAGTTGTATTTTTCTTACCGTTTCTTTTATCTGGAATGATTATTGTAAGAATTTGGTATTGAATGACGATCGGTGCAACGATAGGAGGATAAGAAAGGGAGGGTTAATCCGCTGTTGGTGGCAGGAGAATCGTGGATAATTGTCCGCAGCCGCCCTCCGCAAGTTTTGTGCCACTGTTACCCGTGAAAGCAGTATTTGCCGCGTTTTCAACGATGTTTTCGTACCTCGGGACAACGAGATTAATTCCCCCTGTCCCCGAATCTTTCTCAGGGAAGGAGTTGTAAGCGTAACTTAATGCGGTAGCTCCATGGATGCTATAGAAAGTATGCACTTTCACCGTGGCGTCTCTCCCGCGCGATTCGTTTGGATGCGTATGACTCGGTTCGCGTATTAAAGCACTACTCTCGAGATTGTGCCTCTGTTTATATACGTGTAGGTACACGTGAATGTACGGCGTACAAGTGTAACGGAGGGTCGTACGAGCGATGGGTCGTGTTACGGTGACAGGAGCGCCTCCGCGAAGCCTTTGCCGACCCCGCTCGGTGCTTTCTCGCTCGTGAATTCTAGTCCTGAAATGTAAACCTCCGCGCGTATCTAACATAAAATCTCCTTACCAACCAGCTTCTCGCTGGTTCGGTACTTTTATCGATTCAATGTACATATAATAAATACACTTAATATTATATTATTGAAAAATAGGAACTGGAAAATATTCTATTATCCACATATAGATTACATTACACTGATCGCGCGATAAGAGTGTCTATCATTCCTTCCGTTATCACATAGAATTTTATATGCAAAACATGAAAAATGAATTTATCAAACCGAGGTACTCTTTGCAAAATTATAATACAACACTCTGCCAAAATTCTCCCAGGCGCGAGAATCGCGAATAATCGGAAGTCGCGTTTCGCGTAAGAGTACCTCGCTTGCCAAAATCTCGGAATTCCCACAAGCGGCATTGTGACACTAACTTAGAAAGTGCTTCACCGGGCTAACCGTGTCAAGGGTAATATCCTTGAGCGGAATAATTCATCAACCTTCCTCCATTTCGGCTGTCACCGGCGCGCACGTGATCGCCAAACTCCGAACGCACGTATTTTTCCGGGTCAGGCCGACGGATCGTCGTTTTTCTCTTCCGAAATCGAGCAGCCGGACGGACCTTCCCACGCCGCCTCGCTCAAAACTGCCGCGGCGTAGGCCCATTAAAACTGTATACGTAGCGTTGCGCAGGATCAACGACCCCGGGGGTCAAGAGGGGCTCCCTAGAGCGTTAACTGCCCGTTGCCCCCTGGCATAGCGTGGCGCACCAGGAAATCGGCGGTAACACCGGGATCGGCGTCTACTTCGTGCAACACAAGGTATCCGCCGTCGTCCTTTAAGGCATCCATTAGCCTCCTAACTACTAAACACACCGGTCGGTCCACCGATCTCGCTTGTACCGAGCGGCCAGGCCAGGAGGAGAGGAACCTTCCTTCCTCCGCGCCATCTCTTCGGCTCGCCACCCCCCTCCCCGCCCCTCTCGTGCTCGTCCTTTTCTTCCGCGTCTTCTACCTCCTCCTTCTTTTGCCTCCTCTTCTTTTCTTTCTACCGATACCGACGTTCGAGGGTCATCGACATCCGGGCTGGCGACATTGTGCGCACGCCGCTTATATTTCCACGCCGAGGGCACGCACCTTGCGCGCGACCAACGACGCTCGGGATATTATCCAAGCCGTCAGTTTTTCCGCCTTCCTCTTCCTCCCGACGCGAGGGGGGAGAGGGGGGAGAAAATTTGTCGCGCATCCTGTTGGCGGGCTCGGCTCGCTTGTTCGCGCGGATATCGTCGAACCCTTCGTTTTTCGAACCTTCCTTGTCCTCCCGTTGCCGCGCGTGGGTAGCGATCTGTCGCGAGGACGGGCGCGCGTGATTCGCCGAATAAGTCGCGCGGCCGATATATTTTTGGCGCTCGCTGGGAATATTTCAGGGTTCGTTGTTTTAAAATATGAGCACCAAGGGGGATTGTTCTTATTTCCGGCTTTGGTGTATTTTAAACTGTAGTCTAGAGTACACTTTAGTGGAGGAGCATTTTCTGAGAATTTCCTTGATTTTACTGCAACGTGTGGATCATTCTGTTCGTCCATCATCTTCTCTTCGTTGTCTTCTTTTGCTTTAAGATATATTAAAGCATGGAAAGTGGCTGATAGTTTTACTGATAAAGCACACTTTTGGTACAGGGGGCAGTTCTCAATTTCCCCGACATCAAACGTGTTAATCGAATAGGGCCTGCACCCTTGTCCCAAGTACGGATCGCGTATCGAGCTTGAAATTCTCAGGGAGGTGGCTCAAAGAAAGTGTCGGCGTAGGTCGGAAAAATATCGCGGCTCTCTTGGGGGGGAGGAGGTTGCGCAATGTTGTGTAATCGGCTAACTAGCAGCGAACGCAACTGGAACGAATTTCACCGTTGGTAGCGCCGGTCCGTTGCAGTTGTTGCACAATGAATTTGCATTCGAGGGAGAGCCGCGATGCAGCCGGACGAGGGCGACGTCGGGAGCGTAACCACCGGGCGCTTCTAGGCATCCGTTAATTTCTTTAATTACCGAAGACGACCACCGTAATCAGCGATGCCCACTGGCGAAACGCTACGGTTTCGGATATCTCGGATGCAACGAGCTGAAGAGCCAGTCGCGTGGCTCTAGGATCGAAGATCCGCTTGTTAGCCTAAACGTATGGATGCCTTCCTATTAAGAACGAGTCTCTCGACCGAGGTTATGATTTCTTCCGCGTAGAGCACTATCGGGAAATTTCGAGAAACGTAATAAAGGTATAACCTATCATTTCGGACAATTTATCGGTCACGGTTCTGCGTTTCAGCCGCCATGATGGGTTCCATTCAAAAACGCGCATGCGCGAAGTATAACTCGGAAGTCGTTATCGGTGCATAAGTGATACGGTCGATCTCATTGGTGAAGATAACGATCGAGTATCTCCTTGCGGCAAATCAGCTTCTTCTTTGGTAACGTTCTTGCGGGGAGACGGCATCTATTACCAAAGAATCGAAATTCCGCACAAGTTCGGGGAATCCTGCATCTCGCTTGCTCGCCGATCGTCCTCGTGCTCGCATCGCGGCCAATTATTGTTTATCGCTTCTCGAACGACAGTTCTTACGTCTTACCCACCGTAAGGATTACGGCTAATCGTTGCCCGGACGATGCCAATTAAAGTAATGCCCATCCTAAGAACTCCGGCGCAATCGTGGAGCATCGAAGCTCTTTCGGATGCCCTTCGCGAGGAGGATAAAGGAGGGGGGAATTTTACGCGGAAGATGCGCTTCCTTCGGTCTGAAATTCTTTCCCCCTAATTTCCATAAAATTCCCCAGCTGCTCGGTGCCTATAAACGCGCAACGCCGTGCGGCGCATTTCCTTGAGAAGCAACAGGCCGAAGTTAACATTTTCGTCATAGGCAACGGTGCGTCTGCGAGAGGCCGTCGCGAATAATCAAATAGAAATCCGCCATTGTTCCAGCGGCACGATTATAATGTAACGCAGTCAATTGAATTCTTTCTTAATAACGCGCAATTTAATTTCATGCAATCCCACCGTATAATTATCGCATAATGTACAAAGGGATTAGACGTTGGAAAATAGGAAATTAGACTGTTTGTAAATCTGATTCAGCGCGGGTTTAATATAACGTTATAGGATAAAGCCCGCGTATAATGGAAGAATTAGGATCAGCCTTGCTTTGTGCAGTAAATCAGCCGGTATTTAACGCGGTGCGTGCCGCTATCTGCGTGCGCGAGCTATCCTCAGTTCTCGCATATCTTACCGCATTGTGGTAATAAAAGTTCAGGAAACACGAGATATCCAGGGATTCGTACGCAACGCCTTAAGTGCCATGTCCTCGCGCGAACGCCGCTAACGTCAACGCGGCAATGTCCCTCGTCGATTAAAACGAAGGAGGTAACTTTTGTAACTGCGAGTTGACATCCGAAAAATTGCGCGACAAGGGAAGGCCGAAGGCCGGCGGCCTCCTTTCTAATCCAATTTCTGCGCGGCGCATGGGAATTCGCGAGCGTCCCGCAGAAAATCTGGTCCTTCAAAAACAAGGTTCGTGAGGTCCATTTCAAACGACGTCAATTTCGGCATACGCGTCTTAAGCGTCGAATCGGGGCAGCGAATATTTATCATCCGCTCCCCTCCTCGAACTTTATTACTAGACTTCGAGAAAGTCAGTTTACTTATCCTATTAACGTAACTCATTGCTAGACGATTATGAATTATGCCATCCGCTTATTTTCAATCGTCAGGTACGACTTACACGATATATATATATATGTATATGTATAACGCAAGTAAGCATTCTAATTAAGAGCATTTTTAGCACCGCTTAGATATACGCCCGGTTACGAGGATTCTTGTTATACGAGCCTATTACTTAATTACCGTCAATGTCGGCGAGCGCGAAAAAAAGTCAATAGACCGCGATAAAAACGTCGGTAACTGCATTGATTTTAATGAGCTGCTTGGTTTGCACCGGTAATGACCGTTGGCGGCGAGCGATAGACGCGCGCCAGGAACGTTGATCGGCGTGTGCTTTATTGTAAAACTCGAAACGAACGTATCCCACATTCAATTTTCACCGCGCGCCTCGACGTGATAAATGATGATGCCTCGCGGTCCATTTTATAAATACCTAATAAACGATCGTGATTCTTGTCGGCTCGCATCCCATCGCTCGTCGGGGTTTTAAGAGAGACTCGAGCCGACTTTAATCGTCGCTCGAAAGGGGCCTCGTCGCGAATCGGACGACTATCCGCGAAGTCTTTCCGCCGATTATCGTTCGTTAACGCCATTGTATCGCGTAACTTCGACGCGCGTATAGAAGTTACGCAATGCGCGCACTTGATACGGCTTGCGGCTGTCCATGATGGACCGAGAAAAATAAGGTGGATATCATGTCGCGAGTCACGTTGAAGCGACCGGCTATAGAGTTTGCGGACTGGCAGAAAAGCCGAAACGAGCACCACGGTCATCATCTTAATCCCAAGCGGACAATTAACTCGCCTATTTTTGATTCTACCTTAATCATGATTATCACCCTGCTGAAGATCTCCCGATTAATGTGATCCTCGAAGGATCGAAATCGCTTATTCGCCTTCCAACTTCAGCAATCCACGTGCTGCGAGCGAATTTAGTTAACACCGCTATTCTCGAAACGTCGAGCACTGCATCGCACATCGTCGCGTGAAAATATTCAGAGATGATGGTCGAAATAAAATCTCGAATCCGCGAAACGATGCGCGGATGGGCAAAAATACCCGCGCGAATGTTCTGCCTCTTTTTTTAATTTACAACTTATGAATAACGCAAAGCTACGCCCGAGTACATTCGCGCGTCGCGAATCTCACTCTCCTGAAAGCTGCATCGACTCCTCGATCTTCCAGAGGGACGATCGACGTATTTTATGCCCTCCGACTGCATTCACGATCCATACGCGTCCCTGGATTTAAATAAATATGGCCGTGCGGGAGAATCCGAATGGCACCGGCATGGTAATTTTATAGGAAGGCTCGTTTAGACCGCGACCCCTGGCCTCCGTTCTCTCACAGCTTCCGATACTTCGTCGATGTCAGAGGAAAACAAAGGAGCAGCGAAATGCGCTTTTCAAGCGGACATTTAGATTTCGTGCTCCGTTACGAAAGCGACGGCAGAAAATTCGCGCAGGAAAACGCTTATCTTTCGAGACTCGTACTTCGCGTTATAAAAATCACCAACATCTGAATTTCATCCGCGTAAAAGCGCTTCCACGACGCCCAAGCTTTTAAGTCGCCGTGAAGATTCGCGAGGTATGAACAATTTTGTATTTATGATCAATAATGCAAGAAGGTACAAGAACGAACTCTATCGAGCATAGCTATAACTATCAAGTTTTACCCTGTACTATTTTCTTAATTCAATCCTATATCAAATCATGATCCTATATCAAATTAATTACACGATCGTCCTCATCGCGGCTGCAGCTTTCTGGCATTAAATATCAATCGTACGGCAAGCGTATATTCGAAAATTTGACTTTCCAAGCTCGGCCAAGTTGGCCATCCTCGACGCGACAAGTGCGAGCTCCCGCGGTTTATGACCGCTGCCGTAATATTAATTACATAATTCCCCGTGGCCGAGGACATCGACTCGGATTTTCGTTATCTCCAGGATCGATGGGTTTCTACAAAAGTTCAACGGGGAATAACGTTCGAAAAGGCGCACGCCAAAATGCCAATGAGCTACCGGCGGCGCGTACACGGCGCATACCACATTCGCGGTGAGTGTGTATCCACAGGGGGAATTTTTCTGGGTGTTCGAAAACATCTAAACTTTCACGCGATTCACCGTGCGGCCTTTATCGTCCGGCCGAGAACGAGCGGCCTCCTTTGGACGGCGGTACGTGCGATATTCAACCTTCTCCGAGTAAAACGAGCCGTTCTCGTTTCCTTCGACTTCATTTTCCTCCTTTCACGACTTTTGGCCGACGACGAGCGAACCGCGGAAAAATGGGGAAACATAGAAACGAGGTCTTGCCTCGACAACCGCTATAATCCGTTTGCTATTAATACATTGCGCACCTTGTTCGATGAATTTGTCGAAACTCGATCGTTCCTTCTTACATAAGCAGACTTGCTCGTACAAATATCCTCGAATTCGATTCTCGCGGCCTCGTACAGAATATTCGTTACATGCATTTTCAAAGAAAACCTTTACCCCTGGCGCCGACGGTCAGGCGGCCAAGAGAATTTCGAGAAATACCTTGAGCGACGATCCTAAGCACGATTCGCGAAACGAGAAGAAAACTTTTTGTTTACTTCCAGCAGCATCCCGCATGCAAACGGATTTTGAGCGGTAAACATGCTTAAAATGCAAGGTGCGTCGCTCGCGAATGAAGTCCGCGGTCCTGCCATAAACGTATGACTGCCTTACCAGGATTTTCCGCGGCAATAATAGTAATATTCGACGATAATCTCCGATTTGACGTCGAATCGGTTCATTAACCATCGATCTTAAGCATACCAGCGGGAGAGATTTCTCCGGCTGACCGATTTAACTCGATAATTATGCCAAGGCGAGCTAGATACATCGACTCGGATTAGCATTTCCAGAAATCCGCGGATCGATCGCTCCTGGGAGCTCGGCCCGGTAGGAAATGAGAACCCCGAGAGGACGCGAATGCGGACGTCGGAAACTATGGAGAAGAGGTGGACCGGTCGATCCGACGATCGTTTATCTCGACCGCCCGGCGACTTCCTCCTGTCGGCCCTTGAAATATGGTCGACGCCGTGCATCCAGTCGGCTTCCTTCGAAATTTCAAATTGACGCCGGCAAATAAAACGACCGATCGGCAACACCGCCGTCGGTTTCTGTCCCGTCATCTCGGCTCGATAAACCGCCGAGCGGGCCCCTCGAAAACCGCGAGGGAAATACTGTGCGCCGATAAACAACCAGGAACGTCGAATTAACCTTTCCGCCGAGGGAGTTACATAAATTCGAGGGAAGAGCTGCGGATCTTATATGCTAAGTGGCGGGCGCGCTTGTGCAAGCGAAAAATGATTAAGCCGAATTAAGCGAGATTTACAGCGGTCCTCGGTGGGCGGAGTGACATTTTTACTCCGATGCCCCTTCGATCGGGGCGTCGTTCTTTCGTCGGGTTGCAGGGAATAGGAGGTTGGCGCGCGACTCCTGTGGATGGAAAGCGTCGAGAGTGGACCGTAAGGAGGGATTTTCGTGTTCGACGGAATCAATTCCGGTCACGAGCCGGCGGTGGCACGGCCCTTGACTTCCAAATCTTTCGAGGAGGGAAAAACCGTGCAAACGGATACCGAGGGTACGGTAAGTTAGCCTGGAGGCAAGGAGAGGAGGCAAGGAGGAGAGCGAAACACCCTTGGCGTCCTTCGGTGGTCGCCACAGTTTACTGACCCTATTTGCAAAGAGCAAAAATCGATGCCGAAACGAGAAGCGTGGAACGAGGAGCTCAATTGCGTCGAAAGGAATGACAGCCTTCGGCAAAGGGAATTCGGTGCCGTGGCCCATGCCAGGAACACGATCCCACTCGAATGGAACATTGCGTAGAGCGGATCTAAGAAAAAATCCCCCTCGCGACAAAAGAGAATTTTTGTAATAAAATTAAATATCTTCTTACGAAGAGGCTATTTTCTTTCGTATTGAGTTAGCTGATCAATAATCGTAAGTTTCTCCGGTGAAATAAGAGTGTGTAAGACGCTATTCGCGACTCTTTGGTATTAAGTCCGAGCTTTTAAATTGACCAGAGACATCGCTGAACGAAAATCATAAATGCGGAAAAGGTCAGGAATCCCGAGTTGCCTAATGTAATCCTCGCACGCACGATCTTCGTAGGATTTCTAGGCATAAATAAGAAATACAGATGGTACTGAGATGTATTCGATAATGTCCTTGTTAAGTATACGCATTGTGGACCGGTATGTAAAATCGATTGTTTCGAAAAGTAGGCCTCGCATGAATACATTTTGCAATTTCGATCGATTTCTCGATGAGAGGTCGCACCGCGACTGCTCATCGATCTTGCATAGAACAATATAGAATCGTGAGAATAGCGATTGCATAAAATTTCCATAGGCGATCCCGTTATCTTATCTCCTCGTCGATGAATCATAATTAACCGAGGAAAATAGTGCGTTAAATTAAGGTGCGCCGTGCGTCTCGCCGCATGAAAACCAAATCGAGTCGCGTGAATCACGAGTGTGTACCACGCATCGTGACGTCTTTAAGTGTCGCATGGTCAGCGCGACACGTGGGCGTCTGAGAGGAAGCATCCGCGAAGAAAAAGGGACACAACAATTATACCGACTGCACGCAACGTCGGGCGCGCCAATTTCCCCCCCCCCCCCCCCTTTATGCAAACACTTTGTGTACAAGAAAGGTCAATAGCTGGCATATCTGCCCGCATATAAAAATAAAACGACGAGGACGATCATTTTTCAAGCGTTGTGTAAGTATTTGACATCTGGAAAAGGTCGATAGTTCGTATCTCATCGCGTGCTTTGATACTTTAACTGGGGCATATGTTTGCATTTCGAGGCGCATATCTAGCCTCGCGCGAAGGATATCGTAGGTTTTGGTTGAGATGGAAAAAAAAAAAATTGCGAGATACTTGGCGCTTATCCGATGAGAGACGCCGTACACTTTAACTAGGTCGCAGATTAAAAGCGTCTAAACAGTGCTTTGCTCCTATCCAAATATAGTCAAGTACGCAAGAGGAACACCACGGTGCATATAACAATTCATATGCATGTCTGCTGTGACGTCAAAATTACGCAATGGCGCACAGACTTGCGGAGGTTTTGCGTATTTCTTTGCGAACGGTGCTATTGCAAATTTCAAATTGTAACGAGAACTAAGGCAATATTTTCTGAATTTCGACACATCTGAGGATAAGGCAATCGGTACATCGAAGAAGAAAGATGGACCGGCAGAATCTCGGATTTGGAGATATCAACGGCCTTGTATAGCACATTCGCAGAAACCTGCGGTTAACATAAATTAACACCCACTGAAATTGCGTCAGAGTAAAGAGAGAATAGAGGGGTGGGGAAAACGCGTTTGTAACCTTTCACTCGTTGCCACGCAGAGATAATCGTGAAGCAATCTTGCGGCGCCTTCTGGGCAGCGATAAGGAATTATCAAATATTAACGAGAATACCTCTTTCCAATGCGGAAGGTTCCTCCATTGTCTGTCGTAAATAAGTCCGATTAATACGTACCTGAAACAAACAAGAAAGATTTCCGAGTTACTCCTCTGTTTGTATAAACAAGCTCTCCGTACGAATATAAGTACTCGGGTTATAATTATACTACAAAGCACGGTAAATATAAATTGATGTGCTCGGCTCTCGTGCGAGGCGAGAGAGAGAGAGAGACAGGCATATGATATCCTGCCTTTCACTGGCAACTTTACAAGTTTGAATCTAAATTAATACTATGAAACAGGATAGAGGTATACGAGACATTAGTGTCACACCGGTGCCCCACATTATGCTCGCGCACACAACCGAGCGAGCAGTTTGATTTAACCGGCAGGTGAATTGTAAGGGTAAAGCATTTCAGGTTACGTATCAATCGGTACCAGAACAAAAGTCTGATATCACGACTAAAAGTAAACTCATTATATCATCTACGTCTCATTACGGCAATAGAAAAGTCTAAAATACGCCAGATCGATGCAAATCTCGTGCATTTACAAACCTACGGTCCAACAGCACGACTATATATACATATATTATAACACTTTTCATTTTTCACTTCATCCCACTTAACATAATTCATCGAGGATGGCAAACGAAGCACCACGAATCCAGTATCCAGACGTGACTCCTCAAGAGTTTCGCGCCTCTCCCGATAATTTGGCCACTTTCCGTACATCGGGTCAGATCGGAGTTCCTTTAACGAATGCGCCGGTCCGCCACTTAAAACCGAGCGGCTGCAGTGAAATGCAAATATCGGTAAGAGAGATTCGCGGAGGAACAGAAATCGCGTCCAGACCCGAGAGGTGCACGTGCGCGTTCCAGTGCGTATGTACACGCGAGAGGAGAACGTCGAGCGGCTATTCCACGTACGTTATATCTCCTACGTAGGAAGAAGCTATCGAAAATCTCAAATCCCACTAACCTCCTTGGCGAGCTACCAAGGCGATGGTGCACGCCTCCGGTACGGATTTCTTTACGGCCCACTGAGAATTTATTTCTTCTTTACGTGCGACGGATATATATACGCGATAACCGCCGCCACAGGTAGCCATTGGCGAGAGGAATGCTCGGGGGCCCAAGATCCAGGTGCATTTCGTATTGAGCGTGCATCAAACTGCGCGTTAAGACCGTGTCGCGACGTAGGAAATACGCGGGAGGTAATTCAATCTCCTACGATCCAAATTATCCTTAACTCTCGCGATCGATCCTCCGTACAAAGCCTCGTTACCTGGGCCGAATGGGATCGAGGGGAAATACGGGGATGACAAACGCGGAACGTTATGCAAAGTGAACGTGCGCGTCGCTCTTCGAGCTTTCGCGGTATTATCGTTACGTCGAGGATGTTTAAGGGATAAACGAGATTTGATTTCTACCGCTTCGAAGTATTATAACGAACGATGTATATACCGGGTGATAAATTCAGGTATAAAAAAAAACAGCGGTCGGGAGTTAAGCGGAAGCGTTTCTTGAAAGGCATAAAGGACTACCGGGAATGAGCGAAGATCGAACGTATAGCTGGAATTGTTTTAAGTGGAGTTTAAACGCTCAAGATTGATGATCACTGACCTTGCGCTGAAAGATAGCCACGGCGTGTTGCGGGCAAAATGTATCGTGACATTTTAATCGCGCTGCCGTAACTAATAAAGTACTCGGCGCTTCTTTTATGCGTGTAAGAAAAACGAAAGCGTGGTAATGGCGCAATCGCCGGACGCGCGGACAAAGAAGTCTTCCACGATACGAGCAAAGACCGGTATGAAATATGATGTTCCATGGCGTAGCGGATATTTCTACGAAACGGATCGTTGGACCTGTTTTAAATAAACTATGGCTATTTCCTATGCTGCCAGATGCGAGCCTCTGCTGCAACGACTTTCGTGAGAACGTTTATGCGGACATTTATTCGAACCGAGCGGGGCGAATTAAACCGTTAGGAAGATGTGGAAACGAGTCGTTCGAGTCGGAGCTTTTCAGAACGGGAAGAATTCGGTGAGCGCCTCCTGGCGTGGCCAGAACGGTTATTTAAAAAATAATCCTCCAGACGCGTTAATGGGTCTTTTGAAATTCTAGAATTTTTCAGATCCCTAGGACACGTCGCTCTTATACGCCACTGAAAGGAATACATCGCGCGTTCTTTATGTGTACTTTAGCTCTACTTAGCATCGACCGATCGTAACGCACGTAACGCCCATAAAACTACGAGCATGACTTATCACCAAAGTCCTCTATCACTTTCAGTCGAAAACTGACTTTGCCGATAAGAATATTACATATTTGAGGTATTATATAAAGACATAAATTCGTTTGGAGCCGAAAATTGTAGAGCCGAGCTCGAGGAGATCTAACAGCGAAATGTCGGACGGCGATGTACGAAAGTTTGGTTTCTGATTACGTCGAAGGAACATGAAATTCCATCGAAGGCGGCGATCAATTTATGCGGTTGGTCGCATGATTGTCCATTCTAGATGGTGGCTAGAAACTCGGTCGCGTGACGTAACGCCGGTTTACTGGACTAACGATTATTACCTTCCCTCCTATAGTTCTGGCTCTTCGTCGCTGTCGGCGAAAGCGAGCGGGCAAACGCGTGAGATTGTGACAAGCGCTAAAACGTGCCGCAATTACTTGGATGGCGCATCGTAACGGGTACGCCCCTCCTTTAACCCATTCCCCGCTTTGCTATCTCGCTATTTACCGTTTTCTCTATTCTCTCGAACACGAATAATAATGAAGCGGGCGTCGTCATTGGCACGGACCGCGTACACGCGATCTTATCGATACTCTGAATTGTTCACGCACTAAATTAAGTTAAAGAGATTGCACGCACTGTTTTTAATAATCATTTTTATTTAAAAAAAAAATGTAGGAGTCGCGATAAAAAATAGTACCCTTTTACAATGCTCAGTGGATAAACGGTCGAAACCTTCCACGGATGATTACACAGTAAGAAGCGGGAGGGATTTGCCGTAATAATCGTCGATGCTGAGGTAACTTTGCGCTTCCCTCACACGAGTCGTCGTGCACGCCGTTGCCAAAGGTATCGCGTAGTTTCAGGTAATTCGTAATTTCCACCTCGAACACGTGTAATTTCGTCCCGACACGATGCCACTCGTGATAACTTACTCGCGACGGAAGCCCCCACGGGGACACTCGTTTTGTAAGCTCGCGGCGGAGGATAATAATCCACGGAATTGAATTTAATTTCTCTCGTTCGTTTTCCGGTATTCAGGATGCCCGGCGGAGTCGCGACGTGAGAAGCGGCTTTTTCACACGTTCTCGTTGACCGGTCGTCGATGGGAAACCGGGATGAACCGGGAGGTAGCATTCCAAGTGGGGCTAGCCACCGTAAGGACGCTCTATTCTTGGAACTTGGATCGACCGTCCGTTAACCGTGATAGCTTCTTTCCTGATGGATCCACGATAGCTCGGCGTCTCAGCTTGGCGAGTAATAATTCTGACCTAGGCCTATGGGATAACACCTTGGCGTGTCTTATCCCGATTTAAATTTCACCGCACTGCCCCTCGCTTTTTCGCCGTGAATCGATCGAGCCGCGATCATCCTCGACTCGCCGCAATGCCACTCCGCGATCGCTGAATGTCACGAAGCGCGAGAACAGCGCGTTATACGAGCAGTACGACGAAAGATCCATGGTTTGAAATAATCCTAGAGGAACCCTCGAATTGGAAGAACGTGATTTTCACTAAATAAAAGAGGGTTCAAGACTCGCTGTACCAAGCACGCTCGATTAGAAGCATCGACTCGTATAAGTATCACGAGCAATGGCGGATGTTCCACATGAGAGACTCTTACGTGGCTCGTAAAACGTCGACCCTTCGGCTCTTTCGAGGAATAGGCAAAATTTAGCAGCTGCATCGGGAAAGTTAAGGGTTCTCGAAGAATCGTCTGGCCAGCGGCCTCTGTAAGGTGTGGCCGAAAGATCGACGATCTAACGCGCTCCGCACGCTGAATACGCGCCGGTATCGGCCCACCGAATGACTCGTCCAACTCTCCATGGCAAATAAATACTGAAATTATAGAAGGATCGGCCGCTCGTATTCTTTGGGATAGTACGGTTCGTGGATATCGCGCTATTACCGCACTTTCCGCTCCGCGGAGTTCTCGTATTACGTCGAGCCACGAAGGCACGATGCATTATCGATTAAGTAACGGTACTCTTTCCACTCAGCGCCGAATGGCTCCGACGCTCTTGTTATCCGACTGCGATTTCAGCGGGAAATTCTGCGCTGGCGTTCGTTCCCTCGGCCTTTACGATCGCCGAGACCAGCTACGCCCGTATTGAGTCCGTCGCAAGGAGGTCGGGGGTGCTATAACGCCGCGCTACATAAAGGCTTGAATTTCTCCTCGAATCCCATCGACTATTTTTGCTTAACAAAATGTAGAAGCTTGGGATCCAGCTTGAGCGACTGGGTGCCCTGGTAAACGGAGTTTAACGATGAATACGCAAATGAAACAGTTTTATAATATATTTATATAGGTGTTCCTATATCTCAAGGAACGGTAGACATACGAATGAGAATATATATTTAATTAGGGATCTTTTACATCGCTCAGGTAATATTAAGAATAATACAAATATTATTGTTATAAACATTATAAACGTTTCTACAGACGAGTGACGAATTAATTTAACATATACAATATTTATATTATTATTATATATATTACCTGCCCGATGTAAAGGTTTCATAACGTCAAAAGTCGAGCTGCCTTGAATAGTCTACATCGAGATCGTAGTTTCCAAGCGAATGATATTAATACTTCAAAGGGGGAAGCGTATCTTTCGATCTGGTTAAATTCAAGATACGTCCGACATATGTACCGTCGCCTGGTATTTACGAGACCTCGACCTCTTCTCGGTCTCAAATCATTAAACGCTCGTATTCTGCGCGCGGAGAGTTTTTATGCGAGAGGTACGAAATTCACGCTTACGCGGAGTTATTGGGGGAGCTGGTCGGTCCCATCGAGTGGCCTTGACACGGGTCGCTGGAGAAGAAGCTCAGCTCCGCTAATTGCGGCGGTACCGACGAATCGCTTCCAGTCCTCGGCGTAATGGCAATAGTCGGCCGCCTTTGCTGGATTAGACTTTGGCACCGGCCGTGGTAATTTACTTTTAAGCATCCTTTTTACGAAGGCAACAGCCTCCACCTCTTGTTCCCGCGATAAAAGAAGAAACCCTCGCCGCGCGACAAACCGTAACGAGGCCTCCAATCGGCGTCGCTTAAAATACGCGGACCGATCGTTACACGGCGACTTATCGTGGGACCCAAGTGGGCGGCACGACTTTTACGAATCTCGACGATCAAGCGGAATGTCATTAATACGGCCGGCGCGGAGGGTGAAAATAAAATGGTATAATAAACGCGCATGAGTAATGGCGGAGAGGACGTATACTGGATTGGTGGGATGAGAGAGAAAAAAGTTGTAGATACGCCGTGTCCTAAACTGCGCGTTGACAAAAACTATAGATAATCTTTGCCAAATTCGAGGAAGGCTATCGTCATTAAACGAAAGGACAGATCGAGAGGAAACAAAGTCCGTATCAAATTTTCGAAGGTTGTAAAGCAGGGAAGATAACGTAGGCTAAACTTAATTTAACAGTACAAGCACCGAATCATTTAGACATTTCTTTCAAAAATTGCACTACCTTGCGATCGTGCATTCTTTAAAACTTTCCATGATTTCATCACAGTATGCACACCCCTTCGAACTTCCTCTTCCTCTATTTTTTAATATCCTCTTCTAGATAAAGCTGCTCATGATTCTACTGTTAACACTCGAGAGGTGCAACGACCAAAGTACTGCTCCTCAAAATACACGAAAGACCGCGAGGTATGTACTTTGCCAACGTGGATAATAACCAAATGCCAATAATCCCTAAGATCAGCATAACTGCCGGTCCATCGCGAAAATAAAAAAATCGACAGGCGGATAATTTACGAAGATCGTTATTAGGAAGGGGATAGGGACGTCGTGCAGATCCTCGAAACGAGGCGTAGGCGCACGGGCAATGAGGAAGCGAATACTTCCTCGTCCAAGGAGCGCGCGGAAATAAAAGTCCAGGGCGCGGTTGCGAGTTTCTCACTGCGCGGATTTCTCGTAAATCACGGCAAAGACGGTTGAGGCGAGGAAAACGAAAAGCCAGGCCCTTCCTAGGGGCGACGAAAGGAGCCTTGGGGGTGGGGAAGATCGTATCCGGCGCGAGGCGGGCCCTGCATCCGGCCTGAAAACGGATGAGAGCTTCGCATTCAAGTGCAAATCATTTCGCAGCATTGTGCGGGGGACCTCGACCGCGGTAATAGCAAAGTCGCTCGTGTCGGCCGTAACGATCGCGAGGCCCAAGGAGAGAAACCGTGCGCCGACGTCGAGGAATAACCCGCGGGGATTATCGAAATGCATTCGAGTTGACCCGGTCAAGCCAGAAACCGCACGATACGCTCTGCGAGCGGCCCCGTTCGCGGGAATGCGCGCTGGCGCTCTGTATTTTGCAGTACCTGGCGCTGCTCGCTTATTTATTCGACTCTAGAAGTCTTAGGTCTCCGTAGAGCTGAGGAAATACATTTGGAAAAATAATTTACTACATTTCTTTTATCTGTAATTGATACTTCAGATATTCCTGGAAATCGTGTATCTCTTAAAAAATAGAGAGTCTTTGATATGACTTTTATTTTGATGTAGAATTAGGCATTTTATTTTTGGAGTATACAAAATGTTTGCACTATTTTTTTATCGATTATTGTATTTGATCGATGTTTGCTCGTTTCCTACTTGGGTAGTAAATATTGTTGCTGGAAATTTATCTCAAAAGTCTGGGTCGTTCGGGGCCCAGGTCCGTACTTGGCGCGAAGCCAGTGAGGTTCGTACGCGGAGTGCTAACCAGCGAAACGATGGTAGGAACGAGAGAAAGCGCCCCTCTTTGTCTCGCGTTGGAAAAATATTAGGGAGACCAGTGCAACGTGCCTTATAATTCTCGAGATGCGGTATAAAGATTTGGACGCATCTTATCTCTTCAATTTAATGCCTAGTCGTTTTTGTCGCTTTATGATCCTACATTATCGTGGAACGAATAGAATGCACGGACGCAACCGACCTCCACTGCCGCCTCTCCATATTATTCAGGTTAAGATCTATTATGCAAGAGACGGATGGCTGGAATTTCAAACTGGACACTTCCGGTAGAAATCTGGATCTATAATCGAGCGAACATCCTAACCTCGCGATAGCATCCTCCCGTAAATAGGAAACGCCATCGATAAGCCGCTCGATCAGATTATCCACAGTATGCGGGACTTTCCGGATCGCATTTACCGAAAGTACCCGGCGTTAATCTCGTCTGTGCAGGATGCTGCAAATAACGCGAGCGGTGCTGATCAACGACTTTTAAGCCTCATGAATTATGCATTATCTAAATTAAATCAACCTCGGGACCGCCAGTGCCCCCCGTTCGCCTGTTCGGCATTTTTCAAGCCTCCCCCTGCCCCCTCGATTTTCTCGATATCGGGACGAATTTTCATTCGATTATAAAATTAACCATAATCGCAGCAGGTCCCTGGCGTCCGACGCGAGCCTCGCTGGGGAAGAAAATAATAAAGTCCAGGAGGGCCAACCCCCTGGTATCGGTGGTACGAGGGTTAATTGGAATTCCTCGTTCCATTATTACTCCGAGGTCCGGCTCGGCTTAATCGCGCTATCTTCCTGCTGAAATATTTACATAATGTCGGCAATTGACCGTTCAATCGGGACCGCATCGTCCAACTTATAATTTAAGTTGCCTCCTTTGAGAAATCCCCCGGGGTCCGTATCTCGGGCCTAGACAAACGAAGGCGCGCCGGCAACAACGAGCCGGCTGTTTGCGCTGCGTGCTGAAAACTCGAGAAACGAGTCCAGGCACTCGAACACGATCCTTTTACCGTGGACCCTAGGATCCGCATCCCCGTCGATGGGCTCGGCCATTGGGCACTTAAAATCACGATGAAGTGCCTCGACCTTTGGAATCGGCTCGAAAGGATCCGAAGTGAGTTTCCCTGCTAAGGTAATACAGAGTGCTCCGAAAAAAATCTACTCGTCTTTTATGTGCTGATTAATCACGTGTTTAAGACTAGGAGAATAGATTGGTGTTTTATACAATGTCATTAATCGGTAAACATTTAAGTCGAAAGTAAATCTATGAGTAATAGTGGATCAAAGGGTGAGTATACTTTTTTGGAGCACCGTGTATAGCGGATTTCAGGTACTCAGAGGTCGATCCTTGAAGAACCGATCGCACGAACCGTTCGCGGAAGAACGAGGATCCTCGAAAAACGAGGATACTCGGGTTTCGTGGGCGGATACGGCTCCTTGTGAAATTTCATTGAGCGATCGCGAGCCGAAGTAGGACCTGGCGTGCAGCTAATCAGCGCGGCTTAATTCTCGAAATCGATCGGTGCCTATGATTCGCGTGCGGCACGCATTACGAAACGTCCAATGGCCGGTGCATGCTTTTAATCAGGGCCACGAAAGGAGCGGCGGGCGTTAACCCAAAACCCCCTAACATAATTCCGCAAGGTATCTCCGCAACGAGATCCTAGCGGGTCCTTATCGCCAGGAATGGAAGAAAAAGAGAGCACGCTGACTAATAACCACGTGCGATTAACGTCTCCTTTACAAAGATAAGAAAAAAAGCAAAGACAGCCAACTAGAAATAAACCAGTACTCGCGCCGGTAATAAAACCAGTAACAAAATGACCAGATTAATCAGCCAGACTTATACATTATATATAAGGCGATAAGTGCGCAAAACGTATTCCAAGTGCAGATCATTGAGTCAGCTTTGAAAAATGACGAGCTAAAGAGAGAAACTGGCTGAGAGGCATTGGGTACGAAAGGGGGCCTCCGAGATTTGCCTCGGATTCTGCGGCTCGCGAAGGAGATTCGTGAAGGGAGGGAAAACTGTAAGAACAGGACGGCGAGGCGCAGGAAACGAGAGGCGGAGGACGATATGGTTAAGCGGCGAACCTGTCGAGGAATAGCTTCGTGCATGCTTCCCACGTGACTCACGCAGTCGGACCATAGATACCCATCGTTCACGAGCCCTCCGTGCAACCTGCACGCACAATGCGTGGCAAACGCCGTCGGTTGGCGCGGCCACGTTTGAGCGGTCCGCACCTTATGACTCAACGGAGTCACTAACCTTCCGCCGCCGCTTTTTTTTTAGAGCCATTTTTCTTCCCCCCTTCGCCCGCCCGGCCCACGTCTGCCCCCCCCCCCTTCACCCCCTCGCGAGGCGACTAGCCACAGCTCCTGCCCCCGACGACCGCCAAGGGTTAACGTCACGAGAGATATCTAGATGAAAAGAGGACGCGACTCGGGACACTCCATCGACCACGTTCTCACCGAGGTACACGTAACCGAAACGAGTGAGTTCGCTCGCAGAAAATCGCGCGCGATCGACCAACTCGAACACTGTACGGATACCAGCTTGCGATCGAACAGCGAAATTAACCCGATTAAGTCCCACGTTGCGAGAACGATAATAGATCCTTCGAGGGGAAACGATAGAAATATGTCGGTCCCCGCGCGTCGGAGGTAATATAAGTAAAGCACGCGCCGCACGTAAGTACTTTGCGCAATGCGTCGTTGGAGATACGTAATAAAATTTTAAAGAGGCCCCGTAAGTGGCGGAGATAATGACGGAGGCAAAGGGGAAGATAGGAACGGTAGCCTGTACCGATCTATAAAGCGGGGTAATTATTGATTTCATAACGCGAGGAGAGGCGTTATGGTCCATCGACGTTTCGAAACCGTGATAAAGTAATTCTCCGATTCCCCGGGAGGAGCCTTAGAGAATTGATCGTTCCGGGGGACGCTCCTCGGCCAGCTACCACCTCGCTTCGTGGCTCTGGAGGAAGCGAGAGCCTCGTTCGGCGATCGTCATCGATATGACGTAATTCAAGGTGTCCGGTCACATCCTCGTATCGCGAGATTACGAAACAAACGTCGCCTTCCTTTCTCTCGCGCATAGTTTCGGTGCACGCCGGGGGACTGGTCGAAACGCAAACTGTGGGACCTACCTGGCGCGTGACTCACGGCCATGATTCGTACACGTAGATGCGCGTTAACGGACGCGTGATTCAACGCTCCCCGGGCGGGACTCGAAATTCCTGGGCATAATCCCGCGTGCCACCGATTCTGCATACAAAAGGGCCCTCGTGCGCCTCGGGGCGTGAGAACCGGATAATCCATAAACCGCGATCCCTCGGGCACGTCGTCGATACCCGTCATCTGGTTGGGCTTAACGTACAATTTATTACCGGTATCGCTGTCCTTCGCAGCGGTACCAGCTAGTTGGTCCGGCCCAGGAGCCTCACCGCAAAGCAGGTATCATCGAGCAGCAGGTTCAATGTGGACGATAGGGTTAAATACCTGCGATCCTCGTCGGTCGAAACTACGAAACTGACCAGGAGGTCGATCCTTAATGCCTTCGCGAATACTAAAGGTATGACGAAACCGCAGGAAAAGATACACGAGGTATCCTCTATACCAATCGCGCTCTATATCCAGACTTTTATCAGACGCGCCTTTTCCAAACGCTCGGAACATCACGTTTAGTAGTCACGTGCAACGTCGTAGCATCCGCGTCGACACGCATCGATTTTCACGCGCGCACAATGCGTCACCGTGGAAATTAATGCTACAGCATTCTCGCTCGCAAACCTGTTAATGGCTCTAGTGCCACGCGGTGCGATCGCGCTATTCAGATTTCGTGTCTCCCAGTTCCACGGCGCTTGTTCGCGGCTGTTGAATCAACGGTGCTCTCGCGCCACGTGCGTTGTCCAAGGCGATCGTTTCAAATACTCCTTCTATCAGAATTTCGATGCGCGAAAGTGTCGCTGTTATCGAGCCTTAATAGGGCCGTCTCCGACGCGTAGGCCAGGATACGAAGGGCCCGACACTCGCCATTTCCTCGTCCACGTCAAAGTGTACCTAATCGCGTCCCGAAGGAAATCAAGGCTATAAATCAAGCTGCTTTCAAAACTGGTTACACGCCGCGGACACGCTGTCATTAATACCGCACTTCGGTCACGGTAATTGGACAGACCGTACCGGTATGATCGACAGCTTTCCGCCCGCATTGCGTCCTCAGTCGGTACCCACGCACAGATCCGCGTATCCTGATTCGTGACGGGAGGCCGCCGTCGAGGGGAGTCCGCTGCAGCGGCGACCACCGATCGGTAACGATCCCAGTCCTAAGAATGCGCTCATGACGAAACAACGAAAGGCGGTTATTATTCCGAGCGGCTCTCAACGGCGCTATGCCGATAATCGCGCCACGATGGAGAACCGGACCGATAAATCGTCGAACCGTGCGCCTACTTTTTCGCAATTACGTCAATCGTTTCGCGATATTCGCTGTTCCACGACGGTCCTCTTGTGGGATGTTCTTGTCGAGATTCCTCTGAGTATGGCCAATTCAAAAGATACATTCTTCGATCGATCAATGGTTTAATATAGGGGACACATTGATTAATTAGAATGTCTTACATAGAATGGTGTTGCTGATTTTTGGAATACAAGGAGCATGCTAGGTGTTATTTCCCACACGATAGCAGTCTCTTATCGTGTACTTGCGCTATTGATTATAGGAGCATGCAAATCCTGTGCCATATAAGTGAAATGTTTTTCACCAGAGTCGTGACATTAAGATCCTGCTTGGTAATTCGATAGCTCGTACACATTACGAGATCGTGCCTTGCTGGCCGTGCCGCTCTGGTTAATATTTCTTTTTTAACCATTGGACAGCCAAGGATTTGCCAATCCTTAACCCGGCGATGATTGAGGAATATCTCGAGCACGATATCAGTGATAGATACTCGATGGTAATCGGGATGGTAAATGGGTCGTTCGTAAAGCCGCTCTCCCGCCAAGATCTCCTGCGCTGCTCTGCAACAGCTGATGCGCGCGAGCGCACGGATAATCGTACGGCAGCTACGCTTTAAACCATTCACAATTTATCGGCGGATTGTGCGAGATGGCGCGTTATTACGTAAGCGCTGAAAATACAGCCGGACAGACCGCAGTCTCGTCCTGAAATCTAGTCGCCCGACGAAAGGCAGCGCGAATAAATGTTCGTTTCGATCGTATCGCGGTCGACTCGATTTACTTCCTCGCGCGATACGCGCGGCTCACTGACACGGTTATGGTTAATTCCGTTGTCATTTATCTACTCGATTTTCGAAATCGATCATAATGATTATTCCTACACCCATTTATTAATAGGTTATTGTTCATTAAGATTAACCGTGAATTACCTATTTACTTTCAAATCATCATGGTAAATTAAAGGATCGTCTTGTGGTTTTCAAATATTCTTTTATCTCCTTTATTCACATTTTCTATATCGTAAAATTACACGTTTTAAGTATAACGAGAATTGTGAAAATGCAAGGTAAACGAAAAGGGATCGTAGAAACTTAACGCGCCTCCTAGCCTGGCATGCTTGCGGTACGCATAACGTATGGAAAAATCCAGAGGTAATGGGCGAGCATTGAACTCAAGTAAGGAAGTTGGACCGCCCTTCCACGTGGAAGTCCAAGCTTTCATCCATCGCGACACCGTATCCCCCTTGTCGTTGCCAAGACTCGGTATACGCCTCTACCAGCATCGCAACCTTTGATTTCCATTAGCGCAACGGTGCAAAAGGACTTTGCGCCCGAAAAGAAACGTTATGCGCCGGCCGCGGTTTCGAGAGGCGAGCAGGAGGACGGCCAAGATACCTTCTTACGAGATATGGGCACGACGCGTCTTCGTTCACCGGGCCCCTCCGTTCATGAGGAGGCCTACTTTGCACATGGCCTACTTGGGGAACAGCCACGGTCACGCGAGGAGGGCATCAGAGCCGACGCGTGTCTCTCGCAAAGGACGCAACTTCGGCTAGAACCGGCCATCCTACAGAACACTAGCCATCGCTCCTCCACCTCCCAACATTTCAGGAAACCCAGAAATCAAAACCAACCGATTCCTCCTACACCACGTAACCACCTCATCCCCAAAAACTCCCGCTCACAATCCCAAACGCGACGTACGAACAGCGTTGATTAAAGTCGCGAAAGAAACAACGAGAGTCGTACTACAAACCGATAGGCGATCCAGTCGAATAGCCGTGGGCAGTCGCAGGCGATCGATAAGCGGATTTGTCAGCCTCCTTTGGGCGCCGAGGAAAGAGGGTTAAGATCGAACGAAAGGGGTCACGCTTCGATGTGCGTACGTAGGAGAATTTATAACCTCCCGACCCAGGCTGCTTTCTAGCGAGGCGCATGGCTCTCCAAAGAGACCCATCATTTTCGATGGGCAAGCTTGAAAAGAGGGCCGACCGGTCGGCGGGCTTCGTTATTTCGTCGGCACCGCCGGAATATATCGGGGCCTCGTAACGACTACCGGTCTTGAGGAGCGTAGCCGCGCCGAAGGAGAAGGAGGATGCTGCGGCTCACGTGAGACGCCATGTCCTCACCTCGGTGTCGCGACGATGGGGGACCCAGAGACCTGAATAGCCGTAGCCGGGGGGCTCGACGGGGCAGAGTAACGGTCCACGAATGAAGGTTACCCGCGTTAGCCCGGTGTACTTCTGGCCAAGATCGGAACGAGGGAAGATCGGGGGAGCAGTCGCGCCCGAATTTGCCCGCCCACTCCAAACTGTGCCGCGATCTCGACTCTCGGCCGGAGGTCGTATTTAAGCGGGCTCGCCTCGGTTCTTTGTTCCTCCGTTCGCGATATCGACACGCTGGAGCTGCTCGATCGGGAGGATGTTCGTGGAAATCCTCCTTCACGATGCTTTCGTTGGGGTCCTTTGGGGATCCGTGTCGAGTGTGGCTCGACGTTCTATTTTGTTGTATTATTCAGCGGTTGAATTAAATATATTCCGGGCTCTTTTATCCGTGGTTATTAGGAGGCCGTATTTAAAATTCGTCTTATTTAAATACCGAAGTATAATTTGAATATAAACGGTAGTCTGGGTTCGTCGGTGGGAGAGGAATAAAACTGCTTGGAGCGCGAAGATTCAACGCGAAAACTATCGGCTTGATCGAAATGAGTAATGCGTTTAGTTTTCTTTCTTAATGTGACTTTTACTTTAAGGCGAGGAATTGCCCGAAATTTTCTGTGCTTTTGCTGCAGCGTATAGACCAAATCATTAATCCGTCGACATTTCTCCTTTGTCCTCCTTTCCTCTAAGGACATATTCAGTACACCTAAATATATCTACAAAGTGTCTGGTTGCTCTAGCGTCAACCACCTACTTCGATATGTAAAATCCGATACTCGTCAAACCGCTCTACTTTAAATAACCACCTGAACCAACCGAAATACCGTATGAATGATAACAATAATACTATATACTCGAGCCGATCGGCATTAAGCCTACCCAAGCGCTCAAAATCACCCTCCAGCAGTTTCTTAGAAAACTAGTTCAAAAAAAAATTATGAAAAACTTCCTTAACCTCACCACAAAGTGTGAACCATTCCGTTGGTCCACTGACATCTCTTAATCCTCTTTTTCTTAAGAGGATATACGAAGTATATATAAATATGCCCAAAAGGTGACTAATAGGTCCAATGTTAAGCACACTAATTACGGGATGATCCCGAATGAGCATTTTCCATCTGCCCGTAAAAATCCTCGCTGGCGCTGCCGGCTACTGGCAGGCTCTTTGAAAAGGCACAAAGGGAGAGGGGTACAGTGTCGGCACGGTTTCGGCGGAGGGGCACTCGCCGTGGGCCTCGCGGAAGAAAAAAGAACGTCGAGAGGCTTTGGCGCACGGCCCGTTGCGGAGGAAGGGAAACCAGCCAGAAGGATGTTGTTCCGTTTCGCTGGAAAGGCACTTTTCGAGCGAAATTCCAGAGGGATTACTCACGGAGCACGGCGGCCGCAGTATTCGGGTAAAAGGCCGTGCCTTCGGTTCTTTCAGGTAGAGAGAGAGTCGGCGCTAAGTTCCGCCGGCAGAATAAGCGATGTGTATCCTCCCGGGCCGAGGATGAAGCCTTCCGCCAGGGATTTGTACGCAAGAATGCCTTCCTCGAACGAAGGTCCGCAGGGCGGACGGAACACTTTTACTGCGTCCGTTAAAAACTCATTCCCTTTCGTTTCGCCCCCGTGGCTGCTCTTGCTTTTCCCCTTGAAGGAGGTTTCAACACGTGTTCCAGCTGCTGTACGGGGAAAACTCGTTTCGAGGGCTCAGAAGCGTCTGCAGTTGGATCCTCGATGCGACTTCCTAACCTCGAAATCCTAGATGATCACACGCGCGTAAGGTGATACGGAGTACGAATAAAATGTGTAGATAGGGGCGTGGCTTACCAATGAAACGTGGCTGCTGAGATCTTATTGGTCGAAGTTTTCCGCGGAATATAACTTAAATCTTCGTTCGAATTCGAGTTCTCTCCCGCCGGAGAAGTCCAAGCCTGGAATTCTTGGTGAATAAATATCAACTTTAATACTTCTCGCGGCGCGTTTTGAGTCCTTGGAAACTCTTACGGCGTGAAAGTGCCGAATGCTCGTCGTCCAAAGTCGCAACCCAGTAAAGCGAGCCGCTCGCGATATTCTAAAGACGTACATTTTACTTCGAGCCATCCGCTCTTATCCTTATCCCCTTATTTATCTCGGCCTCCCTCCGCATCGATCTCAACGCGTCCTTTTACGTACATGCCCCGGTTCGAATTCCCATTGTGAGCTCACACGATGTATCGATCCCGCCTGTTAAACGGCTCTACCGCAGATCAGGGCGTAAAAGGCTGGCCAGAATTCGCAGGCTTTTAAACCTCGCGGGTGACGATCCCGCCAAAGGCAAAATTTACTGTGCCACGAAATGGCCAGGGGTCACAAAACGAGTTTCGTTTTATTACCGCGCCACTGGATGCCCCGCATCCATCGCCTACTTCTCGCGGTCCAGTCTGCTGGTAGTAACGTCTCTCGTATCCTCTTTTGGCTCGCCGCGGGCGCAAGTATCTTTTACGCTTCTTCCTCCGGCCCGCGAGCGCACGTACGACCGTGCATATGCGTGCCATACTCCATGGCGGAACAAAGACAGGTCGGCGGTGCATACGCGAATCCGACGAATGTACCTCGTGCGCCCCGACACGCGAGCCATCCTCGCCTTTTCCCACGATCAGCAGATATGCGTACAAGGAAATTCCCCCGTGGAATGGTTCATTCCTAGGCGCGGATGAAATTCCTGCGAAGTGTCATTCCGTGAAGCATCATCGGCTCGGTTTACGCATTCGGTTCTCGGCACCGACTGCTAAGAATGTCCAGCAGTAACCACGCTCTACGGTACATGGTGCCATATGGAGAATTTCAAACCTGCCGGAATTCGAAGGTGGATCTTTTCGTATGAGAAAATAGTGGATATCTGTTACAACTGTCGCAATAGCATTGACGTCTTCCCGATGGTTGACGACATCTCGATCCACGGCTTCTGGAAAGGTAGGTTCGTGGGTGTGGTTGGCTTGAATTTGGTCTGGAGGACCTTGCCAAACACCGGCGGTATCTACCTTAAACCCGCTCGGAATCGATTATTCGATAGCACGCTTGATAATCCCACGGTTCGCGGTTCGAGGTCCATGGTCCACAAAAGGGTTCGCATAACCGCGGATTTGACGGCTGTCTCACGATGACGGGCAAAGCTCTCGTGAATCGGTATTACGTATTGTATATATACTCGGTTCTATATGCGGTAGAAATAGAGAGTGACGTGGCTCGGACCGAGCAGATAGATTAAAGCGATTACGATTACACACGTATCGCATTGTCACTGTTGCCGATTAACTGCTTATTTGCTACGCCTTATCTCCAATAGCAATTTATTATCGCGAGTAATATCGATGGGTGTGGAATCGTAAGCGTACCGCGAGCGAATCGATATAAACCTACATAAGTTTAGTCAATGCCCGCTATGTGAATTACAGCTACCATCTGACGCCTGGGAGCTAATTTTAAACCTCGCGAACGCTCATGCGTGTAGACATAAAACCCATTACATTAATTCGTTACGGAATCAGAATTTCACTTTCATCCGGGGAAGGATACTTTTATCGCGCGAATGAAAATCGAGAGGCGATATCTCGCCTCGGCCAACGTCGAAACGCTGTTAACGCGGTAAGTTCGTCGCTCATCGTGGAAAGTGAATTGCAATTTACGCGCGGTCCGCTCGATCGATCCTCGAATTTATTTGGAGGAGCCGCGGTTACGAGCGGCCGCCATCGAGACGATCCAACAATCTCCAGTCCCTAAGTTAACATTAACAAACGCCAACTTTGACAAATCGATCGCGCACGGATCGCAATAGCCAACGTACTTCACGCGCTGCTCCAGTTTCGCAAGGGCCGAAGCGATCAGGAAGCGAGACGTCGCCTCGCGGAGTCGCACACGTGCGCAAGCAGAGCGTATAGAAATCAGGCCCGATAAAACAGCGAAGACCGTTTTTCCGCCCAAAGTCCCTCCTCCTCGGCCTCTCGCGGAGCTCTGGAACGGATAGCTGGCGCCAGTGCTAATGCGGCGCTCACTGCCCAGGAATGCACTCGTGTCGCGGCCAAGAGAATGCGCGAGTGCACACGCTGCCGATATATTTGTATACGCGTGCATTCGCCCCGTGGCCGACGAATCTGGAAGCGAGCCGAGGCAGAGCCCCGACCAATGGGCCACGATCCGAAACTTTCGATCTTTAATTTTAGCACCGGCTCGCGACCACCTTTCCTCGGCTTTCGGCCGCTCCTCCGTTCGCTCACCTAAGATCGAACGACCAAAATCTCAGGTTATCCCAAGGGATAATGATCATGGCCCGTGACGAAGTCGCTTTCGGGGAATGGCTTCCGGATACTCCGGATATCTGGCCGCCGAGCTGCAATTTTCGTCGGGCCGATGGCCGCCTTCTTGGAAAACGTAACGGCAGATGAAAGCTCGGCGGGATGCCCGCGGAGTAATGTTTAGTCATCAAACAGGATATCCGATTAAAATGCCGAAGGCAAGAATACACAAACCCCTCTAAAAATAGCGGCCGCCAGTTCGTTCCCTTCTAGAAGCGCCAATGGCATTACGCCGGTCCGCATGTGCCAGATTAACGTGCGTACACGGCCCTACCCGGAGCCGTTTTTGTGCGTGTGACGTTATAACGCGTGCCAGCCTGGGCGCGCGCCTTCGATGCATCCGCAACGTCGAATATGCGCGATGCACCGAGGGGGAACGATCTTCGGCCGTGAATTCGCGCGAGGGGAATTTCGTGCGAGCCAGGAGGCGCCGTGAAAAGGCGCGGAAGCTGCTTGCGATCGGAAAGGCATGCAAACGGTGAAAGGCGATAAAATTTCACTCCTCGATTCGTTTGAGCCGCCTTCTCTCCTTCTCCCTTATTAACGACGTTTACATGCCGATTTCGCGGCACCGGGAACGATCCAAGAGGTTTCACGACAACAACGACTGGTTTGGCTTCGCTTTTTAATCCGGTCGATCTTCTTCCGATCGTCCGGGCGACAACAGCCGTTGGAATCTAGGTTTCTAGAGCTCCGGCATAAGGACTTTACCGGGGGAATCGATGGATCGCCACGAGGCCCTTGCGATCCTCGGGAGTGCACAGAGATTCTCTTGTTCGCCCTACGGCTCTCCAAGGCCCCGCTCCTCGAACCGCGATAACTCCAGATCGGTGCTCTTAAGTATTCCAAAGTAGCTTCGATGTATTCTTGGATTCTCGTTATATACTCGTTTCTTCCTGCGCTTCCCACGATGCTGAATCAAATTTTACACGCTGATCACTCAACGGCATGCTTTTTTACGCTGGAATAATTCCATGTACTTCTTACGAGGCTTAAAGCGTAGCAGTCGCGGCGCAGAAAGAAATTCCGTTTATACGTTCGAGTACGGAATCAGCAAGGCGTGAAATGGTAATCCGAGCTGTACGACGGACTGCGATCAATCCGCTGGGCGTTTACTGTGCCGTTCGTATCCACAGAAAGGATTAACCTCGCGTAAATAAGAGTGGGTGGCGAAGGCGCAGACGTATGCATGAAAGCGGGCGAAATACCGCGGGATTTTCACACGAGAAATACACTTGAGCGTGAATCGCTGCGATCGACGAAGTGCGCGCCCACGTGGCGCTTTCGAGGCTGCCTTTTAACGCCGTCCTCACCGATGCACCCGCTCTCCTCTTACCGGAGAATCGGCCCGTACCCATTACTCGCGATGACACAATAACAACAACGACAAAGGCCGTCCGCGAGGTGCTTACGCAAGGCCGCGTGGAAGGTAAGAGGCGACGCGATTAAGCGGATATTCTTCTTCGCCGAGTACACGCCTAGAAATGCGCTACTCTCAACGTACTTCTATGGAAAAATCCATCCCCGGGTTTTCTGAAAGAAGGAAACTCGTAATACGCGTACAAAAGCGAAGCTTAAAGCTTACATCTTCAAGGTGAAAATCGAAGAACAAGGAATAAAATGAATCCTCGATATTTGAATAGATCTAATCGAGATCACTCGAATCAGACACTCGTCCCTGTGTTCGCGAAAGAAAGTGTTATCCGTAAAACCAATTTCTCCTCGTGCAAAGGGAAACTTTATACGTGAAATCGTAATCGTGGGATACAAAGGTGTAATAACAAATCGCGTGTAACGCGGCACAAATCGGCCGTACAATTTCCACGAACTTAGCCCCTGAATGACGGACGAGACAATGACGTTGCGCGGTGAGCATTAATGGGCGAGAAGTATCGGGTTCAAAGGAAGAAGCTTAGAGGCTCGCCGGCTCAGGGCGAGACAATACGTTCTGTGGGAAATGTAAGCGCGCCTCTGGAGTATTTCCAACAGCGCCAAGGATCCAGCGTATCTCTCGATCGATGGTCTGGAGTCGCGAGCGGAACGGCGGAACGCTTAAATCGGCGCCAAGTCTGCGGCCTCGGCTGCGTTCACCGTCTCGCGGAGAAAACTATGTTAACGCAATGTAATCCAGAGGTAAGCGGCGATTATCGTCGTACTCTCGCCTCGTAAGAGCAACGCTCTGTTTTTCGAAACGCCAAAAGTAATCCACGTCAAACAAAAAGTACCCACCCCCTCACCCCTCCCTCTTTTGCTCGTACGTAAGCCTGTTTGTTCCCTCGGAACGTACGAGGGAACAGCTGAAAAACTCCTGCGAGATAACCGAGCTGAAATACTGTTCTCCTGCTTTAAAAGAAGCTGTGTGCAGGCACGGTAAACAAGGTGTTGCCGGCGATAAAGTGCGCCAGAAGATAACCAAATTCTAACAGAGGCCAGGAACGCGGTAAAAGACGAGCGTAACGCTTCGCCAGCTGCTATTATCCCGGTGGAGTATCTAAATCGAAAAGCAACCTACCACGACCATCCGTGTGTCGTGGAAGTGGCTCCGAATAGTGGGCGCTCGCGCGTTCAGGGCGCTTCTCAGCCCAGCGCGTGTCTCCGTGGAGAAGCCCAAAGATTTCAGCTCATTTTGCTCGACCGAGCGTTAAATGGACGTTAGGGCGTGCAACGTTACGATTATTCGCACCGCGAACGGAATAGCGATACCTGTAACTGCGCAAGAGCGAGTGGCCACCGGTTAACGATTATCGAGACGGAAACTCTCGTGAGGCTGGTTGGTAGGCTACACCTATATCGTCAAGTGTTGCGTTAGACGCAAGTTAAACGACGTTCCTTCTCATTGAGCACGATTGCGTATACACTTCGTTAAAATCTAAACGGAAAGGCAAGGGGGATGCGTCCAAAGTAAACTCTCTGTAATTCTGTCGATGGAACAGAGACGTTGCTTTCAGTTCTCGCTTTGTGTCTGCGATAAACGGTTTACCGGATCGCTATTGCTATAAACATTCGTGTCGAATCAAAGGCCGCAGATTTGATGGCGCCTTTGTTCGCGTTCCTCCGATCGGCGTTTTTAATGGCAAGGATCGTTTGGCGCCTTGTACGCTTGCGATAAAGATGCCCGCGGGGGTAATCGATTTTGGAGCGACATAACAAGATTTTAAGTAATACCGAATTTATACGTAACGAAGTTTTGAAGATGAGAAAAATATTCTTATCGTACTCGGTTAATCAAATTTAAATATACGTTTTTATCGAATTTCTGCAAATCAACGATAACACGCGCAAAGCTTTCAACATGCGGTGCGAATAAAATTTTCCATGGCTTTAAATTAACTATACAGGTACCATCTCGAGAATCAGTATCATAAGTATAAAACGAATAGACCTAAGCACAACTCCACATCTAAAAAAAAAATAATAAAATCATTCTAATAATGCGTGACTATATCACGAATGTCTATAAAAAATTAAAAGCTGGTAATTTTTATTCTATCCGCAGTTCTAGAGTTTAGCCATAACTCAGCGTGATCGTCTTTCCATATTTCATAATGTATCTGAAAAATACCGAGGGAATCGTTCAGAAGCCACTGCGCGGAAGGTGGACATTATTCCGCGGGAGCGGATGACAATAAGTTCGCCAAGTACGAACGTCCGAATGCGTGGAACCGGAGGAAAGCACCGATAGCGATATACCTCCCACACGATGATTTTACGGCATTCGGGTCATCGTCAAGTCAACATCCCACGTGAAAATATGCCGTGCAAGCTTTAGTCCCGTGCGCACAAACGACGTATCCACGGGCGCCTACGATTTCATGATTTTCATCGGTAGGTATGCGCGCGGCGAATCGACCGGATACGCGGGGAGGCCTAAATGTGTATTCGGATGCCAAAAGCACAAAAGTAAAAGTGGGAAAAAGAAGGTGCGCGCCACCGGCCGCAGGTGATTCGTTCCCTAAGAAGCTTGGCTGCAATATCGTGAAACCGCCTTTTTCTAAGGCCACTCGAACGTGTCGACTCGAACACGGGTTTTGCCCGCATGTCGATCAATGGCATAGGAGAAATTGATTTTGAAATCTACCATCACCGCAGGATCGACCGCAGAAATTTGCTGCTGCAGCCACGATCGAGCATCAAATGGGGTAACCACGGCTGTGAGCATTTAAATGCGCCTAAGTGACTTGTAAGAACCGATGTTTTCACAAACTTAAACTGGAAGCGGCACTTACTACGACCACGGTGTATTAATATTCGAAAAAAAAAGACGCCAGGCCGGGGGAAAACATCATGAATAATGGTAATCGATGCTCGTAAAGTATAATTTCCATACAAATTGAATAATAACGCGATAGGAGCCTTTGTAAACTTTGTCTATCCGCTGTATCGAGTACCGATGGCACATATTTATTATTTATCAGGAATGGAATGCGCGAAGGAACTGCTGTTAAAGGGAAGATCCTTGCATCACGGTATTCTAAATAAAGTCTCCTAATCTCGATGTTATTATCATTTGTCGATGCCTTGAGTTTCCACAACGAGACACCGTACCCACTCCTCCGGAAAGAATATATTTAGCCTCGAAGGAAAAGAGCGTGGAGCGAAGGGATGCGATTACGGCACTGGTTGTATCTTTCACCGTGCAGCAATAAACGAAGAAGGCAATAAATCGAGCGGAATAACTGGCCACACCTGTACACACTATAGACACTAGGTGGGCACGTAAAAGTGTCTCGAGCTCGGTCACTCGAGCTCGACAACCTCGTATAAGGCACTTTTCCAAAACTATATTTTACCCCGCTATGACGTTCGATCGCGTACGTTCGTGCCACAATTCGCGAGGGCGAGCCCGTCTCTCGTGAAAAAGCCGGGAGGAAATATGGGTGAAATCGACACGGTTGACTATTACGCCCACGCGTATGATATCGGCCATTTATTTCCTCCGTGCTTGACGTTCCTTACATCGGAATGCGGTGCACTTGGAATAGAGGCTTATATCCCATTCCGCATTTTCAACCGCCGTGGAGTTTGATTTCCATTCTTAACGATTCGAGGAATTCCCCACCGAACGCGATTCGCTCGGTGACTTTAGTGCGGCCGGTCCTTTACGATTTTACACGTACCTCGCGTGTAGCAGCACGAGCCGCAATTAACTACGGAGAAGGGCAGGAAAGAGTTTTCAATTTAATGCTGTAAGGATAATTCTTTTCCCTCCCCTGCTCGCGTGCAATTATTGAAATCGACCGAGTTACGGAGCACGAAGCTGCGAGGGTGCGTACGCGGGATTAGAGGCCGCGCCGGATCAGGGCTGTGCGTGAGAGTGCGTGCGATTGCGTGCGAGGAACGCACACAGGCCGACTTGTCAGCTGTCGTTCCTCGCGAGGAAGAATGTGCGTGTCGAGGGGAACGAATTCTCGTGTTTCAGCTGACGGCGGGAGTTTCTGTTGCTAAGCTCGCGGAGGCCGGCCGACAAATATCGCACGAACGTTTCGTAGCTTTCCCCTCGGGCACGTACGCGCCCAACAAACTGTCGCGAGTGTTGCGAAAATCCTCGAGGTGCCTTCCAACCATAACATTCCGTTCCTACGATTTTCGTCCGCGATTCGTAAATGCCGCGATGGCGGGCCCCTCAATGGTGTACGCCGCTCAGCTGGCATTCATACTCGCACTCGGCCCTCCGCAATTATTTCACGATCGTACGCTCGAATAAAATTAAAATACATTATCCTCGCGGCACGATATGGGATGAAACTCCCAGGAACTTCTCCCATGAATTTAAACTCGGTACTTCTCTCCAACGAGTTAAGCTAAACATCGTAAAACTCCGATCGACTCATACTTGCTCCAGTGACATCATCTACATAAACTGCTAAAATACTCATTGCATTCGAGAGTTCCTCGTACCGGTGTTCCATTATCTTTCGTAATGCACCTTTTGACGCGAGTCGCGTCACCTTCTTCGGGGTGACCTGCCCGTTCTACATCGTCTCCATGCCACAGATCAGCGGCCAGTGATTTGTCGTCCTCGGACACTCTGCTACGGATAGAGGCTCGGACTTCCACGCGGCAGACCTTCGGGGTTTTCCATGTGATATGTATATAGCTCTGGTGGTTTGAAACTCATCTTAACACGTTGAACGCCACGTAACCCAGATATCAGTTGCGGCTATACTTCCACGGAGGCTCTTAAACTACCGTGCTGCTTACACTTCAGGATAGCAGTAGGATAGCAGTCCTTCAGAAACGCGTTTATACAGTACATGCGCTCAACGTGTTAAACAGTAGATTCTAAGCCAAATGACCTTAGCAATCAGTGCCCAAAATGAATACAAAAAGGCATTATATTTATCATTTTTTATAAAAAAAAATCATTATATTTCAATCGTGAGTAAAAAAATCATTGTATTTCCATAAATAAAGTCGTTACACGTTTCACTTTTGTACTTGTCAGAGGTAGCTCGAACTGCCCAGCACCTCTGCTTTTTCCACGTGAAGTGTATACCGGTGCTTTGGAACCTACCTTAAACAGTAGGTCCTAGGCCAAATGATCTTAGCAGTCAAAAACGAATTGAAGGAAAAAAGAAGAAGTAGCTCTAGATACGAGGAACGAGCCAACCGTGCGGCTCGCAGTATCCGTGAGCGCGAATCGAATTGACCTCTGACACAATCGGAGCAGACACCGGAACGTTCGGATCGAACGTTCCCGGTTGATTAACCCGCATTACGTTACAAGGGTCTCTCGCAGCTGGCCCTGCCGCCTCTACCGCTATGTGCAGCCTGGATTGTCGAATCTGGGACAAGAGAAAGAGAGAGGATGCCGGTAAGACGATACCGTTTAGCCGTATCGACGGTGGCACGAAGGCGGTAACCACCCAGAGGAGCGCAGAGTAACCCTCGGGGTCGTCACCTGACAGCTTCCTTTCACCCACGTTCCGTGCCACGACCTTTCTCCAGATTTCCCATGGATTCCACTTTTTTTTCATTATCCGCTAAATGAAAATGCGTCGCGGCTTTCCTAAGCAAAATCAATCGTTGAAGTGTGAAGTTAAAGGAAGATTTGTCTTGGTTTCTTGGAACGCACGCGACGTCGATGGAAGACTGTTCTCCTTGTTTCACTTCGCGTTTAAAGTGCATTCCGGATAATCGATGCTGATTTATATAGACTTATTGCATGTACACATGAGATTCGTATCCGGGTATTTTCCATGGAAGCTCGTTCGATAGATTATTGACAGTTTCCGATAAGAATTATGTTGTCCCTCTTTAATGCTGAAAATGGAGTCTGACTTGGAAGTGAAGGGTACTCTTCGTTGTTGTGTAATACAAAAGACAGATCTGCAAGTTTGCAGGAAGACAGATCCTGAAGGGGGAAGTTCCGCGGTAAGGATAGCCTATTTGTGAACGGGAAGACACATTTGCCGAGAAGGATGCCTCGCGAGGAATCATGCGTGCGATCTGAATGATCGATGCGTTGCCTTGGAAATCGAGAAATAGCAGCCTAAGGAGATGAGCCGCGCAGATATCGATGGCTATCTACCCACGAGAATCGCCTTTCCGTGAGTCATGGGAGAACAGTAGTCGTGGCAGAAGCAATAATAGCCTTGCTAATACGCTGCCATTTCGCGTAAGCACGTCGAACATAACCGTTTAAACGAACGGAGCAAAGTCAATATCAAAGCGCTCGCTGCTACAGGTGCCGCCCTGCACTTTGCCTCTTCATCGCAGTCGCGCAAGCTATCCGCGATCCGCATTGCTGACTTCGCACGAAATTTCCACAGGGCGGCTCAAGTTTCCAGCAGCATCGTAAGAAAAAACGCCAAATCCACAGTTTCGCCAAATAAGGCGCATTCTAGCATCGAGAATCGTGTCGGATTTTCGTGGGAGAGAGAATATACTCGGTTTCGAAATGTGGGACAAGCGAGCAGGGGTGTTATTCATTTAAAACGCGTGAACCACGTCCTGAATGCGCGATTAGAAGGGGTTTTTAAATCCTTGCGATAGAGAATACGAATTGATCCGCGTGGAACGTAGAGCCGCGAAAGATAATCAGCGCACAATTCCCAGTACCAAGTACAGCCCGCGCGGCGGAACGTTCCTTCGCTGTTGGTAAACGATACTTCTCGCGAGCCGGGCGCCATAATTCATCGGGCGAGTAATCATAATCGATCTCGAGTCGCGCATCTCCGCGTGGCATCACGGAAGAAGAATTTGCCCGCGTCACCGAGGGCGGATTCCCGGAACGTCGTTCGAGCATTGCGAGAATGGAGATAAGGGCTGGCGTCTTGCGACACGTTAGAAAATGCGGGCAAGGCTGTTCCCTTTCCAACGTGCACCACAATGGATACGCGGAACCGCAGCGATCGACGATACGGTTTACGAAGTAGGACGTCCGAGCGCGATAGCTGGATATCGAGTTACTTTCGAACGATTTCTGGACATCTCGCTGTAGGGATAGGAATCGCGCGAGAGCCAGTAGGTATAACGCGAATAACGCAAAAGGTATCCGTAAAGCCCGATATTTGAGAGAGTTTCTACTCGCTTCGAGGATCTCGGAGGGGGGGAGGGGGCCCCTCTCGACCGACGATTCCCAGTTGAATATAGGTAAACGAGTAAATCGGCGTGCAGCCGAGCTACGTGGGAAATTTATTGATTCTGCGCTCGGCTATCGGACGATCCGCAGTGCCTTTGAACGAGAATACCCCGAATCGATTTTCTGCGCTCGATTTCAGGACGAGTTCTCCGATGTTTTTTCGTTCGACGGCCGATTCGTGGCGTCGTTTGCTTCGCTCGCTCGAGTTGGCCGACCTTCACCCGACTACCGTCGCCATTATGCTCGTTACACACCGGTCTCGGTTGTAATTTACGGTTAACCGAACGGAAACCGAAGGGGAGCGACCGCGTTGTAACGAGGTCGGTGCGCATAGGGTCTTAACGAACGAGCCGCGCCAACTCTCTCTTTCTCTCTTCCTTGCTTGAAACTTGTAATTCGTCATTGGACCCCTCGGCCGAGCATCTTCCAGGAATCATTATCGCGTCTAAGATGCGGCTAGAGGCGGCCGGGGGGCTCCTTGGGGATTTTTCGCGGCCGAAACAATGAGCGTGCGAGCGCGCGCGAGGAAATTCAGCGATACAGGTTTTCCACGTTGAATTCACCCTTTCGCTAATGGATCTCAAGCTTTTGCAAAACAATTTCATCCGTTTCCAAGTGAAACTCACCTTTTTACAAAGTTCGTATTCCGTTGACAAACGCGTGAATTTTTTTGCGATAGAGCGAGTTCCATTTGCAAAACGATGAATTCCCTTTGCGAAGGGTGAATTTGAGGTGAAAAACCTGTAATTGGAAATAATATGGGTGTCGTGACAAAAACGTGAAACGGATACGAGAAGCTTCGATCGATCGTGGCGACTTTGGTGTGTTTTGAACGGTCCTTGCCCGAATGTTCTTGTCACGAAGGTAAGGAGATAAGGTGGACGGAACGTCGAGCAGCGTGCGGTTTGACGTACAATAAGTAAAGATCGGGGACAAAGATCGGGGGAGGCGGGGGGACGAAGGTTTTGCGCATGGTTGGGTGTACCATCTATGAATGAAACTCGCCTGGAGCGTGTTTTGCTCTTGCAGAAACGGCGCGAACGCAACGGAGCGACCAGATAAAGACGCGAGAGAGTTTCGAGACGAGCGTGGGCGCTGAACAAGCACCGCGGCAAGTGGCAATCTGATTTTCGAGGATACGATTCGTTTTGCGGGCCTAAAAGGTGAGCCATGAGAAAACAAGACTGCGAAATGCGGACGAGACCGGGCTCTGCTTTTAAATCAGGCAAAAGTCTCTCTTTAAACAAGACCGAATCCTGCGTGAAGATTTTTTAAATGCTCTTTCGCGGTGAACCGTGCTTGTTATTCCCAATTGTCGCGAATCGCATTATCCCAGAGCAATGGCGCTATATAGCCACGATATTACATCGAATCAAGCTATTCTCCATTTCGAATCTCTTGCTTATAGTTTGAGGTTTCGCTGACACAAATTTGAACGTTACGATCGGATGGATCGTTCGGCGATATCGTAACGGGAATACGATTTCTCTCGGGAGACCGAGGGAACGTTCCTTTATGACATAGCTACTGTCGTATAGTCATAAACATACTGGATGTTAGTTTATACCATGATTTGTCCGCTCGTAAATTTCAGATAAGAACGCGAAGTGCCGTAAATCGACTTCTAGCGATAAGAGGGACATTTTCAAAATTCGTCAAACGCTCAAAGCTCAGGGCAATGCCGTGCAAACGCGCACGCGTCTAGGTGCTCGAATATCGCACACCTTGCTTATCGGAGTAATAACGATAAAGATATTCGCTCGACGGCAAAGCCAGTAGCAAAAACTTTAAAAGCTCGTGGCTGAATTTCAAAGACATACCGATCTCGAGCGTTTCCTCGGCATCGGGGGAGCACCGAAAGCCATAAAACACGCTCGAATCGTGACGACACAATGGCGGGGAATAATCTGGTCCAAAGCTATCCTGGCATCGGGGGATCGTGACCTATAGATCACAGCAATCGCAAACGATCCAGTTGCCCTTCTCCGTAGGTCCTGGGGCTCAGTCTCTCGAGCCGGTGTCGTAATATTCCGACAGCCGTACCTCCGCCAACGGTTACCAGTTTTCTCCTGGCAGCAACAGAGCTCCAGCCCGCGGATCGCTCGACTGGAACGTTTCGAGCTCGATCGTGATTTACCGATTTTCCTTTCCAGCCGGACGACATTTCGCTATTCCTCCACGATCCCAGCCCCGATTGCGCCCGCGTTATCGTCGCTCCTTACCTCAGCGCCCCGATCCCAACCGCGGCCATCACTCCGCTCGCGATCGTCCACGCGTCGATCTTCCCGGTCGAGCCGATAACAAACGCCTTTCCTCCCCCCGCATCTTCCTTCCGCTCGTCGATCTCCCCCCCCCCCCCCCCGAGAGCGGAGTCATCGATTCGACGAGCGAGCACCGGGGAATGCGCTGGCAATAATCGCGGCAACCTTGAGAAGAAGGCAAGGTTTGTTCGCCGGGCCGCATCGCGCCCGCCGTATTTTCTCGCCCATGAAGCGGCCGAGGGGAGCCGGCGGCCTTTTTTAGCCCCGTAGTTCGGGACGATCGGCCAGAGATCGGCGTGCCGTTCCGATCGGCCGGCCCGATAAATATAATTAAGGCGACGGGAAGCTGAGGAGAGGCCCGATACAGAGCGACACGATCGTTTTATCACCGGACTGTATCTGTATCGACGATAATCGCCGTCATCGCGCCAGGGGGATGTTAATAAGACGTCGTGCGCGGTGGCTCGCGGGGGAAGTCACGGAGGAGATGCTGCCACGTCCGATACCGGCGTGTTAGCGAAATGCGCATTATGCCGGCTAAAACACAGCTCGACGAGCCGGCTCGCACGGCTGGTAGCCGCGCCGCCGAGCTGCCCGCCGAGGATCGAACGTGTTCGCGCATTCTTCCTCCTGAAAGAGCATTGTTATGTTAAGCCAAGGAACCGAAGCCTCGGTAAGGATCCTCAAAGGAAGACAGGGGAATCGTGCAGGAGGCTTATATACCGGTTGGGACTCCGAGGAAACAGCTGTTGGCAGTTTGCGGCCAGCTGCGTCCTGCGATGTTTCCTAAAGTAGCGAGGATGGATTTTGGGGAGGATCGGCGGATGGAGGCGAAGGGAACCGATTGGGAGTTTGGTATCGATGCTTGGATCGAATTCGCGTCTTGCGCGCGTCGAGGGGATTTTATCGATGGTGTTACGCAAGGAGGTGTATCGGGATTTCGCTTCGCGCATTTGCAGCAGTGTCCTTGACTGTTTCGCACAAAGGAGGTGGAATGCGACAAACTGGCCATGCGTGATCTTTTTGTAGGCAGATCCAATAACGCGGCGGCACCCTGGGATCTCGTTTTCCCCCCTCTGTGGAAGGTCATCGACGACCGGATCAGGACGCAAGGCTCCGAGCAAGTAGGCAGTCAGGTTGCCGCACTAATTGCAAGTGCCGTTACCGTTACTTTCCAGATGGCATGCCCGCTTCTGTCGTGTTACCTCGTCCGGCCTATCCAGAGCGTTCTCCGCGATCCTGGCGATCGAGTTGTCTCTCCATATCGTCCGGGGAACGCGCACCGGTTATCGAAAAAAGGCGAACATCGCTAAACAGCTTTGTATAGATAACGACAATCGACTCTCCGATAGGCGCACCTAATGTGCATTTGGCGTACGGCAAGTGTCACGCTTCGGATTTACAATCAGTTCAACCGCTATTTAACGCATTATCGCTTCTTTGAGTAGACGAACGTTACGATTACTCGATTTTTGTAAACGATCAGCAAAATGAACGTGGATAAGAAATCACAACGTGTTCCACAAACTTGTACGATAAAGTACAATTCGAGGCCATGCGTGCACTTCGCGACGTGCTTATGTCTCTTCCTTTTCCCGTTAATTATAAGAAATTAACCTGCTTCTACCGATGATAAAAACAGAATCCTTTGTCTCTTATGTGCGCGCGAAGAAGAAGTTTCACGCAAAAATCCCCGGCAACATTAAGAATTCTATTTGAAGATGTGAAAAAAATCCGCAGGGGAGTGACGTTTCGGATTGTCGGTACACGATGGAGGAACGGATGTACCGAAGGTACGTCAAAGAAAGATAGAAGCGGCAGAGTCATTCTGTAAAAGGGTTGGTGCGCTGGCACTCGCTCGCGTGGGAGGCATAACAGCGTAGCAATTATAGTGATGAATTTTGTAGCACTGGAGCCGGTGGAAATAAAACGACACCTTACTCCTTGCTCGCGGCAGGATAAATATTGTGAACACACGGACGTTTATCCTTCCGGAAGTTTTACTATCGCGATCGTGTGTCACATTGTAATACGCCTTCCTATAACTCATCAAAGGGCCTCGCATTCGTCATTTCAATGGTAACCTAAACTAGCCTATCGCACGCACAAAGGTACTCGTTACAAAACTACTCGTCATCTAAATTTCATTTATATCCCTTTCCTTAGCAATTTACGTGCCACTCTGTCCAACACATCCTACCTTATCCTCGTACATGTTATACGATGGAGCATCGAGAGATGAAGGCGAGCGCAAAAGTCACTCTCGTCCGCTGTCGAAGAGACGAACCTTGGGCTCGAGGGAGACGTTACTTTATAGAGATCATCCTCCTTCCGGGGCTTTAAAGACGAATAAGAGGAACGAGCTGGATCAAAGCGAATTCGTTCCTCCCCCGAGGTAAGGCTCGTAAGGCGAATTGCGCCAGGGGGTCTCGAAGGATACCAACACTCGCGGCCGATATATCTCTCGAGGCGGATCGTCCTTTTGTACCTTCGGCCCTGAGGTGAGGGTGGTATAGGCCGCACAACGTATCTACCTATATGGGTATAAATATCGAGTGGCAAGTGCATAGCGGACGGTCCCTGCATACTCCGCCCGGCCACGGGCTATTTTCAACCCACGCTAAACTCTCTCGCTCTCTTCTCTCCTCCACGCATCCTCCTACCGGCCCCCGTATATTCTAAGCCCTGACCCGATACCATAAAGAGCACCTCTTTGCGGTGTTCCCAGTTTCGATCCTCCGGAAGTGAGGGAATGCCTCGCGATAAATCAAGAGGGTATCGGGGGGAAAATCGGAGGGGTGGCGTAAGGAGAACTGGATCTCGACGTTGTTACTGTCGTCGCGCACGAGAAAAATCCCCACCTCTCCTCGCTACCTCTCCTCGTTATGCATCGGACATGTACCACATCCCGTGTACCAGATGCTAGCAGCTGGACGATTCATAGAGTATAATGGCATAGAAAATCCGTTAGATCCACCTATAAACCTAGTGTGGACTTTACGGTATCCCGATCCGTGCCAAGTGGGAGCGCGTTGTTTTAGGAGAATGAACAACGTTTGTGCAGGAAGCTATTTGCGCAGCACTCGAGAATTTTTCCTCGATTCGAGTGGAAAGGTGCTCGTAGGGTGACTCAACGTCCTTAGCCCGGACGATCGCCGCCCTACGGTGGCGCGAGACTCCTCGAGATCGGCGGCGCTCTAACGAGGATATTTCTCTAGGCGATCGGCTGTATTTATGGAAAGGAATACCGTGACCGTGATTCACGATACGCCGTGTAAAACGAAACGTTATTTGCACCGCGCGGTAAAGAGCCCCCGACTACCGTTCCTTTTTTGCTTCCCGTACGGTTAGCTCGCGGAGATTACAGAGCGCGCGTCACATTATCTAAGGCATCCGCGTACAAATGGTCTAACACTTCGAGGCCCCCGATGAATAAATCATGGGAGCTCGTCGCCTCGGAAAATTGAAATGCGCATCGACGACGATGCCCCGGCGCTTAAACCCCCGTGCACGCAACGTTAATAAACGTAGTCGCGAATCGTCATCGAGCCACCAGTAACCGCCTCGTGAGAACGAATATGGAGGAGGAGCGTGCTTCTGCCAGCCGGCACTTACCTTCGCATCGGACCGTTAGCAAAGGCCATACCGACGCGTGACGCGGTGCGTGATAAGCGCGTCTCTCCTCCCAAGGATTATCAAAACGAACCGACCGCTCGATAAACCGATTATTACGGAGTAACGTCGGCGCAGAATGGCAGGAGTTGCGGAGATACCCGATGATAATAACGATAAGTTTTCCAGGCTGAGTTATCCTTCGATGGCTCGAGATCGAGGCGAGTTTAAGTTGCGGATAAGGCTCTCGATCGTGTTTTATCCCAGTTCCCGAGGCAGGGGAGATCAATTTTGTTCGTCAAAAGTGGAACGAGCTGCGAGGCGTGTCGCGCGCCGTGGGTAAATCGATGGCGAACGATAAAAGGATGACGAATGCGTTGGTTCAATATACGCGAGATGCGCGAATGCAAATGCGAGGGGCAATAAAGTACTCGTACAGGCTCGTAGTAAGTGTCGATTACGCGGGGCTGAATCTCTTAATTGGTGCGAACGAAATGGCGTTCGGTGGAGTTTATTTACATTGGCGAATAACGCCCCATAGGCCGACGTAGCCATAATATTTATATCGAAGCCCCTTTGCCGCGGACGTTTATGGCGTCGGCCTGACGATCGTGCCCGAAGCTTGGCGGTGCTGTTAAGTGTCTTGGTCTACTTCTACTTATCTTTGCCTCAACTTACGGAGCCCGATGAATGACCAGCGAGCATTTAAACGGGAAAGGCCTCTCGTTAAAGTCAAATTCGCGAAATGTCGTCGGGGGCCGCAGCCAGTCTCTGTGTAGAGTCGCGAAAAAGCGAGTTGTGCAACGGAGACATTTTTCGCGCAATCGTAAATATTTGCATTCCTGCGCCGAACAATAATGGCATTTATCGTCGCAATGCTTGGGGATAAACGACAATGTGTCGGGCATATTGCTGAATTTACGCCTGGACAATCGCGATAAAGTAATCTACTTTCCTCGAAACTCTACGATAATGTCACGGGTAATGGCGGATGATCAATTTTTAGATTTTTATGATAAGTGCTATTAAACGCGGCTACGAAGGACAAGCCTGCTTAACGTTATCGACGAGCTCCGGCCGAACGATACAATTGCCTCGCAGTATCTTTACGCCGATTTTTACAAGTGTAATTATATTATTCCCATGTAGATCATCGAGTTAGTTGTAAACAGGCGTGACGTAAATTGCACGAAAGATAAATCTTTGCATTGTTCCAAAGTGCGGTTAACAATATTACGTCGTAAATATTTGCACTGACTCGCTGGAGAAATGTCTGTGGCATCTAATTGTAAGTGGAACACTTTTCCATCTGGAAATACGGTTATATTTAGCGGGTTATTCAAGAAATTTTATTGCCCAGCCAAGGCAACCTTACTATTCGACACTTTCTCTTAAAACGCGGCTGCATACTAGGAGCGATACTATTACGCTCGACGAGCGTATAAATTTCCACAATAATTGGCATCGTTCAAAAAGAGTTCAAAACTAGGGGCGCTATTACGTGTAGACATTGTAACAGGGCAAGAAAGTACGAGCGTTGCAGGATCGTTCGAATTTCATACGCTTCTGCTTTATCATAAATTACCGGGAAAGCTTTCGTGGCGCTTAATTGGCGAATTACTTCTGCCCATATGGCTTCGCGTTACTCCGCGCAAATAAATTTTTACGTAACACCGCGAGATAATCAAAGGCGGCCCGATGAATAAATTACGAAAAGCGAAAGGCACTTTTGTAGCGACAACAAATACGGCACGCCGTGGCCTACATTATTATAGTCAGCGGCAGGAATGTCGCATTGCTCCGAGCGATCGCCAAACAAAAATATCGCGAAAGAAAATGGCGCTCGATACAGGCCTCTCGCCACGAATTACTTGCGATCTTTCGCGTTTAACGCCGGATTAAAGCGCGAGCGCCAACGCGAGCCGCGGCTGGGAGAGCTCTATCGTGCGTTGCAACGCTCTCAAAGGCACAATGTATAAACCAATAAAGATAGCAAGATCGTGACGAATCTGACTAATAAGCTTCTTAACGACGAAGCCAGAATTGCCCGTTGCCGTGTTCGAGGAGAAAGAGGAAAAAAGCGGATCGTGCAGAACCGTCCCATAATTCCTCTCCATCGCTACGCCACGACAGCCATCCTATCGTACATCGAAGGATCTTTATGCGTGGTCCTCGACCTTGCACACTTTCGGAGGATCCTTTCAAACGATCTCCGCCTCCTCCTTTCCCTTCTTTCGCCCCGTTGCTCTGCCTCGTGCAACCGCCGGCTGAATCCACGGGTGGGAAAGAGAGGGCGGATGGTGGGGCAGAGAAGGAAACGGCGAGAGACCCGAGGTCGTTAGAGTATCGGCGTGGAGTCTCGACCTCGATCTCGCCTTAGGGAAACTTTCTTTCTTCGAGAAGGTCCAGGACCGGGTTAAGGGTGCATCGGCTCCGAGTAACGTTCTCGCCTCGGAGTATCGACTCCTTAAAGTCCACGCCCGTGAAAGGACTAAAATACCGGAGACCCGCTGAAAAACTTGTTTCGTAGGCACACATGGACCCGATTTCGGAACAAAGAACCACCGCCGTACCGGATACCGATGGCGGAACGACGACCGAACGGTTTGTTATTCGATTTTCGGCCATCTGCCGCTGCATCGCTTGACCTAGGACCTAATGTTGAGAGCGAGCTCGGGGTCGTGGACAGTATATAGCGAGTATTTAATGTAAATATATTTGTCGCAAAAAAAAGTGAGTTAAGCGGAAGCTAAGATTATAATTCTCCAATCGATCGGGACGATTGATTCGAGGCTGACAACAATTTTGGAAAATATACGAGGCTGTGAGGAGTAGATATTAGACGGCCTTCTCGATTACATTTGAATAGAACGATAGAATTCGAGGAAGAAGTTAGGTTTTATACAAAATTAGCGATTGTAATTATTTCTAATTATTTCCATAACATTTACCAAACCACGAAGCCTTTCTCTACGAGATCATACGACGACAGGGGAAGAAAAACATAAGTTCGTACACAGGTCAAAATTCTAAACACAGAATAGATAAACCATTGTGTTAGCAGTAACGGTTTTCAATATCTATTCGAGACCAATTCGTATGCAATCTTCCTTTACAGTTTAATTAAGACATCGTAAAAAAGTCGAGACGTTGTCTAATCTTGTAGAAAATTTGGCTCTTTCGCCGAATAAATGACTTTACTCAAATACATAATACGGTAGTTTCGAAAAATTGTTTAACCTTTAACGATACGCCAATGACAAAAATGACTTATTATTCCCCTTTGTTTCCTTTCTATTAACAAAATATTCTCAACGAATGTCTCAAGTATATTTAGATGCGCCACGATAATAATCCATAATGCCGCTACTAAGCATCCAAGGCACGATATGTTTTATGCATTGCACGCAAATCCGAAGCATCGTGCAAGGTATTCCCATGGACCGTTGATCAATCCAGCATCGGCGAGCATCAATGTGCAGCGCCGTGCAGCCGCGACCTCGAGAGGCCGTCGCTGCTGCGCTTCGGCGGAAGGGGTTGGCAAAGACAGCCAGAGGGTGGTCTCCGGCGCGACATTCGAACGATGGAGAAGCGTCTCACGACTTACCGTGCGAAAGGCTGTTCCTCCACCTCGTAGAGCTCCTCCAGGGGCTGCTTCGAGAGGAGCCTCTCGAGTCTCTCGGGCGTGGGAGCGAGATGCCCCGGGATGCTGGTGGTCTCGAACAGAGTGTCGGCGGTCATGGCCGCTGGCGGGGTCGACGATGCGTCGACGCACGGTTTACACGAGGAAAAGGATAATCCCAGTATCCGTCGGGCTCGCGAGGAAAGTGCGAAACCCGCGCGCGGGCTAAGATTTCACTTCTGGCGATCACAGCCAGGGCGTGATCGACGACGACCGGTCAGTAGTATCCATCCGCGTGCGTAACGAAACGTAACCCCGGGTATTTATCTCTCTCTCTCTCTCTCTCTCTTTTCTCCTCCGCCACTACGTACGTCTAACGGCGTGTTTGGACGTCGTCAAGGAAACGATAAACGGAGCACCACGTCACTGTCGCGATAAGCGGCCACCGCGGCACGCATCCTACGGCTTAGACGGAGCCTCGTCCTCGGGACGGTCCCGGTCTCTCCTCTTTTTTCCTCTACGGACGCACCGCACCGATCGAAACTTGGGGGCACGCGCTTCTCTGTCGTGCGGAGCTCAGCGCGCACGACCACTCCTCGCGACGGTAGGCCAACAATTGAGCGTTGCGCCGCGATTCTTCGGCATCCCCACCCCGCGCTCGCTCGGCCGCGGTGGCGGAAAGTTACCCCTACTATCGGCGCGAGCCGGTGACAGCGCCGAGGACCGCCGAGGCCCGTCGAAGATCGACGAACGCGGGTGGCTAGACTGCGCCGACGAATATATATATATATGTATGCACAATGCAACGCGGCTCTGTGCACCGACCAACTTCCTCTTCTCTCCTCTGCGCCGCCTTCTTCCTTGCCCATCCGGCGCTCGCTTCCCACGTATTTGGTCTACGCGCTCGGATACGAGGCGCTCGAAGGGGCCAACCGAGCGATCGACGACTAATTTGCATCAGCTGGAATACAAATTTTGCACGAATTCTTTCCCTTTTCTTGGAGTATACTTAGCGGTTGATAATGGAGGGGTATACTGGTAGGGAACTCGGAGGTTCGTAGGATTTTTAAAAGGCTGGATCAGTCCGAGGGTTTGCTGAAGAAGCGTGTGGAGAGCGCGCGAGAAATTGTTGCGTATCGGAGACTTCGATGCCTGCATTGTCTCGCGAGACGGTGTCCTGTGAAGGATAGCAGAGTAGGAATTATTAGCGCAAGACGAGAGGGTGCTCGCGGCGCTTAATTCCCACGGAGCGCTCTTGGTCTTTCTCCCGGCTGATTCTCCGGGATTGTTTTATAGAGCGATGTACCGTGAACGGGGAATCGCCATGGTCGATTGCCGTGGTATATCGAACGACCTAGTCGGTCGCACCAGTAAACGGAACTCGCCTCGTGGTAGCGAATAATCGCGAGAGACGGGAGACCTGTAAAGCACGGCAGGATCTTGTCAACCACCGTACACGATTATGTCCACCGAGCATGAATAATGGAATGCATAATTTATCGGTTTACCGACGAAAGAGAAGCGGTCTGGACGGAGAAAGAGAGGGGCAGAGGAGTCGCGACTGTGCGCGCCTGTACATTATGGATCTCCTAATAAGTCGGTGCAGCTTCCAATGCCGAGATAAATCGGGTAATCTCGATAAGGATAATCGTTGTCTCGACACGGTAACTGTGACGTAGTCATCCGTGTTCCGCGACATAACTCGTCGCCGGACGCGATAAGCGGAATTAACGCGAATCCGAGGAAACGAGGTGACGATGCGCGCTTTCTGTGTGGTTACGCTCTTAAAAAAAATACGTTTTGGAAGGTGTTCCCGCGTGTAATCTGAAACGTAACGATGACGCTTGTACCGCAAAAAAATAAAAACGGCACGTAGTAAGAGTTACGCTACGCCCTAAATAATATTGAGTCACGCCGCGCTGTACGTAACATCCTATTAAGAAACTGAAGATTCGATTGAGAATTTCTTGGACGTATTTCTTAATAGGACGTTTTGCAATTCATTGGCGCGCCGCTTAATGGAATATTAGGGTTACGCTTTATATGGTTGTACGCCGCACGAGTAGACGAGCGCTGCACGAGCTATGGTTATTCTTTAGAAGAAAGCTGGTGCTGGTGCTTTGAAATTTGGACAGGGAAGAAAATGAGTGACCTTCGATTAGCCATCGTGGGGCTCCAAAATTGTCCGACTTTGGAAGCTAGGAAACTGCAAATACGGAAGCAGGCTAGCAGCGATTAGCACCGGAGACCGATTTTCCTCTGCTTATCTACGACATATCTGTTTAAACACTTGGCCACCCATTCCGGACGGGATGGTTGTCCCTTTCTCTGAATTCCCAGCAAACGGGTCGTATGGTCGATAAGCAAAATCAACCGAGAATGCTGCCTTACTGGGCTTCACCTTCAAACGTTTCCTTCCTGCTTTTCGACTTTTGAAGTAATTTTCCAGGGAGGAAAAATTCAGCTGCAATCGTTTGGCAAACGAGTTTTTTTTAGTTCCTTCTGTCGCGTCATCATTAGAGGAGCCTTTGATTACATCATTAACGACGGATGATTTCTTTTTTTTCTTAGGCTCGTGTAAATAAATGTTCCAGACGAGTGAATAATATCCCCGCAAACTTTCGAGCGATAAAATATGAATAATGTAGGAGAATGGAGATCGCGATAGTAACTACTATGCGATCATGAAGATAACTACGATTTAAAGCAGATCGTAAAAACATTTGTACAAATCCATAAAAGTACTCTATTTATAACCCGCGATATTATTTACGATTCCACGATTGTCTTGATCTCACTACTCCAAAAATGATCTTCAGCTAAAATTGTTCGAACATCGACGTATTTCGTGGCCTTGAAAGATGTTATATTGAAAGTATAACGCGCAAGCATGGATAATACGTTTATTCCAACCATAACACGGTTTAACCAACGTTATATCACACCTGCATATACTCCAGTCCCCTCTCGCGGGAGTGATGCAAAAACGAGATTCACCGGAAAGCGGGGACTGTAAATACACGGAAATAGATGTATACAACTGGAATACGTTGTCTCGAAGTTACGGGAGGTCAGGTAGGGAGGTTAAGAATTTATCGTGAAAGCGACGAAGCGTTACCATCGCACCGGATATACGGTGATCGGAACGAAGTGCGAGTACGCGATGGATTTCGACGAGTCCGGCAGTGAGCGCAACAATGAATCCACCGAGGAAACAGGTGATTCATCACGCCTAGCCTATCGTCGCGTTTACTCGCGTACGATCGGTTTTTCAAGGTAGAAATCGCAATTCCCGGCCGTGCAAGTCGTTGCACCGTCCGGCATCGTCGGCTCCGTTAAACAAAACGCTCTTTCCTTGATGGCGATTTCACGGGTATTCGAGCCCATTAATACAGGCGTCGATCGAGGAAGACCGGCGCAATGGAGATTTGAATACGTACTCTAGCGATTCAAAACTCGCCTCCGCCTTGCCTCTAGATTTTTCGAAACGACGACCCATAACTTGGCTCCCACATTCGAGCAATGGGATAAATAGACGACACCTCAAATTTCCATGACACAAACGCAGGCTCCTTCGAGCTAAGATCAAAGCGTAGTAAACACGCACTTCGTCCCACCTGTTGAATCCCAGTTCCTTCCACTCTATATTCTATACATGCCAAAATAATCATCGTGCATAGCCTAAGTGTGACTCAAATCCAGCACGAAGCCGAAGTTCACGTCCAACGAAGCACGTTCGAAGAATAACTAAAGAACGCTCATCAACTAGGAGGATCGACTTAGACGCAAACACTCTCTCCCTCTCTCTCTCTTCCCCAATGGAAGAAGCAGAATCCTTTAGCAGGCACATGGTCTCGTTTCCGCGAAGACCAATATGTTCGACGTCTGTCGAGGGTGCCGACGAGTCTCGTCACGCCTTTGGGGCTACTTTCTGGAATGCATTTTCGTGCGATCTCACGCGTAGGAGCCAAGGACGGGGAACGTGTCTTGAATCGGTCGAAAGTACCTACGTGTACATTTCCTGCCGCTCCTTGCGCCGCTTATAACGGGTGTTCGCAGGATAGGTACGGGCCCGGGCTTCGAAGCGGTCTCGTTTTCGTGAGCAGATGTCGATCGTCCGAGGACGCTGCTGCCTCTCTCGTGCTCTCGCCCGGCTAGAGGCGAGGACGAGGGAGGGGGAGGAGGGGAGGCGCTGGCGGGGGAGTCGAGAAGGGAACTCCGGGTAACTTTCCCTCCTACGCACCGCTCCGAGGAGAGCAGCGCGCGCTCCTCGAGGTGACGGGGGAGGCGAGGAGCGCGCGCTGGCATGCGAGAGAGCCTTTCTAATCTGTCCAACGAGATGATGTTTTCGTGCCAGCTAGTAGATAGTAACGGACGTGGTGCCTACCAGAAGGGGCAAGGACGGCCGAGGCCGAGGCGAGCCCGGCAACGAAGGCGACACCGGGAGGAAGTCGGCCCCGGGGAAAGAAAGAGGGAAGAGCGATCGAGGGACCGACTATTGCACGCCCCGTGGAAGCGAGCGCACACGTGTATGCACAGCCGCGCGTGTGTTCGCCGGGGCCAGCGCGATGTCGCTGGCTCGGGATCTCGAAGAATGGCCCGAGCTAGTCTCAAGTTGGAATGCGGCAAAACAGTATTACGGTGCAGCGCGGTTTTAGTTTTCGCCGGGGACGCTCCGCTCGGTGCTACGGGCAATTCATGCAGGAGGAAGCGTTCCACTACATGCAGAGCGGGCCGCGTCGGGGATATCGGGGTTTATATTTACCGGGTTCGTGATGAAAAGAGAATCACGATTCGAGCGCGGCTTAACGCTATACGGCTGGCATTCCCAGAGGAATACCCGATGGAAATACGTCTATATTTCTAGCGCGATCCTCGCGATGCACCTATTCGTAATGCTGATGAAAATAAAAATCGTTATCTCACCGCTGAGGAGTTGGGCTCGAAGGGTTCCTGGCGGTGTTTCGGTGTGTAACGCAACTCTGGCTCTCGAGATACTCCATGCGGACTTTTTATGACGTTGAGTAAGCCGCTGAGAAAAGTAGGAAGTCCTTCCGTCGTTTGCCGATAGGAGTAAATTTAAACCGATGATCGTGACGCAAGCATGCCGATGAGTCGTAGTGAAAATAGTTTCGTGGCCTGGCCGAGCTCAAGGTAATATGCACGGAGGTTGTGTCGCGGCGCGAGTCGCCTTTGGCTTTGAGGAGAGATTCGTTATCGTGGATTACGAGAAATACGAGTGTTCTAATAAGGAAGTGCTGGTAGGAGTGCACCTTTCCTCTCGGAGTTTCCCAGCCGTGTCGATGCAAAAGTTCGATTGAGCCGTGATGAAAAAGGGTACGCCAAAGGTGCCCGGCGTCGTTATCCTTTCCCACGTGCCTGTTTCGGTGAAAAGAAGTCGGCAACACGACGTAGCATTGTAGGTAAACGAGGATATTATAACTAGGAGCGACGAATACGCGCGTCTGCCAGCAGCGTGTTACCGAACGGCCCAGATTCGTGGCATACATTATTATCGCTTATCGTTCCGATCGCCGGCAAATGGAGGCCACCCAAGCGAGCTCCCCGCGGACGTTCTGTCGTTTCGACTTTTTCTCCTGTCGCGATAAATTTTGCGTGAAGGAAACTGGAAGTCGTGCGCACGTGGAATAAACCCAATTGCGAGGACGCATGGTTCAGCAGCGTTGATCCCCAACAACGCATTTTGTTGCGGGCAGAAAGGTCGTGGCCACGATTTGTCATCCTCTCCCACGTGCGCTCGGATGTCGAGAAAAAAAGAATGGGATACTAATGATGCCCGATACAGCGATATTCCTGGTCTCCTCCGAAAGTTACGGCGACTATTAAGCTCGAGGAAATTAAAATGGCGGTTAACGTAATATACGGGCGTTTAAGGTTACTTAAATATCACTTTGAGGGACGAGGAATTAATGCCCAGAGTTAGTTACCGGTATAGGATATTATACGGTATCATAGTAAATTAGCGCTCCGCTCTTTCGCCAGTCTTCTTAAACCATTTAATTCGCGCATCTTGCAAAACAATCGGGCGGCCCAACTGGTTCCCCGATTGCGCTGTTCGATTACGCCCGCTTCTTTCAGGCCGTAACACGTAACGTACTGTACGCGTGATATCGATAAGTGCAAATGGAAAGCACTTAAGCGGATACGATGCGCGCGCATCATCCTTTAAACAGCACCCTGCTATCTGCCCAGTGCCTATTATAATCCTATCGCGGCGTGGCGAGGTTTTGTTCCGCGTTATTAATGCGTAGAGACCGCGTTCGCAAATATATGGCGCGGACCGAGTGCGTGGCCTTTCACGACAATTTGAAAAGCTACGTCCTCCGCTCGAGACAAGGATCTGCACGAGCCTAGCACGAGGCGCCGGGAATCTATTCCGTACCTTTTGTCCGTCTGTGCGCCATACGCAGCTTCCTTTTCGGATTTGCGGCCCGCGATAAGGATCCAGATGCCGGAACATTGTTCCTCGGTTACTTCCCCTCGAAAGCTCGTGTTCGCCAGCCGGCCAATCCTACGCGATCGCCAGCTTAGATGAGGATACCGCGTTTCCAAGGGAAACCCAGGGTAATTTGTCGGTGTCCAGGGAGATGAGGGAGGAGGATGGTCGACGAGAGAGAACGGTTCGGCCCAAGCAGGACCCACTTTTTAAATTCCACGCCTTTGCCTCTTCTTTCTTACGCGCTGCGCGAGCAGAGCGAGGTGCGGAAGCGAGCATTTGGACGATAACGAGGAGGACGAGACTGACGCGGCTGTGGTCCAACGAAAATTGCGTCGTATTTTTGGACGGGCGGGGGAAGCGATTTAAATTTCAAAACCGGGAGGATAATGTTGCAGTCGGGGTTGCTCTTTTTGCCGCTCGCGCTTTTTTCCTTTTCGCCTCCCCGAGCTCCGCGCCGGCCGTTTTACATGTGAATGGATGTTTACTAGGAAATTATATGGAGTTCTTGCCATTTCTCCGACCTACAGAGAACCTTGTCAAACGCGGTGTATATTTTTTTTTCGGGGATAGACGATGAATGACCACGCTTTCAAACGGGAGAATCAAAAGAGCGGGACGGGGCGAGACGAATTTTATCCGCTGGGTGTTAAGTTTTATTCAAAACCTTAAACGATATTCGTGTGGCGCGACATAATATATACATAATTGCGGCTGTAATTAAGCAACGGTTTCAGGTCGCCACCCGCTTTGTTTCCGCGCACACCGTTTAAAGATAACCTTAATATAAGTCGAGCAGCTTACGGAAGTTTGGTAATCATTCGGATCGAGGCTATAAATAAAGTCGGAATAAATGCTCGTGCCCATGGAAAGCAGAATCGCTGGCTTCCTCGTCCTGGCCAAGGATTCTCCTGCTATTCCTGGCGATCATTATTGTTCCCATGGGGCTGGCCACGTGTTCCTGGCCGCTCGGGGATTCCGTATCATGCGTCGACATCGGCGAACAATCGTCGGCTAAGTAAACCTGAATTCTTCTTAAGCGCCACGGTAACTAATTTTAACGCGAGAATACGCATTGAAATAACTCCTGCCTTTTTCACCACCGATGATTCACGCGTAGAAAGGGGGATCCTACGGGCTCATTATGCCCAACGCACAACGCGCTTCGTTATCTCCATTTGTGTCGCCCCAATTGCGCCCCAGGGGAAATAGAAACGTCGCTCGAATTTCACATTCATCCTTCCCTTAGCTCTGCGTCCCTACGTCGGTGATACTAAAAAAATATCTCGATCCTTGGCTCTTCAAAGAATTTAATCCACTTTCCAGGAATCGAGCCAATCTCCAGCTCATATTCGGGTTACACTTCCAAATACATCGAGGAAATGTCTCAAGAATGCGTTTACATTGGCAAGTAGATACGTAGTCGAGGGTAAGGTGTAAAATGTCGAGGAGTGTTCCGCGCAGAACCGCAAATGGCGATGAAATCTGGCACGCAGGGTAGCGTCGATGAGTCGTGGAATTCTGAAGGGACTATCGATGACGAAGTTTCCAGGCTCCGACGAGGGGAGGCGACCCTTGCGAGGGTGCGAAAACGGAGCGTGCCGGTAATCGAGCACGCGCTCATCGAGTTTCAGGATCGCAGATGCATCCTGTGAAAACATTCCGGGTATTTTCCAAACATACGGACGTGGACACGTGCGTGGAGTCGTGAGGGGAGGCAACCGGGCGGTACAATGAGCTTAATTGTATCGCCCATGGACCCTTCTGAATTACATGGACGATAGTTTGAACGTGGTTATCCAGATCGTGAGATATGCGGTGAAACGGTTGGCAGCCTCCTGGGGATTCCATGGCGCGACGTCAGGAAGAATTAACGCCGGGGATGTCGTGCAACGAAATGGACGGAAATTCCGTTATTTGTGGAACCCTGGGATCAAATAGGATCCACTTAAAGTTAATCGAGATACGTTTATCTTGTCACGAGGTTTCAATATGCGACATTGCAACGTTCCTAAAGGGACCCCGCGATTCACTAATAATCTTCCACGTATAAATTCGACGGTCCTATAATTACCCGTTTGACGTCGTTGCAGACATCAAGGGATGCATTGCGGTTGATACAAAAAGCCCGTCTGCGAGTGCACCACCCCTTTGTCGAGCAGCCGTCACGTGGCCAGACGATGCGCATATCTCTTGTCAAAGCGAGGGAAATGCATTTACTCAGCACTTTTATATCAAAGACCGCCTTTCTCTCCCTCGTGGCTTTTTAGACCGATGGTAATATACGCTTGCTCGATGCCGGCGCGCAGGGGCTGTCAAACCGACTGCAATGCTCGGCAATGTTCTCGAGCACATGGTGCACTTAACGTTATTCCCGAACATATTTCCACAAGCCCACGTGCACACGAGGTTTCGCGTCCGTGTAAGCGAATAAGCCACGCTTTACCTCCTTCCCGAGGATTGGATAATTTTCGCGAGGAGAGAATCGAGGGTTGGGAATCATCGTGGTGCATTTACGGCTCGAAAGCTCCGACAATGCAGTAGACAAAAGCGCAACGCTGGACTTCTTCTCAAAGGAACGACCGAAAACATCTGGCGCTGATGATTATAAATGCCGATCGGAGTAAAACGACGCGTTCGTCTAGGACGATCGTTGGGAGTGCTCATCCTTGGCCGGTTTCGACTTTCGACTTCGTTCGGCGGCCGATGCCAAGGTTAATATCCGTTTGAAATTTAAAAGGGCACTTAAAACGATTGCGAAATCGCCGCTTATTATTCGTATTCAAATGAAACGACAAACTGTCTCGGTGTAATGACAAAGTGATTTATTATTCCACCAACGAGGACGTGACTTCTCCTTTGTCAACTCCGAGGAGTGACGCAACGAAAGAAATCGGTTGAACAATACTCGCGCTTACGTATCCGCGTAATGAACTAGTATTCTACTTACCGGAAGCAAGGCCCGTCAGCAAAATATTTACGCCTCGGCATACTTCCTTGGATACAATTAACAACAGGCGCGCTGATTAACACACAACCAATGGGTGTAACTGGCACGGTACGTTTCGTTTGTAACGGAAAGAGAAAATATGAATATAAGGGATCCGATCTCACGTGAGCGCGGCAATAATCGTAACGTTCAAACAATGCTATCTATAAAATATGAACAACGATAGAATCAGGGGTATCCTCGAAAAATAAATCAGTTTATTCGGATTCTTTCTCCATCCGTCGACAGTATATTAATTGTGATCCGAGCTTATCTTAGTTTTCTACTACTCTGCCTTATCACAGTTATGCTGCGGTTATGCGTCCAGCAATTATCATCCTGTAATACGTACCATATTGTACCAACCAGAGTGTGCTTATGCTTTACTTTACTACCACAATTCTCACACAACTTTGTCAGCAGCTAGTGACATGGGATTCCCAAGCAGAAGATTCTACACGATTTGGCACTTACAGCCCAGTGTTTTAAGTTACGATTATCCGCAAAATTCCCAGAAAAATACTATTCGAGCTTTGCTAAAACACGTAAATAGAGCGTTAGTTGAACGTCACGGCGGAATGCGCGGAGTTAACACGGTAGAAGGTTTACGATGTCGAAGAGTCCATAACTCAAGAGCGCGATAAGTATCGCCGATGTCCAAAGAAGACTGTGGACGTAATACCTGCGAATAGCCGAAGGTGGATCAACGAGTCAACAATGAGAGAAGGATGCATCCGGTCTACCGCCGTTTAATCCGTTCCACGTGTTCGTAAGAGGATCGGCCCGTCGGCGTGCCTCGGCCTAAAATTACGCAAAGCGGCACTTTTTTCCCGTTAACCTAGCCTACGCAACGGAAGACCTACCGTAATGCTGGAGCCGAAAAAAAAATAGTTCTCGGGGTCAAAAGAGGCCGAGTCGGAACATCGGTTCGACGATAAGACCATGTGTTTTAGGCAGAGCAGTGGCCTATATGGTCGAGTAATTTGGAGCTTATCTCCTACGAAGGGCTCTGGGAACATCGTCTAGACGAAACCCGTGTTCGAAAGATTTTCTTGGCCAGATAAAGACGTTTGGCCCGAGTAAAAAGGTTGATGCCCGGTCGTTTGGCAGAAAACTCGAGCTCCAGGTAAAATTCTCACGTTGGGTAAATAAGAGATTAGGGAGTTGATCGAGGAAGGGGCAATTTTCGGATGGAAAGTCGCGGTGTTACAACGAGGCTTGCTCGTAAAATTCAAACGTGTCGTAAGCCCCGCAGGGAGTCACCGCATTTTCTCACGAATTCAATGGAAAGCGATTTGTCATCGGAGTTTCCCGAATGGGTAAACGTCATGGTTTCCGTAGCGTGTGTGCTTATATACGTAAAGTAAATTCTTCTCGGTATTTAAGAAGCAAGTCATTATGCGGGGCCAATTAATGTAAATGCTTACGGTCCCAAACACACGCGTATGCGACACACGCACGTTGTGGGTTTATCGGGAGCGTACGTTCCACGGAGCGTACAGTCTTCTTCAGCTTCGTACCTTCCAACGTGGCTCGGCGGTTCGGTTAAGTTGCCATAGACAAAGTTATTTAGAACTGCTAATAAATCTACTCTAACGTACAGAGTGACCACACCGGCGCCTTTTGCCGGTAAACAGCCATTATATTCGTCGCCAGAAGAAACATTTGCCACATACTACCTTGCTATATTTACCTCTCGGACATCGTGCGTGGCATACAAAAGACCATTATGGTCCGTCAAAGAGTTTGTCAACCTCCATACTAACTGTCCACATCCTAACGTCTATGATAACGGTAAAGACGGAGTAATAAAATTTTTATTCTCTAATTGACCGTAACTCCTATACGCGAGGAAATACTAACTGTGTCTAAGATAAATCATTTTTATAATAACAATCCACCTCGCAATTTGCCATAATCCAAAGTCAACTATATGCATCAACGTATATACCAAATCCCAAATTGAAAAATAAAGCCAGTGTACACGATAAACGAAGACTAAAACGTGGCCAGAATTCTGTAAAAAAAAATGTATCAGTACCGCCGAGTACTAAAGCCAAATTCCTGTCAGGCTGAGAAAAATCGCGAGGCGAAGAGTCGATCAAAGCTCTGAGGGAGCTCGAAGTAGGAAGCGCTTTGATCAGGTCCGAGCGTACGATCGATAACGCGATCCTTTCTTTCGGGGCATTCGGACCGGCCGTAAGTTCGCAAAGTCGCTCCCGATAGCCTGTGCAATCTATTTCCGGCCGGGCAAGCTACAGGCGCCAGACATTAGGCATTCCAAGCTCGTCCATGCCTCCGAGTGATCGGTTACTGACTTAGACGGAGGATATATAGCGTGTGCGCCGTTGAGCGTTGCAACTCCCTGTCACTCCGCTCGTTTTCCTATTAATTCCGCGCGGCTCGCAAAGGAAGTGCGCCGGAGTCGGATATGTGGCGCCATGCATCGCCGGGAATATCTCGCGTCTGAATCACCCGGCCCGTGCCTTAAGGACGTTGCTTTCTTCGATGCACGATTATCTTGTGCGAGCATGCCCCTGCCAACCCGCCCTTCCTCCGAATTCCCCTTTGATTCGACGAATATGAGTCGCGACCACCGGAAGGAGCCTCGAAGAGGCGCGAGCCGCTGCCTGAAATTCCACGCGATCCGGTTCGAGCCGGATCGCACCCTTGGATCGTCCCAGGAGAAGGATCGTTGGGAGGATTTCGTTGCGAGGACTTTGGCTATAAAAGAGAAAGAGAGAGAGAGAGAGAGAGAGGGGGGAAGAACGTTTTGTAATAGGAGAAGAGGCGAATTTGGGACGACTCGATAGGAACGGAGAGGCGCATCCGCGATGCAAGGACGGCCTGCCCACGGGTGATCGGTGGTCCGCGCCATTTGCAAGAATGCCCTCCTCATCGATGCACCATAATTGTCCGCGCGCAAGCCCGGCGCGGTTCGTCCCGAGCTATCGATCTCCGCTGCTTTACGCTGCTGCTGAACTTCTTTTTTTTAAATTCATTTTTCAGCATCGACAGCTAAGGTCATTTGGCCTAGGAGCCACTGTTTAAGGTGAGTTATACCAGAGCTACGGTATACGTATCACATAAAAAAACCAGAGGTGATTAGTGCTGCTGAACTTTATAGACAGATAGGAAAGGCTGTTGTTCCACACAGTTCGAACTTGAAGCCTCCTACCATTTACTCCCTTCTCTTCAATACACGCTTTTCACCGCCCATTCTTTCTATCGCTGTGGTGTAATTAAATGGAGTAAGTACATCTCGGTGAGCGTGCTTTTACATCAACGCTCATCCACGACTACGTTCTCCAACGCGTTACATCCGTCGCGAGGAGAAGGTCCGATCTTCTAGGGTCCATCGAGCGCGCAATAACGGAGACGACGAAGGCTTTCACTCGGCGATCACGGCTGCGACCGTGCGCTATCGTCGGGTCAGCACCTCGTAGATCGGCGGCCTAAATAGGGCGCGCAGTCCGCGGTGGCAGCTGGCAAAATTTGAACGAGTATACCCCGTCGTACCGCCTAAAATTACGCAAGCGCATTTAGCGGGGTGATTCAACTATAGGGCCAGAGCCAAAGGCGATGTCCCGCGGTGGGAAGCTACCTAGAGGACGTGGGCAGCCGGAGCGTGTTACGCCGCGATCGAAGCCTCGAGAAGAGTGCTTCACAACGACGCGGGGCCGCCTTACGACTCGCACGTACTTACACGAGGAAGCGCGTGCACGGCCTCGTACGAGAGCGTCGCGCTTCCCCGTAGTGATTCATCCCGTGGAACGCGAGAAACACGACCTAACCGCGCTCACCGTTAGCGGATCGTTCTATTTCTATTTCGAGCGAGCCGCGATGTCCATTCGGTCTGTTTGTGACCGTTAATAGACGCCGACTCGCGGCTCCGGGCCACTCCGATCCTCGATGCCGTCGTTTCTTTTTTACCCCTCCCTCTCTCTCTCTCTCTCTCTCTCTCTCGCTCTCTCGCTCTCTTTCTCGTCGCTCGCGATGACATTCGCGATTCCCTCCGCGCGAGCTCGACGATTACGATGGCTCTTGGGGAGAAAAAAGGGCGCGCTTGGAGAAGTCATTATGGCGTGGACGATAACGGTGGAGACTACGAGAATCGCGTCCTGGGTTGAAATCTCGTATACAGCGGGATTTTTTAATGGGATTTGTTTATAGTAGAAATGGTGGTTTAGAGGTCATGCAAGAGGATCGATCTTGGATTGAATAACCTTTGGGATTGATGTTGAGAGGTTCGATAATGGAAGCTAATGGAATAGTGTATTCACAGGGGATGAATTTCGTGATAATAAGAAAGTGGAGGATAAGGGTATATGTATCTTGATTCGTTGCTTTGCAGTTTATTAGTAAGTTTTTGTGCTGCGTTAGAGTGTTTATCGGCCCGAATTTAGCTGGCCTTTGACTCAGGAGTGGAACTCGAGTTTTTTTTGGATTCGGGTCATAAGTGTAATAAAATTATTTTTGTATCTCTCGGCATGACACATGGATTTCCGCACATTTTTTTCGTCAAACGTGTCCCGCTTCGAATTCTTTTGTTCGCCAAGTATTTTATTTTCGTCCGCGTTTCTAAAAGCGTGGAAACTCTAGACTCCTAATTATAATTTTGCATGCCACGAATATTGGTCATCGAGCGAAACGTGGGCGATGTTCCTAGGTTTGCATTCCGGAAAATGTTATTTTGACGATTGCGGGAATAGAATGTTTAACCGAATAGTGATTCGATGATAAATAAATTCCGACGAAAATTCACGTCTAGAGATGCAGCAGTGTCCGGCACATATAAATTGAGCGAAAGATCTCTACATTGAAATAGAAACACTTGTAATACAATCCGAGTATTATCGTGTAAAAACGTGGTTATGATCATAATTATATGGCTGGCAACTTTCAACCGAGCAGCACCAGTACGCACCAAAAAATACGATATAAAGCGATGATTTGCACTGGTTAGACCTCATTTGCAACGATCATTGCACGCGAAGGCCGTTACGCTTTGCAAGAAACGTTGGGAGACGATTAAATGAGACGGAGTCTTATTGAATTCGTTTATTTACGGCGACCACAAATTCTATGGAACGATCGATACGCCCCCTGGTCTATAATTATCGCTACGACCACTGCACTATCGTGCGGATTTCTACGATAATTACACCGAGCTACGTGTCGTGTAGCACAGTGTAGCATTTCTGACAAAAATCGGTTATCAGGAATCGACCGACAGGATCTCTCCCGTTAATTTTATAAACGATACCCCGCGTCAAGAGTGTAACGTTGGGAAATGACCGATTCTACTCTCTAGAAATCGTCGGGCAATCTTCACCGGCCGCTGGCTATTTTAGTGGAGTATTTGGCAGGCCGCATACTTGCAAAGTATTCTCGAAGCGCTATTAACCTCGCGTCGAGGTGTCAAAGATCTTCAACCCAAATCCAGGTTTTATATCGTGGATCGACATTCGTTTTCAATTGTACAGTTTGAAAGGAGTACACGATCATATTTTATCGATCGATCAAATAAATCGATCGCGGTAGATAAAGCAAGCTATATATATTTATTAAAAAAAAAAAGTGAAATTGAGACAAGAAACAAATACCGAAAAATATATCGTGTACGTATATTTAAGAAGAAGTCGTCAACATCGACAGCGATGTAATAATGTTTAAATACGCGAAAGTTGCACGAAAGTTTGAAAACGATCGATTTCATCGGCAACGATGTCTTTGGCGTTAATTGCGTAACGAACGAACGCCGCCATTGTTTCGACGAATTCGGCCAAACAGAAAATTCTCAGAAGCTCGAGCGCCAAAACGATGAAAGAACGTAAACTTCCGGTTTCCTGGGTGGTTTCTACGCGCCATATTGGTAACACCGATCACGCGCACCGGCATCCGGAGATTGGCAGTCACGTGAAGTTATAGGTAGCTTTTAGGATGTCCGAGAAACGTATAAATCACACGAATCTACGCTCCGACGCTCACGATTCCCCGCCGGCTGTTATTTCCGAAGAGCGCGGAAAACGCAGAATGAATTTCAAACATCGCGCGATACGGCGTATATACGCTTTTGTCCTTTTGACAGCTGAAGAAATAATTAGGCTGCATTATACTCTGGCGTTTTCTTTCGAGCGAACGATTGGATAATCCTCCCAATTTTTCCTGGACTTACTTTGTTCCGACGATCGGCATTTGTTCAACGCTCTAAATAGCCAGGTACTCCGTATTGTTGTGAATTTGTACAATTGTCAAACACACCGGTTATATTTGCATATTCTTGATGATGGATGTGGAGTACTTTAAATGATTCAAAGCGATTCACATTGTACTAGATTATTTTATTTTTTATACCAGACGAGTGGTTTATCCTGAGCATTGCTTTATTGTAAATACTGATAGTCGCCAGAAATTGGAGATTGGCATAATACCTGTTACACAATAACCTTTGAAAGTATAATACACTTAAAATGAAGAGTACTGAGAATATATCGAATCTTTAAATAAAATGAAATTGCAGTTTCCTTATAAGGCAAATAAAACTCTTCAAAGTCTGAAGAGTCTCCAGAAAGTATTAATATCTTAAATGAAGGCGAAGCTCGTTCTAAAATACACGAGTGTGTGCGTCCGTGTGGCCAGAGCATTCGTTCGACGCACCTGGTGCAGGTGTCCAGACAGTTGCACGAACCGTAGTCATACGCCTCTCGTTGGCTTCCCCGAAATTCGAACGAAAGCCGCATAAGCCTCGTATCTGGTACGCGAGATTCGAAATACCCACGGTGAGCGTATAGCTCGGGCTTCGTCCTCTCGGCTGGTATCGAAAACGCGCGTAAACGCTCGAAGTCGAGTGGCTTCCGATACAATCACCGTATAAACACATAAAAACGACACAAATCCACCAAAATCAATAAAAACATCCCCATCAAAAGCACGATTGAAACGATGATCGCCTAGAAAATTGAAACATTATCTTAATCTCCTCAAGAACATTTTTCACATCGCGAGATCATTTTCTTTTTCTATTTACTAACCTTAATGGCACTAGTAGTGATATAGTAGTAGAGCCTAATACAGGTTTAAATTCTCGGCTCTGAAGCTCACTCTTTTCACCAGCGAGAGACTTACCATTAATATAAACGTACAATTTACGCCCTGAGCAGGTCAACACCCCGTAATTGGCTCCAAACGGCAGGCCCTAGCCGTAATAACCGCAGGAGTCAATGACGAGAACTAAAATCAACGGCAGGAGGGCGCGTTAATTGAAAAAGCAGCGTGATCGTGGATCACGTTGGCGGCGCGTTTCAAGTTACTCGCACCTGCGATTGCCTCGTATATGCCAAGGGACGTCCATTTCGATCTTCCTTCTCTCCGGCCTATGATTCGACTTACATATCCCTCGCGAGGAGCACGATCGTGTACTTTTCTAATCAGAGTAAATCTGCGTCTATATAACGCCGTTTCCCAACCGAGTGGGATAGTAAGTTTTACTGGTGTAATCACAGAAATCAGCGAGGAGGACTAACATCAGCGGTTCGCAGCCACGATTGGCAGGATGTGCTAATCGCAAAAACGGGCCGATCGGGAATTACGCGGGCAACCTATTTCTAGCTCCTCGCACCTGCGATTGCCACGTACATCCCACTAGACATTCATCTCGATCCTCCGTCCGATTACCGCTGTATTTGCCTATCGTTCGAAAGAAACGAGGAACAAATATCCAGTTTCTCACGCTTCTGATTGCTCCCCGTACACCGAGGTATATCTATTTCGATCTTTCCGCCAATCAATTTATCAAATTCTCATTAATCAAGGAGTCCCATTAATAAATTGACTCGTCATCGCAAACACTATCGCGCACTTCTCTAATCGGCTAACCTGTACGCCGTATATAACATTTATCGATGAATTGCGCCAGCAGGTTCCAGCGGTCTAACCGAAAAAGTCAAGGACGCGAGGCAACGTGGATGGCGCGAAGGCTCGTTTGGCAGGGCGCGTTAATAAAAAGGGCAAAGCGATCGTGGATCAAGCGTGTTCCAACTCGCTAGCACCTGCGATCGGGTCGGATGTACCGAGGGACATCAAGCAGGATCCTCTTTCCTCGAATCGATCGATTCCCCCGGTGAGTTTGCACGAGTCCAGGCCCTTTTTTTACGAGCAATGCCAGCCAGGGCTCTTTGGCCAGGGCCACACGCCCCGCGGGGAAGGGGCGAAACGGAAAGTCGGAGGGAAGGGAGGACGACTTATGTAACGACCGCATGCAATTACGCCTGCGAGCCCTCGTAGCGTTCCTTCGTTTATACGTCCCTAACCCCCTCCCTCTCCCCAGCCTGCTCGCGGTTTATTAAACCAACAAGCCGGTAGGCGCTGGCTAATTTTTCGAGGAAGATCCATCGCGATAACGAACTTTTTGCTCTTTCGCGTATCTGAATATAGAAACGAAAGATACCTCGAAAAATGATGGACAAAAGATTCGATGTCGAGATATGTGGACTAATAGTAATACAATTACTTATTTATTCGTTGGAAGTAATTATATACCTAAGCACACAAGGCAGATTAAGGGACAAGCTTAATGAGTAAAATGTATTATGAGGTTTTCATACTATTCTAATATAGAATCATTGGGGGTAATTATATACATAAGCACACAAGGCAGATTAAGGGACAAGCTCATAGAGCAGAATGTATTACGAGGTTTTGATACCATTGTAAAGGTTCCTTTCAACCCGGTTAAAATTCCAGTGGCTAATTACATCGGCGCGTATTTGGTTAATTCGTCGTCGGTGCATCGCTCGCGCATGCCTGTCTCGCACGTTCGAACGATTTCGTAACAGCATCGGCGACACGCATAGACAGCGTTTACTTAAACGCGGAGCTCGAGTGAGACGTATAGGACGCATACAATTAACTCGCCATGCACGATATGATATTTTCCGCTCTACGCGAACGTAGGAGTAATTAAGCCGTGAGCACGAGATGGGTATGAACGTATCGGTACTCTCGAGCGGTGCCCGGCCACTCTCGTCGCGAATGGATTAACCACGGCCTCTGATTATTTACGTACCGGTCAATATAAATGAGAGGGCAGCTCGTGGACGGTTCGGTTTTTTGCGCGGCCGATTAGGAGCCAACACATAACCGGAGCGTTACGAGCATCCCCGAGAGGAGACCCCCGCCTTTTTCCGGCCATACGTAGAAATTGCGCGGCCCTCGCCACGATTTATCCTCCTTTAATACGTCGCCACGCGTATTCCGCGCTGTTAAGAGGCTAATTACGCGCCGGTTACGGGAGCGTTTTCAAGTGGGACTGCAGAGTGGACCGCTTATTTACCGCGGACTTTACTATCCGCGATTCGCCTTTATTAGGGATACGGTATTGGAAACAGCTTCCGAATACGGCCTGGGGGAGGCTCAGGGGGGAGTTACGTAAAAGCGAGAAAAGAAACCTATCCTGTAATTGCATTCTGAAATCTCGTCGATGATATTTTTTTTTTTTTTTCAGAAACGAGACGCGCGCCCATAACGAACGTCCTTACCCATTCCGCACAGCGGGCGCAAATGCGTGCTTTACGCGAGATGCATCGCCTGACTGGTGAAAAAAAAATAAAAGAGAGAGAGAGAGGGATAGGGAAAGGGGGAGGCGGAGGAGAAGGAGGAAAGAGGGAATCCTCATATTCCTCCCTGTTGCTTCCGCCAATTATTTTCTCGTCAAGTCTCTCGGAGGGTTATAGCCCGGCCCGTGAACGAAAGTGCCGGTCGACAACCGCGATACGCTCGCACGTAGAGGAATAACTTCCCCGCTGGACTAACTATTAATACGAGAGGCCCGTTCAATTGGGTTTTAACGGCCGAGGCAATTTCGTACGATCTAATAGAGGATCGTTAAAGCTCCGCGTAGACACCTACTTAACCGGCCGTTTACCGGTGCCGGTGCACGCGAAGGAATTTATTGTTCCGGCCGCAATACTATGTTACTACACAGCGGTCCAATTTGCGATAAAATATTTACCGTGGCGGCTGATAAATGCCGGCGTCCGAGGTAATGTAAACGATGAGATAATGATATTTTAAACGCGGATAGGGAGCGCGGCCCGCTTGTGGCCGGCCCATAGTAACTTTCGCGCAACGCGGCCGCGAGCATTGGCTCGGTGAGCTACGACCGCCTGTCGCCCTGGTGGGTCTCCCGCTCTTACCTCTCAAAAGGACTCCCCCTTGAAACAAGAAAAAAAAGAAAATGGAAAAATGGAGTCGGAATTTAACCGCCTTAGACGCGTCGGAGTGCGCAGGTGGCTTTCAAGATTAATCGAACCCTGAAGTGCTCCCGCGGCACGTTACGAAGGCGAGCCACGTGAAATTTCGCACGAGGGCGTAAATCCTCTCGTCGCGAAAGCTGCGTCGATATTCGAGCGTCCTGCGCTTAACATTCGCGAGGATTATATAATACTTGTGCGAGACGACTATATTTATCCGCATAGAATAACCGAATGGTAGCGCAGTTTATCTATCTCTTACTGCAAGGAGGGTTATAAAACCGTCTTGGGATACGCATTCCTCGTATTATCGCGAATGCAAAGTGTAGGATCGTAAAGAGCCGGGCTCCCGGCTCGTTCGTCCGCGCAACGACTTTTCGGCCGATTCCCTCGTGGCGCTGAGGGTTAATAACATCGAGGCGATCTCGTGGCCCGGCTTCTGGGAGGATCGGGGACACGGTGTCCGAAGTGCTCCCGGCACGATTCGAGGGAGGTTGATGCGCCTGCCCCGCTGGGATAATTAATATAAGCCCCTTCCTCCCCGAGGTATCCCTTATTTATCGCGAGGTTTGAAGGCAGGACTAGCGTGTAATACCAGGCAGTGAAATATAGTCACCATAATGCCGAGTATTTTATAATCGCGACCGGGTGGCGAGGCTCTAACCTTTGAACGCGGTTGCGAGCCGATTGGCTGCGATGATGCTTATTAAATTGAGTACCTGCGGGCGTAGTAAACGATGACCCTGATCGCGGTGGAAACGTTGCTGCACGCATGTGCGATTGCGCGAATCCGCGGCCCGGAGCATGGGAGAGCGTTACCGAAGGGCAATGTCGATGGTAATACTTCTTGTGCCTAGCACGAAGACTGGCCAGCAGAGGAAATAGCTCTGCCGGAACGAAGAAGACCCGTGGAATACTAAGCGAGCTTTGCCCTGGGGCTCATATCGATCGTAAAAAACTGCGTGCGAGCGTTTCCGATATATCAGCCGATCCCACGAGTAACCGTCCGTCTTTGCTCTGCCTTTCAAAGCCAGGATCGATTACCCACCGATTTAACCTGCACTTCGAGCCACCATAATCATTCAAAACAGTTACCCACAATATATTACGCCACCAGCTATTACCGTTTCGCGAGGAGGAAATCGAGGATGATGGTGTAAAAAACTCTCTGTAAAATAAATATAATCGTACAAATGGAGCTTCCGCTGGTGGTGGGATCGTCTCCTGGCTTAACCCAATTACGTTCTCTCCCGTGGACTAGGTATACCGCGAGGTCTCTTCTCGGGCTGCTCCTCGCGAATGCTATAATTATTTACTCGAACCGTGAGGTGATTCAGTAGTCACGCGTCTTAAGAATCGATAAAATTGACGAGGTCCTTGATCGAGGTGTCCGCTGAATAACCGTTAAGCGGACGACACCGACAGGTGGGACAAGTCCAGGGACGAGGACTTGTTCTAGTCTGTCGTCGGTGTGTCCATCCAGCGTGCCATCAGCGTGTCAACGCGAACGGGCCGCATCCGAAACCAATTTATTTGTCGGCGGAGGACGGCAAGGCGTAGCGAACCACCTTGCGGACTATTATCTGTCGTGCACCGTTATGTCCTCGCCGCCAAATACGGGTGTACTTGCTACCGACCCCACGCACGTAATCACATGTAATGCGTAGGACATTGTCTTCATTTTGCTTCGATACATCAAGCGGCACGAACGTGACGCGAAGAAAATTTTAACCCTCGAGTTACTTTCTTTGTCCCACGGCGCATGCGCGCGGGACAAATACATTTATTACGCAAGGAGGATAATACTGCGGATAAATAGAATAAAGGTCTTAAGGTCATGAAGCGATCAGGGAGTATAATTAGTAATACTTGGAGAAAAAATATTTTTCACGAATTACTTATTATATTGAAAAATGTCCGACGTAGCGATTTAACCTTACCTCGTACTCACTTTGCCACGTTTATAACGGTTTCGGCTGGCAAAAATAACGATATTTATTATCATACAGAAATGGAAGTGTAGATAAATCTAGTCATACAGAATTTGATTAATCGCTCCTTCCACTTGGATCGTTTATTTACGATGCTGATCATTATAATGGCCAATGCAAGGGCCAGCGTTTAAGCTTGTTTTCGTACCATTTCGATCCACGGTGTGCATTATTAACCATGCGTTTCTTTTTCCCCGCGGATAAGCGCCGCGAAAGTTTAACTCGCGCTGGCGGATACTCGATATTCTCGCGCCAAAGCGATTCTTCCGGATAGCCAAAGAGATCGGCGACGTCAATGACCGTTTCTCCTCGGCCGAAGGTTCGTGATCGCGACCGAAAGAACGTAGAATTTCAGGCGGAAACGACATCAGGCTCGATCGCGTGTCGGTAATGAATCCGATTCCGTTATACGCGACGAAGGCCCTCGCCGTGCTTCCAGTCATCGATCTCGCGAGTGATCGTCCCTCGCGACGAAACCGAGCGCAATAACGGCGAAGGATAGCGTAATCCTGTAATCTTTATTAGTCCCGCGGCAAGTCCCCCTCCCCAAGGAGGAGCGCGAGGATAAACAAAAAAGTACGCCTGACGAATACAAATGGGGGGGAGGTCCATAAATATAAGCGCACGAGATTACGCATCCTAGACGTTGTCAAATCGTTATGCAAAATTTATGTGGGCACCGAGTTTCTCTTCCTGCAGCAATCCTTTGCCGAGATTAAGGCGCGCGAAAGGCGAGTTTGCGGTTGGCAAAATTTACCGATTCCCGCAAGACAAATAGAGCTGCCTCCATCGCGGATGCCGCTTAAGGAATACGACTTTTTTTCCTTCTTTCCGCTGCGCGCGTCGCTCCGCGAACATCCGTCGATGTTAATCTTGCCTTTACGACGACAAGGCGGACCCTAGTGAATACATTATTCACTTAATTAGCAGTACTCGGGCATTATAGTTGGGGTAAAGCTGCAATCTGGAAATAAATCATCGGCATCCACCGAGCGCTCCTATCCGTAAAGCACGCAAAGGACGCTCAATCCGGAAACGCCGTGGATAAATAAACCACGCAGGTGGGACATTCGAAATTAATCATCGGCCACGATTACCAGAGATACGCTCGCGCAGACTCTTCCCTTCTTCCACGAGGCTCGAACCGATCGTCCGGCTATCCCGCGAATCTCCTCGGTTATCTTCCGTTCTGCACAGCCGTACGGTTCTCTCCATCCCCGGGTTCCGGTTTGTCTTACCCCTCGTCGTAAAGAAGATCCTGGCTGTCGAACGGTACATAGAACGGGGCGTTCGATTTTCGCAATTTCGTCGTTAGACGGACGGGCCTTCCCTAGCGCGAGTCGCGATACTTCGAGGAAGTTCCGCGCTTGGATCGCGGTAACGATCGCGATAAGTAAATAAGTGGCCACACGAGTACGTAGATCTCACCCCAATAACGGTACGGATTTCCCACAAGATCCTGGCATTCCAAAGGCCGGCGCGAGACGTTTCCTGATTCTCGCAGAGTGCAGAACGAAGTCGGCCCTTGCACGTGGACGTGGCTGGACCACGTGGCTGCACATTGGGTACCGGTGGGACAGGTTGTCGAGTGAAGTGCAACGATGTGGCGAGTGCACCGTCGGTTTTCTTTTCGCTAACGTCGAGTATCCTAAGGATATTTCTGTACGATGCCCAGGTTGCGATTTACGGTATACGGTGCGTTCTAAACTAAATGTGTTTAGTGGCGTATAGCGGAAGTTAAGAAAATAGACAAGTCGCGAACAGCGCGTCGGCGTCGTGACGCGGTTAGCAGAGGCTCGCATAATCGCAGGTAATTCGTAGGTCGTCTGGCAAACGAAGGTCCCGGATTGAAGACGCAGTCCAGTCACTCCATTGATTATTCTCAACGCCTTTTTCCCTTATATAATTAACTAACCACCTTAATTTCAATTACTCAATACTAATTTCAATTTTAATTATCATCTCATTACCCCTTTAATTATTGAACCACGCACCAAAGTGGACGCATTTATTTGTACGATGAAAGTAGAAGAGTGTACGAATAAGCTGCCTTGGAAAACCGCGAATATATACTATCATTAAATATTGCTACCAGGCAAGAAGTTAGGAGTTCGATATTAACATAATCGTAGGTAAGTCCCAAGTTCGAGTCTCCGGAATTTTTCTCCCGCAACTCGCATGCCTGTCGAGATCGACGCCGAAAATTAACGAAGCGCATAAACAAGGAAGCAGCGATCGAGGCCCTCGGACGTTCCGTTTGGCCTATCCCCGGGAATCCCACGCCCGGAGGATTCCTACGAGATTCCACCAGCCGTCGTTTCTGGAATTGGGTAATATCGGGGGCCCTCCTCCAAACGGCAATGCGAGAGGCGCTCGTGAAGCGCGATTTATCCGGAAGTTCGCCAAAGGGGCGTTTCCATCACGAACGGGGGAAACTATTTTCATGGAAACGCTCAACGGATATGGCCGACCTTATCGAGGGTGATCGTCGAAAGGGGGAATGGCACCGTAAAGTGGAAGGAACTTCCCCACCGACGACTTTAAGTGACTTCACGCAGCGCGCTTAACGTACTTTTATCCTGAGCCAATATTGGCTACGCTCTGTCGACCCTGACGAAGCCTGGCTATCCTGCTACTACGCGAATACACCGTGACGCTGGAATAATTATTTCCTCCCGACCGTGCGGTCCCCTTGTCGAGTGACTTATGTTTGCACACGCGGTATTAACCCTTTCGTCCCGACGAAATCCGTACGTCTGCACCCGCGGCGTGTACTCGATTTATTTGCCTATTAAAAGGCCATTGGACTGTTCTCCCCTAGCGCCTTTTTCCGACTATGTCCGACAATGATGTTAATAATTCGCTTAAGAAATTCTTTTTTGAAATCTTACGCGCCTTATTCGTCGTATCTAATATTAATGAAGGACTTAATGCAAACTACTCATCGCAAGAAATGAACCAGTGTCTACTGGTGGATCAAATCTTAGGCCTGGAAATTTGCATATATTTTTTATAGAACACGCGTGAAAGAAATCCTACAATCTCATTCTAAACCCTACATTTTGAGCATGTCGGTACAAGGAATTAAATGAGCAAACAAGGATGAGAGAGAGAGAGAGCAAGAAACAGCTTTGTCGAGGGCGCAGAAATACTGACGCAAGCCTGTCGAACACGGTGTACGATTCAGGCTGAGGTTCTCAGCAATGAAAGGGTTAACACGATCGTAATTCACTTTCTTAAGCTCGCCGTGCGTCGTTACCGCTGTTTTTATGCCGATCCTGTGTCCTTGATGCCCGTCGATCGACTCCTTACGGTTTCTTTGGCTCGGCGCGAAGGATACTCGATAGCGGGACACACCCGGCTGTCTGCTGGAAACGTGCAAACACGCCGTGGAACGAATCGCGCGGGTGAAACGTCGCCACTCGTCCGTTCACCGCTCGCAGTCGAGCGAGGACGCACGCGTGGATTCCGATCGGCCAACGACTAGGATTCTCCGGAATTGCACGCACGGACGAAGACGAATCGTCGTTGCACACCGTTCCGCAGGAGGAAGCCTCGCGTTCTGCATTCGACGAGGCTCGATTCGCGAAAAAGGGAAGCATGAAAGTTTTTGCTGTCAATTTCTGCCTTTTTCCATTCGGATCGTTTCGTCAGTTTTGTAATCGCAGCTGACAAGTAGATGTTTTTTTAAAACCTGAAGGTGTGGTCGAATCTCCTTGGGGTCTGGTTGCGTGCTAATATAGATTTTGTGTATGAATACTCGGAAATCCTGAGTACAGCCATTTGGTAGTTGGATTTTTCCCCACGTCTTTTTTTATTTCATTTCGTAATCGTTAATGATACCAGACACGAAGGTGTTTATCACTGAAAGTTTTGTTTATAATTTTTCTTCAGTAATTAAGGACGCGTACTAAGTGATGAATAAAGTCTTGAAGACACCCACGCATCAGAATATGGTGGTACTACTCGCATGCTCGAAGAGACTATCAAGTATTTCAGTAACATCGATTGATCATCGTAACTGGAACTGGGATGTACAAATACAAAATGCAGATCACGGATGTCGTGCATGATCGGATAAGAGATCTAGGCAATTGCGCCTTAACCGAAAACGCGTCCTTGCAAGCGGTCGGGGCGATGGAAATTGTCTCCCAGTTTCTGTATTTCTAATAACTCGCTTTATGCGCTCGGATACCCTTTTTTTTCTCCCCCCTCAACGCGGCAGTCAATCCTGTTTCATTATGCGCATAACTCGCGGCGCTAGAGTCAAATGGACTACATTTAGATAAAATGCCAATTAAAAGCGGGATGGCAGGAGGAAATTTTAATTGGACGAGATGGATTAATAAGCAGGTTTTTACAACGGAGACGCCGTCGACGCGCTCGGGTCAGCGCTGGTATAAACGCCGACTTCGGCGACGTCTTCGGAAGGATCCAATTTAGAATGCAAAGCTCCTTCATTAGAGCACTCGTTGCTTAAGTGCAGCGTGTTATTGCGGCATAATGTAGGCACACGAGGACGCGGCAGCGGCACTTTACTTCGGGTAATGGCAATTTTATCCTCGTTTGCGTAGCTCGGAACACGTCATTCGCCCCGGCTGACACCTAATCGCGACCAAAAGCCCATTACCATATTCATAGAATCTCATTATTATTCGCGCACGTCCCGTCCTCGTCCACTTTCCCACTGTTTATTTTTCCTTCGGGGCCATCCGTTGTCGCGAGCGATCATATTAGGCATATTGCGAATTCATTACCGGTGGCGCACCAGGCCGAGGCTGCGCTCGGCCCAACGCGCACGGAGGACGCGCCTGACGTTAAACCGATCAAATAATTATACGCCGGAGGTTGGCGAAACCTCGAAGTCGCATGCGGGGCCCCCGATCCTCGGCGTTAATGGATAGACGAGGGCTTAGCCTTCCGGTATCGCGCGCGAGCCGCCAGGGTCGTCGGTGCCTCGAAAATTCCCTCCAGCAGACCTAACCGGCCGTGCTTTCGCGCCCATACGCTCGCCACCTTCGCGGCGCACGGTCGTAAATGAAAGTGAAAATAAATTGCTCGGTTCCACCACAAAATGCAATTTGCTCCATTCATGGAGCCGGTCCTTTGGAGGCTCCCAGAGTCGGTGGCCGGTCCTGGACCCGGCCACGGCAGACACCTAAATTACGTTCCGCTCCTTTCTACCTCTCTTTCTCCCTTTCCTTCCTGCCTCCCCTTCCACCCTCCGCCTGGACCCAGTCGCTGGCACTCCTGGAATGCTCCGCTCGTTCTTTTCCTTTCGCGAGTAACGAAGGACCGGCCGGGCCGCGCTTCGATAAATAAGACGACACCTGATATCGAGGAGGAAACCCTTTGAGCGCGACGACGGATCCGTCAGCGGTGAAAACCAAACGTGGCCAGCCGCGTCGAAAGCAGAAATAGGAACGATAAGTCAACCGGGTCGATTGTATTCGCTTTAGGCTGATTTCTTTTTAGCTTCTTATTTTATCATTGTCCCAGGTTCGATGCTTATCGAGCGCTCAAGGCCGATCGTTTCTTTTCGACGAAAACCCGCGGCACGGAGATCTTATCGCGGGTGTTTCACGTACGCCTACTTTTTCTTCTTGCATTACGAAAGGTACGTACGATGAATGAACCGTCTTATGTAAGCAGGATGTGGAATGGGTTATTTAAAGTATAATGCATTTCTGTTACTTGGTAATTAGTCCTTGTAATTGAAGATAATCCTACTAGAAATGACGACTCGAGATTTCCGGATATATGATCAGAATTTAGATATTAGAGAACTGGTCATTAGTTCATGGAAGAAAGGGTATTGTGCGCGCGAGCTATTCGAGGATCGAGAGTCCACCTTGAGCCTTATGCAAACAATCAAAATATTCACAGTTATTTGACAACTTTAAAATTGTATTATAGAAGTTATACTACTCACCATCATATACACACAATAAAATTAAAAAAGAAAACAGGAGGACGTAAAAATATCCAAGGAATCAGGGCGATTTTATGATATTTAGAGAAGAACACATAAAACCGCTAACCGGCAAGTCTGAATGGGCACCCCGGTATCCAGTTGCCTACATAAGGGTTAAACGATCATTTAATCACGAAACTTCTTTCACGACGAGCTCCGTGGCCGGCCTCACGGACGTCAGAGTCCATCGCTGTAACAGCCGATGAAAGGGCTATTAAGGGAACCCGGCTGTAATCTCGGACTTTCGTCACTTACGTTCGGGTTCCCAATCTAAATAGGAATCTCTCTAAGCGAGACACGGTAAGCATCCATTGCGCCACGATCGAATCTGGCCTCGTAATCCAGTCCTGTCGTTGGAATTTCACGATGACTTTGGCATTAGTCAAAGCTCGAGTTTCACTTTTTGCTTCATCCCTTGTAGCGCTATCGTCGATTGCCCAATTCCAACGGAGGATTCCTCGGGCGCATCCATCCTCGTCCCAAAGCCGGCCTTCCGGACGGAAGGCACGTGTGTCGCGTGGGAGATGCACACGTGGTAAGAAAAGTCCTCTCGGAGGAGTTGGGAACCGCATTCCAGGTGGCGTCTGGCGCCAAAAGCGGTTCCCAACCGCGGCCCCAACGTCCGCTTCGAAAGGTATTATGCTAATGCATCCGGTGATCCGCCAAGACGAGGAAGCGTCAGCGAGTGGAAGAACCCTCGCTCGCCTAGAATGGTCTTGACGTCGGCCTGTTCCTGAGTTTCCATCGAAATAAACTGCGGTCGCGCGGGTAATCCGGTTGAACGGGCTCCGAGTTTTCACCTAGACCTTCCCGCGGCACGTAATTAGCCACTGATTGCACTCTCCAACCAAATAATATACCTCTGGGAAACTGGATATTAACTTAGAGCCTCTATCGAGAAGGCATAGGTTCAGACCCGTTCTATTTTCTCCGGATCTTTCTATCCAACGTGTGTGCCGTGCATTAACTTCGATAATAAGTCCTAACTTTAAAAACGTCGCCTCCTCGCCTGGAAAATTGAGCTTGAGGATAAATGACGAATACGTGAAAGGTAGTTCCTATCGTCTCTTCATACAGAGAACTGTCATCCGTTCCTCCAAACGTCCTTCGCGATACGTACGTTTTCAAACAATAGTGATCAAGGATGAACGCATACGGTAGTCAAGACCGACTCTTAAACCAACATAGTGAACTCGCGAAGTGTACCGACGGAGCGTTTCAGAGGCAAAAATGATTACAGGCCGCAAATGGAGTATCGCTATGATAGCCGTATATCGGCCAGCATATTTCACTCGTTAAATCGTCCTTGCTACCGCGGAGATCGGAGCTTTCCGCGAGGATAATCATTCCCGGTATCCCGGTCCTTGTTTTACATCTCGTACCAGCTGGCGCTCGATAAATAACGCCGCTAAACTCGTCGTAAGTATGATAAATCGGACGCGGAAATGAAATCTTCCTTGACGAGGCTAACACGCTCGCGCCTAAGAAAATTCGCGCATAAATCCCACGTTGTAATGCAAACCGTGGCTAGTGCCATAAAGGCTACATAGGTGGTCCGATCGCGGGGCTCGTTTGGTTACATAAGGAAATCTACACGGTGGAAGGATAAAGACGATATCCTATTAGAGACGACTCCGGCCAGGATCGCGCCTGTAACTCGTGGATCGAATATTCTTATCTCGGAGCGGGACAATGCCACGTACGATAACTTCCCGGTAATTAAAACGCCTGAGAGGTGGTGTGCATTGGCACGATGCAATATGTTTCAGAGCGTAACGTCGACCGGTCGTCGTTAAAATCGTCCCTTCTACCCGTTCGATTCGTTGCGTCGCACCGTGCTGGATTGTACCCTTCCTCTCGCGTAATATAGCGCGGCGCTCAATAACGTGTAAACGAGATGTAAACACAAGATCGAACGCGAGATCCCGAGGACATTCAACTCGCGGTACAATTGGGACTGACGTTGTTCGAAGAATAGTACGAAATATCAAACGCGTGCGAGACCTAGAAAATTTTTGATGCTCGATGATCGGGTGGGATCGGGATTGTTCGGGTCGCTTCGGCTTTTCGAAAGTGTCTCCTGACACGTGAGTATCAAGATTATCGAGATTTTGAGAACCTGAATCGTATATTATGACAAACTTTGTTCAATATAACCATGAATTGCAAGCGAATTGCAATGATAAATAAAGTAAACCATATTAATTTTCCTACCTTCTTATTACTTATTACGTTAATGCGTCAATGCAAAGTTCTTGGAGCAATGAAAGAATTTTATTTATTTTTAATATAAGAGTTTTTGGGCGTTTCTACATAGACCAGACAATGGTCAACTTTTTAATTCAGTTCTTATTTGGACAATCTTTCTCTCGGCGTTGTAAATGTCAATTTGAATAATGGAGGGGCCGAATTAGCGAGGCACGAACTGGCGAGGTTCTACTGTAATGTAAATGCGCATCGGCCTGTGGGATCGGGCCTGTGCACGATGAAATGGACTGCGTTGCAAAATAGAGATTGATGAGACGAGCTCCTTCCTGCGCGCGCGTCTTTGTTTAATCATCCGCTTATCATTTATCATTCGTTTAATACCGTGAGTAGGTGCGTCCGGCTGTGCGATTAAGTGCATTATCGGCGGAAAGGAACCGTGTAGTGCCCGTGCTCGTTGTTTTATCTGTTTACTCGCAGCATCCCCTGCCACGTTCGTACAGCATAGAACCGATGGCCTATTCCAACCGGCTCTTACTCGAATACCTCCCAGTAGACTCCGACTCCGCGGCGTATCGTTCAAATTGAATAAATGACGTTGTTTCAATTATTGGCATAAACCCCCATGATTAATTAGTCTCTGCCCCGCACTTCAAAGTAAGTTCTGTTCTGTACACGTTAAACGTTATCGATGCGTATCTACCCTACGCGTTATCATTTATCAAAGTTTCGAAGGTGGCGACTGAAAGCCAATCCGAGATATATAAGCCGCGAGAGCACGCCCTTAAATCCCATACATTATTCATACATCACGATTTATTAGATAATAAATTTGATCAACGAAGAAAAACGAATGCCCTTAAAAATAAAAAAATCCTGGCTGATTATATTAAGGTATAAGAACGATTTGGTATCTTCTATGAAACCTCGCTTATCTAAAGCAACACAATCACACTTCCGCGAACAATGCGATCGGAGTTAAATCGAGCCATCGACGAGAATTATCGCGCGAAGGAGTCCCTAGAGGATGGCCCAGAATCGAGCTCGCGATCTCTCGAAACGAGACCAAAGGTCCGCTCATCGCGCCGTCCCATCTCCTCGAGTTAATAAACCGCGGTGGTATCATCGCTGCTCCTCCACATTGCGTACGCCTCGCGCAAGCGCGTTTTTTCCCTCCTCGCACATTACTTTCGCAAATGAGCCACGATGCTCGCCGGTGCCCCTTTTCGCCGGCGCCGCGGGTAAAAATAATCGCGAGGCCTCGCGGCCGAGGCCCGAAAAAGGAGTGACCCTTTACGAGATTCCGGACCTTGCTCGCCTTTCGGCGGGCGCCCCCGCCGATTTCACTTTTTGCCAGGCCGATGCTTATTGCCGCCGGCACCGAGGTGAGATATGGCACCGCGCGCTGAAAATAAGGCGCGCGGCACTCGCGATTGTGTACCCCGTGCGTGTGGACGCGCCCGTGCTCGTGTGGGTGCACGTCATCCGCTTCGATGTTACCCCCTCAGATTCCAAGATACCAATCCGGTTTATGAGCCTCGGATAGAATCCGCTGTCCGCCCGTGGTTAAAAATAGAAATGCCTCTCCCAATGTGGGATTGAGACGTTGAACGGCTGCCCCTTGAACTGCAACGGGGTCCTTGGCGAGATAAAGAGAAAGGGGACCGCGATGGAAGGGCCGCGAGGGAGGAGGGGGGGGGAGCAAGAAAGAGCAGGAGAATTATGACGGAGTAAGGATGACGAATTGCGGACGATCGCATCGGTGCACGGTCGCGATCGTATTTCACCTTAGCGCACGTAGAGCGCAATTTAAGAAGGTGTCATTGTCGGACCGACGGCCCTTTGCATAAGAAAACCAGCCGGCGCGAGATAAAGGACGCGTTTTGATCGGCCCGTTAAGGGACGCCGTGGATAAGCAAGCGCGCCCGATTGTCCACGGGAGGCTGTTTGTCAAAATAAACTCGAGCCACGGCGACTCTGAACTCGTTCCCCGAGCACGGCCTCTTTGCATCGCGATGCACGCTTCTTGCTTGCGAAATCTAGTTGGCAAACCTTGACGCTGGAACTGCCAGCTGCTGCTCGGATACATGCGCGTGCTTTGAGCGCAGCTTTGGAAGAAGCGGAGGAACGAGAAAAGACGAGTCGAACCCTTAATCGCTCAGACATCGCGAACGTGTATTGGACAATTTTTGATTTGAAAAGGTAAGGGAAAAGCCGAATGAAGCGTAATAAAAGGATCGTTTTCCTTGATTTGATTATTCCTTGCTCGAGAAGAGACCAAAAACCATTAGTTGTATATATATATATATATATAGGAAAATATTAGAAAATGCGGTATCCATCAGTTTTGTTATTGTTTAAATCGTTATTGTCAAATCACGGATCCGTCGTTTCTACTACCCCGGTAATTCCAGCGTCGAGCAAGGGCACGACCTTTTATTCGATCCTCGTACTTTTCTTCAGGAGTGCACTGACCCCAACTCAGCCTCCTCGCGATCCCTCGGACAAGCCGGCACTACGTCTTTTTCTATGGTTACGATAAATCCGCGATGCCGATGCAATCCTTATTACAAACGCAACTTTTGTTACCCTTTAAAACTCGCTCGCCTTTCCATCTTTGTTCCGGTTATGGCCGCCTTTTAAGGAAACGCACAAACCCGTCGTATAACTCATTGCGCGACGCGCATTCCTGGCTGTTTCGCAACCGGCAACCCGTAAAATTCTCTCCGCCACAACAAATTCCTCGATGCCGCATTGTCAGGACGGGGCGGCCCGTTAGAAATTGTGCCGAAACTGTTAGGTAACGGCGCCGGAGGCGGACCAATGCAGGAGTTAGGAGCGTAGAGCGAAGAGGACGTGGGACCTCGTTACGAACCAAGTTCTAATGCCCGCCGTCGCCGAGGAACTTGTCGGGTGGCTCTCCTGCCAGAAGACATTCCGATAAATAAAACATGCTCACGATCGTGCCGCGGAACGGCCAATGCTAAATCCTTTGTCATCGGCAAGGGCCACCCGGAAGCAGGCCGCGAGATTCGATGCAATTCGAACCTTTGGAATTCCATCTTCCGTTCCTTCTCGAACGGGGATGTGCGCTGGCCAATGCGCGAGCGAAGGATTTCGAGGGGAAGAGATGAAGACGTTGATCCTAGGGAGAAATCCGTGGAAGGTACGTAACCCCTATCGCGGTTCGTTTCCTTATCTTCGATACTTTCACGCTGTCCACCAAAGATATTTAGTCCAGAATCCATGGCTCGAAGCGTGCTCCTAATTGGTGAGATCTATGGCGCGCGTTATATAAAGCTGCGTTTCCCAAACTATATTTCATAGGAAGTGAACGAGCGTTTCGTGAATAATTCATCGAGACTTATTTTATAAAGTGCATACACCGCTTCACTTCGCCATTTTTGTACGCTTTGTTTGCGATTAACTGGTATTTAAGAATACGCGTGCGTTTCCTCCGCTCGTTTATTTTGTTTATTACTCATATCCACCTACCCTATAAAACACCCAAGATGTTTTATTAAACAATTCAGGATTTGCGAAGAGACATCTAGCGTACTAATTCAACGTGGAATGCACCGCTGAGTCGTACCCCCCCTTTCCTTTATTTATCGTTTGTTTTCAGCTTTTCGACATTAATTGCCAAGACCACGTGTTCCAGTGCCCATCCCCTAAAACCTATCCCAAAATAGTCGGAGCCACGATATATATATTATTACGTGCAACCATCCCAGGGGTGACGACTGGCATTCGAACCTCGGATATCTAGGATACGCACCTGAATCTCCCTCGGCCGCGCGGCCATAGCTCTCGTTCCACGATTTACAAACACGGTCGTCAAAGGAGTGGCCGGCCCTCGAAGTGCTCGGAAAAAATAGGAAAGGACGATGACGATCGCGCGGAAGCTGGCACCGCGCATCCGTAGAATCTCAAGGCCGGGCCGCGCATCGCGAGCAATGAGGATTCCATCGCCTTCTAAGTATTCGAGGAGAGAGAAAGAGTGAGAGAGGAAGAGGGAGAGAGAGAGAGAGAGTACACTTTGCATGTGGCCGGCGTTAAAAATAACCACGCTCGTAGGAAGGTTTTCGTACCAAGGATATCGGGAGATTCGACCGTGACCCTCGCCGGTGTTTTCCACGATGGGCATAGGGGACAGCGCCGAGTCGAGGCCGTCGAATGACGTTTCCTATTCTTTCTTTCCTCCTTTCTTTTTTTCCCTCTCTCCTTCTCTTTCTCTCTCTCTCTCTCTCTCTCTCTCTCTCTCCCTCTCTCGTCGCTTTTTTTTAAGCGCACAACCATCCGATCCCCGAAGGACGCTCGGTGCGCTTTATTGCCCGCAACGGTAGTACCTTATCGGAGCTTACGAGCGATTCGAAGGCGATTTGAGGCCTATTTTAAGCCCGACACTGCTATATTCAGCGAGTGCCTCTCCTCCCCGCCCCCCTCCCCGCCAGGAGTGCGGACGTTTTACGATTAGAGCGAGGAATAAATTTGCAAGGCGACCGGCGACGATCATCCCGAAGGGAAAAAGGCGTCCGTGAGCCGATCGGCGGCCGCTCGCCGGGGGAATACGTGGAAAAGTAGGTGGAAGACGACCTTTTGTCGCAGCCGGAGGCCGTTCCTTTTTGTAGAGCGCGAAAGAAGTAATGACAATGCCGACCGGATGCACAATGGCGCTCGCTAGATAATGACAATGTTTCGGGATGAATGCCGAAGAATGCCGCTCGGACGGAAGGTCGTTGCCCGTACGACATTCGCGCATTCGTCCGTAATTGTCGTGCACGGGGCATTAGTAAGTCACGTATGAGGCTGAAACGCGGGTTCCTAAGCATTCCATTCCCTGGCTTGAGCGTCGCGCCGAGAAACACGGTTTTTCGCGCTGGGGAAACGGGAGAGGGGGATACGCTTCCCCGGATCTTCTCGAATCTCTCCTTCCTCGGCCATCGAGCCGTCATCCTCGATGATCCAAGGATCATCACTCGCGGGGGCTCGATTTAATCCCGGATTCTTGCGCAACCGCGGGGATTTTTCCACGAAGGAGCCGCGCAACGCTGGCTACGATATCCGATGGCGAATCGGATTAAACTCGCTGGTCTCCGACGTGGAGCGAGGAAAAAGGCGCTCGCTCGCAAAGGGTCGGGCATTCGAGCGGCGGACAAGAGCTCGAGGAAATGAATGGGCCGCGAGCCGTAATAATGCCGAATAAATTCTTCTAATTGCGCGTAGAAAATGTCGAACCGTTCTCTTCCGATACCGCGATCGCGGCGCAAGGATACGGCTAATGCGGTAATTTGACATAAATGGCAAGTGTACCGTACACCGCGGCACATATACCCCAGGTATTTTACCGCGATCGCAGCATTTAAATTAGTTACGATTGATTTAATGTTTATCCACTGGCGCGGCTCGCTTTCGGCCGGCAACGCGGCTAATGAAACGGCTTTGATGGAAACGTGCCTCGCTGGCCGGCATTATTACCCGCCTTATTACGTAATAACGTTCCCGTGTCGTTCTTGAGGCCGCTTCGAGGTCGTCCCCTCCGATCCTGGGGAATCGTGCGAGGATCGACATCCTCGAAGAGGAGCAGCCATAGCCGAGCACGGCCGACCGTATCCAGATGCGATTACGCGAGCAGCTCCGTGGAAACGGCGCCCTTAACGCTTTATCGCCGCTCCTTCTTCATGCGCCTCCGCCACGGACGGTTTTTACGGGCCTAAAGTAAGCCTTCGTTAAAATTAACGTAGCCGCCGATGTTCTCATTGTGCCTCGGGAAAGCTTCTTACCCCCGCTAGTCGTTATCCGGTTCCCCTTAATCGCCATCGACTCCACCGAAAACACGCAGCACTCTCCTGATCGACGGAGACCATGCAAATCGCATTTGCCGTAGAAACTTCGCTCCAAGCTGAGCTTCTTCGCGCTATTAGCACGCTCGGTACGATACGCGATATTCTCCATGCAGGTTTCGGTCTTCGTTGTACAGCCGTGGATGCCCGCGAACCACCTCTCGTTACTCCCTGGTCCGCATAATCGCCAGTAGCGAGTGCAGAAGCGTTTTAATCCACCTTAAGCCCGGTTGCGAGTCAACGACGCCGCGGCATGTACGTATCGCAGAGGAAGATCCAAACAGGATTGACGAGGTTTAAGTCTCTTTCTGTACCCTCGTGGCTCGAGCTTCCAGTTGGCGGTACCACCGTAGCGGCCCTTGCGGTATAAATTTCCATTAACCGTAATGCGTTACTTTCATTAGATCGCTGATTGCGTCGCCGTTGTCTGGAGGCGCATAGGCAGCCGAGCGCCGGCTTAGCGCTCCGCCGGTATGACGTAGCAAAATGCCAAGTCGGCGGTATAACAAACGCCGGGGAAATTTAAATCTCCCGCCCGGCTCGCTTTAATGGAGCTCCCTCGGCGCACCGACAAAGCCGCCTTCGCCCACGGCCCTAAAACGGAGCTGCCTTTGTTGTGTTGCCAGTTGTTGTTACCAGGGCGGCAGGCTCGGCAACCTGCAACGGTGTTGCCAGAAGCGACATAAACGACCGGCGTAATTCTCCCGCGATATCTTACGCGTGACCCATGCGTCGCATTTAGAACGTCCCGCTCGTAAACTAAATGGCTCGCTTAATAGATCGGGCGATAATTCATGGTACGCGCGAGCGCCGTGGGTTTTCACGTGCGAATCGCGTTAACGTGCCAATAAATATCTCCCTCGGCGAATCCCGGAGTTCCTTAAGCTGAGGGAAGAGGAACGTTGCTATTTCGTTTTATTCCAGAGCGCCGGGGTCGCTGACCTCGGATTTATCGGTCAAATACCCGGAGGGAAGAGGGTTCGATGGGACGCGAAAATTCGGTCCGTTCGTTCATCGAGGTCTATCGGTGATGTTGGTTGAGTCGCATAGTTTTTTTGCGATGTCAAACGCGTGGAAGCAGTTTCGAAAATGGAAGACACTGGAATCGTCGTCCAGGCGTTATCTACTTAAACGTGCAAAATCTTCGATTCGCTTCTTGAAGCACGCGAGTCCTCGCGCTTGGAAGTTCTCTAATCCTTCGGGTTTCGAATCAAATATGCATCTCTATCTTTTTTTAAAAACGATCGGGGATTATTATAAACTTACGCGAGCCTTATATGCGCGGAATAGGTTTTTTAGGCCTAGTACGATCGGCTTTCGATAGTCGGTTTATTGCCATCGGTTACACGCGTTACGTGTACGCACGCGGACAGCGCGAGACGCGGAATAAATTCCTGGGCACACGTGCATTCCGATCGTTCATCATTCGAAGATCGAGTCGCGACGGTTGCTAAGTCGGACATTAACGCGGCAGTGGAAAAGTCTCTCGGATACGGTAACATTCTACGGTGCGCAGAGTGGAACACCCTGCGGGCAGTTCGCTCTTAAACCGCCGATGGTCGTAATAGGCGAACAATCTTGCACTGCGATCTTTATTACGCGAACATCAGAAATGCTAAACACGTATAATCCATTCCAAATATCCGCACCGGTTTGCAAAAATTCCACGAAATAATAATAATGTCATAGGCACTTTTGTCAATTCCTATTTCTACGTAGATCGACGACAAACTTCCTGCTACTCTTTACATGTACCTGGAAGCTTGACATCGAGAATATCTACGAGCGCGATAAACGCGTCGATTGCGCCAAAAATTGCGCGGTTACGTATCGTCGTGGGAAAACAAAGCGCAACCACGGTCGCACATGTGGCCCGCCAGCTCTTTGTACCCGGGTTGGTAATGCGAAAGGTGTTTGCAAATGTGCCGAGCATTGTGACGACCTAATAGGAAAACACGCGGAACAGCGCGCATTCTTTCGGTACGAGTTGGTCGGCACCTCTCCGAAGTGTGGCAAGGAGAGACGGAAAGACAGAGAGAAAGAAGGAGAGAGAGAGAGAGAGGATGAGAGAAGCGTGGAACGAGAAAGAGAGCCGTCGAGTGTCGTAAGCGGTCAAAGCGCAGTCGCGCGACAAAAATCGGCGAGATCGATAAATTGACCTGGTAACATCTGGCGGAGATTGTATGTAAATCGTGCGACGTTAATGTGGCGTGCAACAAGTTGCTCGCAACTCCCGAGCACAAGAGAAGTACTTGTGCATTCGGTTTTCCGGCAGATCGCACGGATCGAGGCCGAAGGCCGCACCGCGGGCCCGAAGAAAGGTTTCGATGGTTCGCCAAGGAAGATCGTGGCTGCACGATGCATTCGACCTTTCGAGGACGCCGCTTTTTGCCTTAGCTATCATTATTCCGATGCACGCTCCGATTATAGTCGTCCGACTAGTTCTTGGAAACGGGCTCAATTGCCGTGCTTAATGCGCAACGTCTCGTCGAGACCCTTTGAATATGCATGCTCGCGCTTTTGAGGAAAGCATTTCGCGAACAATCGCGCATCTCACTTCTCGACCTACGTATTCGAACGACCGTTTTATTCCTTTGCCAGGGCGATTATCAGCTTAGGATATGGCTCTTTACACTGGATCTGGAATTACCGAGATTATGTAGGGATTATGTTGGAAATATCCCAGATGAGGCATAAACCTAGAATCTTACACGGCCCTTCGTTTGTCGTGCCACTGGAGATTTTGTCCTATCGCTCTTTTTCTAATACGTCTGAAATAAGGTTTCCCTCGCATGCCCGTTATTGCCCTCGTAAAATTATTTTTCAATGCATGAGGCGAGCCGACGCACGCCGCTAAGCTGTCTAGGGCGATGATATTTAACGTTTGATGGCGGAAAAATTCTGCGCATTCCGATAAGCTTTCCACATGTCGCGCAAGGTTCCGCTATAGGCCAATTAATTTGCGTGAATTGTAGCGCAGATAAGGCTTGTTTACGAACGTCGTCTCTCCGCATATTTTGCCGTCCGCTATGTAAATCGTCAGAGTCGTGTGACGTATGTATCATCATCAAAGAGGAACGATAGCTCGAAAATCAGTCGTCACGGCCTTTATCCCCTTCGAGAGCAAGTACGTAAAATTCAAGAAATCGTCGTCTTCGATTTAACCTCCGGCGTCGACTATTGCCTTCTTTTTGCACGCGTACAATAGAGGCGAATTGACGCGAAACTGCGAAGTATTTGTGACGTCGCTTACCCACAGAAAATGCGCAGATGCTAATAACACAAGCAGAACCGAACTTTACGATTCCCCTAATCGACAAGCATATTTTATCTACAATGCATCTTAATGAAATATCATCGTAACTATCATCTCAACTATCATCGTAACTAAAACACACTAAGTATCTTTAAAAAACTGGTCCTTGCAAGCAATAATATTATTGCAAAGAATCATTGAAAGATATATACAGTTTCGAGTAAGAAGCAGTTAGAAGTAAAGATGTGTAATAAAACAAACTAAAACACACATTTCGTAAGAAAAACGAGAATTTCAACTCATTGTATTCTCTAACCCGCAATAAAAAAAAAAATATATATATATATATATCCATTGTGTATGTTTGTTCGATTTTACACGCTGCATTAGCGCGCCCTTCGCGGAGAAAGGCTTAATATCGCGGCGGCTAAATCTGCACGCGTGCTACGGAAATGTGCATTTGACAAAGCGCGTGTTGCGGCGCTGACAGTCGGTGTATTACATCGGGCACATTCAATATCACGGCTTTCACCGAAATCCCTGTACATGGCGCACCGCCATGCACGGCCCCTTTGTCTTCCCTTCTTTTTACCTTGACACACATCCAGGGCGGCATCGCACTCCGCGGTATTGAATAAATTGAATTACATTAAAATATCCGCGGGCCAAAGGAAGGAGAGGATAGCAGACCGCGAGGCGCTGGGCACAAAGCGCTTTTGTAGGGCAATAAAGCAAGGAGGATTATGCGACGATCTCGACATCATTGTTTTTTTCCTTCCCTTTTTTTTTTCCGATGCATCGCCATCGACCACCGCTTTCGCTCAGTCCAGACTCCAGCGCATAAAATATGCCTCGCGCCTGCAAAGAGCGCGTCATAAAATTCCCAACGAAACACTCGCAATTGGAATCCGAGTTTCGCACACGAATGCTCGTTTATTTAATACCTCGCGCAAATCTGAGTTTCCCATCAAGAATTTCGCCGGGTATTTACAAAGTTGCGCGATGTGCGCCAATTGCGCACCGCGGAAATATTTGCGGAACCGTGGGAAAATATCCGCGGGTCCGTCCGGCTGGGCAAAAAGGCCATTACCGCGCCGCGGGGGAATTATTAAAGGAGCGTGATTGTCGAGAATCTGTACTTAGGCGCGAGTGTTTTATTAATCCGTCGTCAGGTCGGTGGAAAAACAGCGATCTTGGAGTTTTTCGGAGGCTAAGTATAATAAACCCTCGGCTCTGGGAACGCCAGCTGGATTAGTCTCGAGCATTTGGCTCCTTTCTCAGAGACGCGAACTTGCTTGCCACTGTCATCTCTGATATCCCCTGCCGACCTCATCGCTTTTTTTTCCCCTCCCTCCCTCCTCTTCGTCGTACAAACGACAGCCACTCATTTTCCACGTGTTGCTGTTTTAATGGCGACAAAGAAGTTCTGGGCCCTCGCATTAAGGCCAGCCAAGGGGGGGTAATGGCGCCCCTTTTACACGCGAAATTCTGCTCGAAAACTTCCAAGAAGCGAAGGCCGTCTTCAATTTTTATAATAAACGACCCTACCGGCTTGACAGTTAGACATCGATGATCGAACAAGGAAATTGATGCGAGCGTATCGTAATGCATATTATATCGGGTTCCACGTCGAGACTGATGACGCGCGGAGTCCGTGATACATTATGGTCGCTCGCGGCGCGCGTCTCACTTCTACGCGATCACGTATCGTTCGCGACTGATCCTGTAATTTCGTTACCATTCGCAACGCCACGTGCAAACAGTGCGTCTAATCCAAGCGCGTTAAGTGCCGACGGAAGAAGGGGTCGGCGCAACTTTGCCCTTGTTTCACGAGCTGTCTCTGCCAATGTTTCCGGTGCCAAACAGGGTTGCTTCTCAGTGCAAAATTCTCCCAGGCACGCAGGGTACCTCCAATCTGTGCGATTGAGGCTTACGAGCGATGTATGATAATTATTATTATCATCGTCATTCTGTTTATTAACACTGTCTATTAATACTAGAACCGCCAAACCAGTGAAACTGACTGGTGAGTCGTTTGTTTAAAAAATCGTAGTGCTTTATAAGGATGCATTTGTTGACATTTTCCACGATTTTCATGCAATATTTAGGCGAAAGTAAAGAAACTTTATTCAAAGTATCCACCATTGCTTTCCACACATTCAGAAACACCTTTCTGGCAATTTGATATATACATATAATATATCCTAAAATCCACGTTAAACGCTTGCTTCTAGATCAACTGACCTTGGCAATCGGTGCTGAGAATGAATTAAAAAAAGGGAAAAGAGCGCGCGGGATTCGGATCTCTAACGATATCTAATATCGTCCTTCCAGCATCCAGCGTTTCCGGATTTAAATTCAATAATTAACGGTACACGGTGGGTATGTACGACACGGAGGGCGATATTGGCGCGATCGGCGCCGGGACAATCGATAATCGATGATCGAGGGGGACGAGAATCGCCGGGTCTCGCATTTCTGTGTATACGGCCCGCGCTTCGAAATTAAACTCAATTGCAAAAATTCTCTTCATTAATCGACGATCGTCGAATTTCGCCGGAGCCGCCGGCTGGAAGCGTCCGACGAATTGTTCGATGAAAATCTGTCGCGCGGCCAGGACTACGCAGGCAGTTTCCCGCGGCTCGATTAATTTATAATTCGTTCCGGCATTCCGGGAAATAGAACGAATCGGGGAAGATGAGCGGGTCTAAATTCGAGGAAGCCCCGATAAGCGCGCATTTGCCTGCGCGATCGTGCGTATTTTTGATGGCGCCGCGACACGCAATTGTAATGAGCGTTTTTTATGACCGGCGAATGACGCCTTTGCATAGGGGAGTATGGATTTAACTCTCGTGATTCGGCCAATGTGTACCGCACGGTTTTTATTTTGGAGCCCATTGAAGCAGTGGGTTCGAGATGAAACGAATTTGAAGCTTGATGCGGCGCGTTAAAAAGCGTTTCGTACAAATGGCGCGTTGCCTTTGGTGTAAAATGTATATTCAGAGTGTTTGAGTGGAGCACCGCTCTGTGTTTTGCCGCTTAAATGTAACACTCAAATTTTCCATGAAATTTCCTCGGGAATTTTAGACGACCATTAATTTCACTTTGGAATAATCAAAAATGAAATCGATTCTACGTGTAGATCAAGAATCAGCGATTGTTCTTAAAAGGAAAAACTTTTGTACAACGAATTTTCCACGCTCCCACTTTTACCCCGCGAAGCTCTCATTGGCTCACGATTGGTTCGTCGCAATTCGCAAATTCGATCGACAGAAACCGTGCGGCCTGTGAAATATCAGTTCTGGTGGCGGTCCTCGATTTGCAAGGATAGATTTGCAAGGAGCGGCCTATCGGGAGACAGGGGATAGATTGAATTTTGACATTCGCATCAACAGCGGGACCGAGCGATGACAACTTCGTTCGACGAGGTCGGGTAATCCAGGTTTGATAACAGCCATGCCTACCGATCGGTTTTTCTGTCCCCCAAATCCGCCCTCCGCCTCCCTTTCCCTTCCCCGTTAGCGTGGAATACTTTATCCTGGCCCGCATCACGAGTTCCCTGCCTCCACTCGAACTTCACTACGCGACTCCTGGCTTGCAAAAAGAATATCGAGAAGCGAGAATCTTGTTTAGGACCCACAGCTTTAGTTTATAAAAACCTCTCGTTTCTTCGCACGAAAACTCCACGTCCATGTCACACGACTGGAGGCTGCTTCTACTGGAGCTTCATCAAGAGACTCCTGGCTTGCAAAAAGAATATCGAGAAGCGAGAATCTTGTTTAGGACCCACAGCTTTAGATTCTAAAAACCTCTCGTTTCTTCGCACGAAAAACTCCACGTCCATGTCACACGACTGCACACTGCTTCTGCTGGAGCTTCATCAAGGGACTCCTGGCTTGCAAAAAGAATATCGAGAAGCGAGAATCTTGTTTAGGACCTACAGCTTTAGATTCTAAAAACCTCTCGTTTCTTCGCACGAAAAACTCCACGTCCATGTCACACGACAGCACGCTGCTGAGGTAATAGAACGACATCGTGTAACATGGGCTCCAAGCGGCCGGTATTCCTGGTACTTTCGCGTTAATGATTTAATATATTATAACTCATGGTCCTCCCGGAGTTCCACTCGCTCGTGCATCGGAAAATTATGATAATTCGCCCTCGCAGGACCACATTATCATAATCCTTCGATCTAATGTATTATTAGAATTTTTCGTTCAGCATTCAACATACCGCTCCTCGTTCCCGTTCGTAAATTCGATACATTTACATATTCCCTACGGTTCTTTAGATTAGAAATTCCCGCTCCCCGGATTATTCGCGTACTTCCCTCAAGTACCAATGCGAGACCCGCAGATTCAGCAAGATCCCGATACGGGTCCTCCGCGGTACGTTGCTTCTACTTCCAGGTTTAATTCCTCGATGATCAGCCGTGCGCCCTTGGGGCTCCTGTCTGGGGATAAATGAGTAAAGTCTCAGGTCCGAGTCCTGGGGCTCGCAGCCTCCGAGAGCAAGGGTGGATTTAGGTCAGTCACGCGAAGTCGTCGGATATTGCTTACGAACCGAGAACCGAGGGGATGCAATCATCGACCCAGCTTTTCGAGCTATTGCATTCTTACGAGCGGCATCTCGGACACGCAGCGCCGCCAGGACATCGTCTGGTGCATAATGTCAAAGCTGAAGGCGTACATATACGCTCCGGTTGATCCATGGATATGCAGAGTAGCGCATATATAGAGTAGGATTGTTACGCGAATATCGTGTAATATAATTCTAATTACCTCGATTTCTTAGTTTATTCGTATTCGTCATTATTTTAGTGTCACTCGTCGATCTTATTGATCGAGGTTTCATTGTGATATATAAATGGAAATATTCAAATATCCTTTGATAAGTTTGATAATTGATCCGATTTAACCACTATCTGACTTAGCTGTATCACTTTAATTATGTTAATCTTCATTATTTTAAGAGAATCCATTAGAATGACTATTGATGGCTCTGGATATGGAGCATGAGTCGCAGAAAGAAATAACATCGAGTAGACAGTGTGGAACCTCCTCGTCTTAACACTAAAACTGCCAAACCAGTCAAAATGACTGCTCAGTCCTTTCTTTAAAAAATCCTAGCGCTTTACAACGATCCACTTTTTCAAATTTTCCATGATTTCCATGCAATATTTAGATCATCATTTTGATTTACTCAAATTTCCTTTCAGCCCAGAAAGTGGCTGATAGTTCCAGTGTCAATTATCATCCGCCTCGTCTATCATCATATCATCATTTAATTGCATCAATGTCCATTATTTTAGGAGAATCTATTAGAGCGGTTATCGATGGCTCTGGCTTTTGGAGCAGGACGCGATGAAAGGAATAATATCGAGAAGACAGCGTGGAACCGCGAGTCGCGACGCCGGACGATGCGTCTGCCAAGAGGGCGAAGTCAATTTGAACGGAGTCTGGCCGGAGGTCTCGTCGCACCCTTCGACCCTTTCCCTCGGCGCCCTGCGAGTCCGACAGAGCGGAATTATTCAGCCAGGCGTCGGGCAGCGCGAAACCAGTCAAAATCGATTGTCGTTCGTGGAACAAAAATACTCCTCGTTTTAGTTTCCAGCAGAGTCGCGCGACCGTGCTTGGCTTCGTGGGCAAGCATTTTCGCGAAAACATGTTTGGAATGGGTGATCGATGTTGAAGCACGGATGTATCCGCGGTGCACTTTGCATTGCCGCACGAAAACTCGCTCCCCGAGCGAATTATTTTTAAACGTCAGTAATATTATGTTATGTCGCTCCTCGTGTGTGTGTGTGTGTATATGTGTGTGATCAGGGAAAATTCATTATTCGTCGAAATGGCGGCACTCTCTATCAAAATGATGATATTGTGATCCACAGAGTGAGGTTCGTGTCAAAGTAAATTACAATCGACGTTTTTGGAATTACTCACGTGACAATAAACCGAGAATCAAGAAACTGATCATAGTGGTATATGAAAGTATAAAGTATTCGTCTATCTTATAGACAAAAAGTGAGCAAAAGTAATTCTCTTTTAATTCTTTAGGGCACGGTGGGATCGAAAGTGTCCCACCTTTATCGATGCATCTCACGGCATGGTGGGACATTTTGAGTCACACCTCGAAATATTCCATTAGCTGCACGTGCATAGGTTTATATTTCGTCTTATTTTAGCAAAGCGGTTGGTAATACCTTCGAACAGTGTTACAAATGTATACCTCGTGTTGGCAATAGTGCGTTATGTTTTTACACGATGTTACACCTTTATTAGTAAAAACATACCAATGTTGTTTCACTTAAAACCCGATAAAATTCCTATACAACGTGGCTCTATTTTTGATCCGAAATCCCGTGCCTCAAAGCGTTAAACCATCGAATTAATCGAGAAGTATTACATTCGAAATTTAAGACGCGCCACGCGGCTTATCGGGATTTCAAGTCGCTCCTTAAATCCTCCAAGTCGTCCTCCTCGCCCTACGATTCCACGGAATTATTCAGGCGGCCGTCCAGCGGAGCCTCCTGAAGAGCGACGTGGAGTCGGACGGAAGCCATCGCGATTCCTCGAGCGAAAACGCAACTCGCGTTTCCAAGCGGAGTGCCGCGAACTGCGCGCTTGGACTCTCGAGGAAAATGTTTTCCCTGCAAAACGCTTTTTTCCTCCTCCCAGACGATCTCGAGATACGCGTTCTTTATTATTCCAAAGTTAATGCGTCATTGCACGCTTCCACCGCTGCTTACAGCGAAACACTTCACCTGCTGTTTATAAGCGACCATAAGCGAAGGCAGGAATCGGAATAAAAATCGATATCCTCCTTACATCATCCTATGGATCGGGAGAAACTCCTTACATCATCCTTCAGGAGAAACTCGCTTCGACGAGGACACGAACCGGAAATTCGAGGAGTCCGCTTTTAAGAATAACAGCGAGTATTTAGATTAATCGGCCGAGTAAATCAAAGTTATGTCTGGCGGCACGCGCATAAGAGAGGCCAACTCTGCAATATCTTTATTTGATTCCAGCCTCGATAAAGTCCCACGAGAGAGGGTTTACGAGCGAGGGTAACTCGCGAGGGGCTTCGTGTATAACTCATAAAGTTTGTTATATAAAACCACGAGGTACAATCAGATATCGTAGGGGATCGGCCGAACTTGGGCAGTTTGCAGGACGCGCCTGGCACTCGAGCGTTTTCCCCTTTTTTTTTCTCTCTCTCTCTCTCTCTCAAACCGCCCTTTATCGTCCCATCCGATCGGATATTTTCGGGACTAAGCTTTGCCTACGTTTCAATTTCGATGTCTGGCACTTGTTGAAGCCGAGAATCGATGAAGCAGGGACGAGCATTATTGACCTTGGTCACTGCGTGGGAGGAAAGGAGCGCGGATCGTTGTTTTTGGTTTTGCTCGAAGTATTTGAGGTGCAAAAAGTGGTCGAGAGTCGAGGCGCGGCCTGCATTTCTTAGGAGGATTAGCCGAAATGTATGCGACGGAGAAGAAGAGAACAATGTGTATAATTGGAGCTGGGCTATTGAATTTTTATCGATGCTGCTTTAATCCCTGGTCTGCCTGGCCGTGGAAAAGGTCTCGGTCGGCGGTGCTTCGTTAATCGGTATTTATACCTTCACCTCGCGAAGGACAAGAACCGATGAATATTCAGGAGGACGGAGGGGGAGAGGTTCGATCGGACGAAACAACGGTAATGGAGAGAACCGCGAATAAAGAATTAAAGTCCGTCATCTTAGAATAGCTGGCCTTCCATGTCGCTGACGATATTCCATCGAAACTGCGCTGGCTGCCTTGTCATCGATATTATCCGAGATAAATCTGCTTTCTCGGAAATCTCGCTCCCTCGAGCCGAGAATTATCCTAACCAATTCCATGAATTTCATTGGAGGATAAAAATTCAGAAAAACGTAAGGTTCATCCTGGACCATTATTGATATTTACATGGTCCGTTCTATTTAATTGGGTGAAAATAATCGAGAGCTTCTCCTCCATACAAATCCAAGGTAATATCAACGATCATCGTTCCACGTTTCATTTGAGCAGGAAAATTCAGAAAAGCGTACGCTTTATGCTGGACCATTATTGACATTTCCATGGTCCGTTCTATTTAATTGGGTGAAAATAATCCAGAGCATCTCCATAAATCTAAGGTAATATCAACAATCGTCGTTCCACATTTCATTAGAGCAGAAAAATTCAGAAAAGCGTGCGGTTTATGCTGGGCCATTATTGACATTTACACGTTCCATTCTATTTAATTGGGTGAAAATAATCGAGAGCTTCTCCTCCATAAAAATCCAAGGTAGCATCAACAATCATCGTTCCACATTCCATTAGAGCAGAAAAATTGAGAGAAGCGTACGGTTCGTCCTGGACCATCATCGACATTTCCATGGTCCATTCTATTTAGTTGGGCGAAAATAATCCGGGGCTTCTTCTCCATAAAAATCCAAGGTAATATCAACAATCATCGTTCCGCGCGCTCGTAAAATTCGAGCCGTTATCCGAGCGGCGATAACGCGAAGGGCCAAAAGTAAATTCCCTCTATTATTCGGATCGTAATGGTACTTCGCGAAAAGCGAGAAGCGGATTCGCCGCGCGGCCTCCAAAAAAATACGCGTATCCAACAGTCATTAATCCCGCAACGGGCCAGCTATGCGCCTGCATTTCCGCGAATTTATACCCCGCGAATTCCGGCTTGCGTGCGCGCAATCCCCATTGGGATAATATTCGAAATTTTCGCTCCATTTGTGACCGGTTCCCGCATTGTTGCGCGGCCGGCCGTTAAGCCGGACTTTTGATGGGCGAAGCGAAGGACCGGCGATTCGGCGGACGATTGAATATAAATATCCACTTGCGTGCCGTTGAGCACTCAATGAGTTCCTCCTGCTTCTCCAGAGATGAGGAACGACGATGATCGATCCTTCGTTCAGACCGCCTTTCGCGTTTTGACCCTACAAAGAGGGCGCCTTTGGAAATCGAGGAGATATCGGATGGAATAGAGGATGTTTGTTATCTATACAGGTTCCACGGTTTATATATTTAATTCTATTAAGAAAGACGCTTTTTATCATATATTACTCTATGAAGAAAGACCTTTTGCAAAGATATGCTTGATTTGATGATTGAAATACGTTGGTTTTACTGTTCATTGAGAATCGAGGAGTGAAGAATTGGAAGTGAATTTTGCGTTGAAAGAGGAAAATTACTCTCGACGAGGTTCAACGATGTATCATATAGGCTAGGCCATTTAAAAGTTTGTGCTTAAAAACGCTATAAAATGAGTCTACATCGATATTTAAAACAACATTTTTTTTATCGCGAAGGTTGGAGTCTCCGATTTAAGAATGAAAAGACTGATCAGAAAGACTATGATTCAAAAACAAACCAGTAGATGGCCCACCCTATACTTCGAAAATCCATATTCAAAATATATATACAAACTCATTAACACTAGAACTACCAGCCACTTTCTCGGCATATTTAGAACACCACATATATCTCTAAAAAAAAAGCGGAGAGTAAAAGGAAATTTCAATGAATCAAAACGATGATCCAAATACTGCATGGTAATCATAGAAAATCTCAAAAAATACATCCTTATAAAGTACTACGATTTTTCAAAGAAACGACCGACTGGTTAGGTAGTTCCAGTGCTAATATCCTGTAGTAGTGCTCTCAGGGAGCACGCGTTCCAAGATAAGCCGACGAGGAGGCGCGAAAAGATAGTCAGGAGCAACCGTGTCGAAGTACAAAGCGACTTTAACGCCCTTACCATTTCTCTCCCGACTCTCCAAGGCGGGCCTCACTTATGCCGCGCGCGTTGCGCGCCAAAATTGCCAGTCGAAAATAACACCGGTACACAAAACCCCCAATTTGTACGCGGCTGACACTGCAAATCGAGGCTGCGTGTCGCCGGTACTTCGAGCCGTGTAAGCAAAATCGCCCTCGGCGTTTCCCAGGCAAAAAGCCAAATCGCCGAGTCACTGGCGCGTTAATTAAGACTCGGCTCGAGGCCGTGCTAATCCGCGGGAGCAAGAAACCGTCTTGATAAACAACCTGGGCGATAATTAGTTCGGGATAACGAGAGGGCCGATTTATTATTTAGAGCCACGCGGAAAGCGCAGGGGTAATCATACGCTGCGGCCAGTTCGGATATCTAATTAGCGCCGCTTAGTCATCGGATTATTTATTTTAATTAGAGCCCGACCACCGATGCTGCGCGATCTAGCCCTTGTTCTTGGTTCCTTCGCGGAAGAAGCACCGCGCTAAGAACTTGCAGATCTCTCGGACTTTCTGCCTGGGACTTTGCTTTTTCAGTTTTTTCATCGCTCTAAGAATTCTCGAGTATTTCCTTCCTTTGGACAGGGCGCAGGTTGATGCGCAGGCGCGCGCGTGGTTTGAACGAGGCGGTTGATGTGTTAGCATTGGGAAGCGTCGTGGATTAAGTGTACATATAGGCACTTCTAATGTTATTACTGGTGATGCTAGAAAGACAACTTGCGCGAATTGTGTGTTGTCATTGTATATTGGTGAGTAATCCCCACACTTCTTGATAATTTAAAAATTATGCATCTAATTATAGTGGAAATTCCATCTAATTTTAGCGTAAGAAAGTGGAGTAAAGAAGTGGAGAAATAGAAAATCATGAATATAATGAACGAATTTTCCTTTTCGAGATATGCCCTCTTCTCGAGATACATTTAATTCTTTAATTCAGACATAGGCTCATAGAGGATTAACACTATTCCTACCACGATTGGTCAATTGACCGGTCAGTGTTTCCTTCGAAAAATCGTAGAATTTTCAGACGCGATCACTTCCCAGATTCTTCGCGATTTTCTTGCAGCGTAAGCATCGATAAATCAATGTATCGACACTTTTTCTTCGCCCTCTTTTTCTCTAAGGATATATTTAGTACGTTTAAACATGTCTGAGAAGTAGCTCCTAGGAATAGTGTTAAAGAACATCGGTTCCTTCCTTCTCGGAAAACACCTTCTCTTCGCGCAAGAGCCTTCTTCCGCGTGCCAAGGGTCTAAATAAAAATCATTCCCACTTTGCCCACTCGCTTTTCAGGCCTTTGAGGCGGAATGGAGATTTCCAGTATTTCCGCCCGCCTCGCTTCCCACGGACTTTTTCCAGGCTGGCGGACTTCCATGTACGAAACGCAATCGGCAGAAGGCTAGTTCCGAGGTGGCTATTGTGCTGGGCTATCGCCGCTTACCCCCCCGCGGATTCTAATCTGCATGCGAATGAAATCCGTTAGCTCTCCTCCCCGCCTCGAGGTCAGGGAGCAAGGAAAAGACGAGGAAGAAGGCGCTTCTCGCTCCTGCTTCCCATCGAACCAACCTTCGACTTCCTTCCAACCAGCCCCGGCCCTTATCGTCCCTTCATACCCAATTGCGCCCACGATTTACACCGCTGTCCGTTTCTAACGATGGCCTCGAAAACCACGAGCCGTAAATTATTAGACGTACAACTCTGATCGTGTGTGTGTGTTTTTTTTTAAATTCGAGGCTTTGTCGTATAAAAACTGGTTGTACATTTGTGGTACGGAGTACTGTTCACAGGTGGTGATGCGCTTTGTGTACGTGTTATTATTACGTTCTTCTTTATCTATGTATATTTCTTCGTGTCTAGTGATTTTTAGTTTTTCTGGTTAGTTCTATGTAGTGTAGATGGAGTTGTACTTTATGGTGATCAGGGCGGTGTACTTCTGTTTGGATGTAATGAATATTTTCTTTCTCTCGTGGGTGATCCCTAAGAGTGCTGTGAAAATTAATACAACCTTAACACTAGAACTACCAGCCACTTTCTGGGTCTATATATAAGACCACATACATCTTTAAAAAAAAAAGGGGAGAATAAAAGGAAATTTGAGTAAATCAAAATGATGATCTAAATACTGCATGAAGATCATAGAAAATCTCAAAAAATACATCGTTATAAAGTACTACGATTTTTTAAATAAAGGACTGAGCAATTATTTAGACTGGTTTGGTAGTTCTAGTGTTAATAGTTAGCCACTGTGGATGTCAAGTCGTACACCTAATATAATTAACAACTATTTGCTCTGTACGATTCTTATAATCTTCACCTTATGCCCACGTCTTTTAAATCTGTAGAAAATGGTTCGATACGGTTGTTCGTTCGATAACATAACGTAGGCTCGAAATAAATCGGAAGGGCGCTCGAAGGAAAGGAAGTCACGGTGTTGGCCGTGGAAGATTAATGCATCGCGGTTTCCAGAATGGCCGGCAAAACGAGTGCTGCGGTTTTGCCGCGGTCCACTTTTTGTTCGCGCCGCCGATCTCCAAAAGGAGCTCGGTCAGTGATAACTCCGGTTGCGGATTTCAGAGCTCCGCGCTCGTTCGTCCCACTCGCGGATAAATTACTCGGACTTGCTGGCGTCGACAAATTTAAGGATCGATCTCCAAAAAATTCCCCCAAAGTAGCCCAAGAATCACTGAAGCTACGGTTAGAATTCATAAAACCCATCGCAGTTTGCAAGTATAATTGAAATACAAAACCCTCGTCGCGCAGTAAAAACTCTAATTCTAGCCGAAGAAAACGAACATTCTTCCATTACCCCAAATTAGAGGATACATCGATGATCTCTGGAAAATATTAAACACTCAATAATCTCAGTAGATGCTAATTATATACTAATTCACAATGCTTTTACACGATATTTTATATTAACACTTTACAATTATATATTTATAATTTATATTTTATATTCATATTTTATAATTATATATTTGTACAATTATATACAATACTATTCATTATATATATACAAATTTCTCTTTTCGAAGCAGAACTCAATTTACTCCACAAAATAATATTAAAAAAAAATAAAGAAATAATGTTATATATACATATAAGTTATAAGTTATAATATATATATATTATAAGATACAAAAGAAACAATCGTCCTTACAACTCCTTTATAAATATAATAAACACCACAACTCCAATGATCAGAAGTGTCAAGAGAGAACAACTTATGCAACAATGATTATCTCCAGCCAAAATTCAAAACTTTCGCCACGGTGCGTCGATGCTTCGAACCGAAATGCTTCTTCTCTCCTTTCCCAGTATTTTTTTTCTCCTCCATCCCCCAGATTATACACTGGCCCCCAGCGAGGGATCTCGCAGGCTCCACGACAAAAGTTTTCTCATAACACGACGGGCGCAATAGAAACTTCCTCGTCGCGCTGGGGCACTTTAACGCAGAAAAATGTGCTCCGGAAGGGTGTCTGCTTTGTCGGTGAGAACATGGGGGAGCTTCGATTCAGCACGATCTCGGCCGATGCTCTTCCCAGCGTTCATGGAGCCCGCGTCCATCTTCGCTTTGTTATTCGAACGACTGCAGGGGCGCCCTTACGCTCGCGAGCGAATAGTCCCTTGCAAATTCCACTTTCCTCGCTTATCGCTGCGCGTAAACGCGCTTCGAACGCTTCCAAGGCGATCGATATTAATTCGATGAGTATCTTCACCATAGATTCCCTAAGAAGACGCTCGTGGACCTGCATTTGCTCGCTCCTCTAAGCTCAGAAAGCGAGGAGGAAATGTATTCGCAGCGTAAATCGATTCTAGTCTGACACTAGCCCATTTGCATCATCGCTCAGCTTAAGCTGAAACATCAGCGACGTTCGATTGACGACTGACTCGTATCACCGCGCGAGGTGATCGTGTGTAGTTAACGGTCGTGGGCTCGCGGATTTTTCCGCGCTCGGTGATAGCGGACAGTCGTGGGCTCGCGGATTTTTCCGCGCTTGGATGCAAATGGGTTGAGCTTGCGGGAAGCTCCAATCGGGAAGGAGGAAAAAGGAGAATCTTTGCTGGGAGCCTTTGATCGCGAAATTCGCCAGTTTGACGCGAGGACATTAGCTTTTTGCGGTAAAATTACCTTTGCCAGGCGAGCGCTGGGGTTTGATTCGGATTAAAGTGGAAATGTCTTTGATGCTCGAAGACTCGGCGACTCTGACCTTCTCATTTGTATTCCTGATGGCGATTCGGGGAACAAAGATTTTCAATGGACTGCCGTTAGATTACTGCGAACGAACCTTGGTGGACCTTAATGAAAATACCTTTGGGCAGCTGCGAATGCTCCGCGACAATCGTGTCGCTGAGAGAATGGGAATTGCGGGACTGCAAGCTGGCCGTTTTAAATTTCCACCGAACGGCCGTTACCAGCTTGGCCGATGTGTATACGGTTAATTTGGCCACGCTGGACGCGCTCATTTTCGTAATCGCCGATTACCCTGGCTCCAATTACTAGCCACCATCTCGACCGCCCCTACGAGCATCGAAACTACGAGTTTCTAGCGATTAATCCGGAAGAAGGATAGTCTACGGCTCATTGCCGAGATTAATCAGATATTTACAGGTTGTTATTAGGAAAAATGAGGGTTACGATAAAAGTCGTGAGATTTCTCGGGTAATTTCTCTTATCGTGAAGATTTCTTACCAGTCATTTTTTTTTTACCATGAAGAATCAGAGCTAGAGTACTATTCATTCGCGCATGATACGTCTTGAGCATCAAACCTACTGAACCTACCTTCATCGACTTCGAGCGTAGATAAGAGAAGTTTTTTTAACACTATTCCTACCACGACCTGTATAACCGTATTAAACTGTACAATAGAAGCGCGATATCTCGTATAGACATCTTTCGCGCGCCGCTTCCATCGATCGATTTTTCTGCACTCCGTATGATATTCACTTAAAAAAAAAAAACAAACCTACCCGATTAAGCCTGAGGAACATGGTGCCTCCTATACAAATCTTTCGCGCGCCACTCTCGTAGATCGATATTTTAGCGCTCGGTATGGTAATCCAAGGAATCCGGGCTCGAAGGAAATTCGAGTCTCCGTCCATTACTCCCGAGAAGTCCGCCTTACTTTGGGAAAGTTCCTCGGGCGCCAGGGGGCGAGGAGGCTTTCCCCGATAAGCGTAACATCGTCTCCAGCGGGCCGAGGTGATAAAGTGTCCCGGTTGTCTGATTCGTACCGCCTTCTCGCCCCCTCCGTGGGGGCCTCTAAGGCGCTGCACGTGCCCAGACTGGAGATTCGGGGCCCCTCTTTCTCTGGGACCAGCCGAAAATTACCGAAAAAACCCGCCAGGAAATGCGACTGCTTCACGAAGACTCGAGCGGGCCGAAGGCCAATCCGTTTGCTCGCGGACGTGTTGGGAAATTGAATGGAGCGGCGCTTCGCAGGAATGGCACGGAGGTATTTTTTTAGCGCCATAACTATCAAACCAGTCATTCTGACTGGTGAGTCGCTCGTTTAAAGAATCATAGTGTTTTATCCCGATGCATTTCTTGAGATTTTATATAATTCGTATGTAGTATTTAGATCATTATATTGAATCGCTGAAAGTTCCTTTTACTATTCTTTTTTTTGAAAGATGTACGTGGTGTTTTAAATATGACCAGGAAGTGGCTGGTAGTTCTATAAGGTCTGTTTTTATTTACTGGGTTGTTTTTTAATTATAGACTATAGCGACACTGGTGTGACCGATTTGCTTGAAATTCGAACAGCTAGACAGTCTGAAAATTCATAAATCGGAGACTCCAACCTTCGCGATAAAAGAAAATTTTGTTTTAAATATCGATGTAGACTCATTTTGTAGCGTTTTTAAAAACAAACTTTTAAATGACCTACTTATAGTGTTAAGGGAAGCCTCGTGGCGCGTTACTGTGCCATAAAGTCGTATTCCTCGGTTCTGAGGCGTAGGCTGCGCTTGTATTGGCAGGTACCTGGCACTGGTGTAAAGTATGGTCGAGTTAGATGCCGATGATTGTGTCGCAAGGGGGATATGACATAACGTAGTGGCTTGGAGGATCAATGCGGGAATCTAGAGTTTTCCTAGCATACTTGCATTATCTCCTACGGCTGCTCAAACTCTACTGTCCTCGCGGTGCCCTAGACAGTCCTACTCGAAATTCCTATCCGCCTTACGCACACCAAGACCGCATTCCTGGATTCTTACACTTATAACAGATAAAAGTACACGTATTTCTTATTCGTCATTATACCAGTACAAGACTCCGTGAAAGGAAATAAAAGAAGAAGCAGCTTAATGCATATCGTGCGACTCTGCAGCACTTTTCTTCAAATGAAAAGAAAGGATTAATGCTTTCCGCGAATCATCGCTTTCTGGTGAAAGATTCGACATTTTTAACACCATGATAAAATATGACGTTGCTCCAGGCTCTTCAAACGAGAGCCATAATTACAGCGGTGAAGTGCGGGCCAGAAGAAGATGCGCGATGGGTTTTTCGAGCGCCACTGATCGAAAGGCCTGCTCGAGGAGCGCTTCGAGAAGCGGGCCTCCTTCTTAGAGAAATAACTTAATGCATTCTCCGCTAGGAACTAATGATCCCTCGCGAAAGTGCAGCCCCTAAGGCGCAGGAAATGCGCGAGGCCAACTTCCAATTAGTTTTTAGGTTGGCAGTCTACCATTAGCTTCGTTATTCCCCTGTCCGCTTCTAATAACGACTCGAGTGCCAGCTTCTTCGCCGACTCGAACTCCTGGAAATACGTCGAACCCCCGATAACTCGAAATTCCTTGCCAATCGAAAACTCTCCTGCATACTCAACTCGATTCCATGGAAAATCGCTGGATGCAGCATCGAAAAACCCTGGTCGTTGCTTTACTTTCAGGATATCACGATAAATTACGCTACAGAGCCGCGCGATACTCCTGGATTTTTTCAGCTTCATCGAATAGAACCGCGGAAAATCGTTAAACGCTGCTATGCGAAAATCCGGTTTTCCCCTTTATTTTATTACGCGCTGGAAAATCCTCGCGAAACGGTAACCTAAAGCTGGGATATTTCGTTCCATGGATTCGACGGTGTTATCGTGGGTTTGAAGTGAATAGTAGCGACATTGTTGATTATATATGTAGAAATATTAATTTCTTCCACATTTTTCCACATAATAATGTATGTGGAAAATCCTCGCGAAACGGCAACCTAAAGCTGGGATATTTAATTCCACGGATACGACGATGTTATCGTGGGTTTGAAGCGAATAGCAGTGACATCGTTGATTATAGCGTCGACAAATATCGTTGGAACAACTTGTCTCTTTTCTGATTATTATATCTTTATAAACAGAATCCTCATATCTTTGTCCAGCTGAAATTAGAATTTTTACCACTGCACGAGGTCGGGCGCCACTCGCGAATCATCGACAGTCGCGGAAGATTAATACGCGGCGGTTTTCGGAACGTCGACCGAAACGAGAGCTGCGGTTTTCCCACGGCCCACTTTTCGCTTCTACACGCCCTATATTTTCCAAGGAAGCCCGATTAGTGAAAGTTGGACTCCTGGATTTCGAGCTTCCATCCTCCATTACGTTGCTAGATTAAATTAATAAACCAGGACTTTCTCGCGTTTACTCGCGAATCGTGTTTACGCGCACCGATGTTTCACGATTTAATCAAAATAACGGAAAAGTATTTGAATATACGAGACCGATATATACGGCTTTGGGTATACGAAAGGATTTATTGCTCAAAAGTGTAATTGTATACGCGCAAGTATCGACTGTACGGTTTATTTTTTAAATCGCTCGAAAGAGAGGAATTAAACGTATGCAAGTGACTTTTACAATGCGAGCAAATTTAATTATGCAGAATCAAGATTGTTAAATTACAAATAGGTAAATCCGATGGTCTTTGCAAGCGTATTTGCACACTTTACTTTTAATTCTATATTCAACCTTATAGAAATTTAGACAATTTAGTCGATTAAATCGATTATTTTTCTATGGAACGAGTAATAATATTTTGTTAAAGACCGCAAGATACATTTACTCGTCGTTGAATAATTTAAACGAGGTTAGTAGGACATATCCTCAAAATTGTTAAACTTCGCAGATAAAGGTGTACATTCCACCTCCCACTACGAACAATTTCATTTCGAAACAGTACAAATTAGTACACCGAGCATCTTCTTCCGCGCACATTACAGACACCAGTGTCTTTACTCCCCTTAAATACACCTCGAAAATAACGTCCCCATTCCACGAGCCATCGTACCTTGCGTTCAGACAAGCTTTACATGGATTATTCAACAGATACGCTTTGCGCCGAGCGTATTAGGCCAAAGGATCTCTTTCGCGCGCAGGAAGGAACGATTTATCACCGCTGGAACTGCGAAAGGTTTGATCGAGGCACGTTGGATACGGACTCGACTGCCAGGAAGGCAACGTGCGAGTCCCTTTGCTGGGACATTAGACGAGATTAACCAGTTAACCGTGGAATTTAGCTTCAAAAGATCCCCACAGGGTGCGGAATTAAAAACAAGCAACGACGTGTATACACGTCGAGCGCAGGGCAAATGGTCCTATTATACATTTTACGAAAGACGGGGAAGGATTACATTTTTATTCGACAAAAAAACTAACAATTCCTTTCTGAATAGGTTATCTTTACTAAAAGCTTGAAAATTGTCAAAAAATAATAAAATACGTAAAGAAGAAAAATTGAAGATAACAAGAATGAGCAGGAAAAATAAGAAAACAGTTTTAAAAATTTCATATTCGTCGTTAGAAAATCATTTCCAATTCATCATCATAAGACACTTCATATTCATCGTTAGAAAATCATTTCCAATTGATCGTCATTCATTCATCGTTCATTCATCATCACGATTCTGTTCCATGATAGTGCATCGAGGGGGTGATGAGGGGCTCCTTAAGTAAGTAGATAAATAATTGAGGAGAATTACCATTTTACGAACCTTCGCGGTGACATTTACGCCTGTCCTCCTTCCTCCTCAAGTCAGGTCCGCCGAATCGGGAATGTCGGTGGCACTGTTACATAACTCTGTTTGTTTATTGCCGGGACGCACTTCACTGAACGTACCACGTTCCATCGGTTGCATCGTGGCGTGTAATCGTTTGTCAGGGTTCACGGATTCACTCATGTTTAAGGGAGTATCTCTAGCGTTCATAGCTCGATCGAACCGCCGCGATCCACGGGATTTGCCTAATGAACCGGGGGCTTCTTTCTATTTGCACCGACGATGGCCGATCCGAGCCGCGGACCCTCTCGATTTACCTCGATCTTCTGGAAGAGATCGATGGACATCTCAGAGAGCTCCTAGATCATTGTATTTAAGGATCGACGCTTCTACCGCGTTCTTCCACTATTGGAATCGAGAGTGGACGTGTTCATCGGGATGGAAGAGGAGGAAGAGGTTTGATAACAGCTCGTTGATATAATAGATCGAGTGTAGGAATACAATGCGAGAGTGCGATTGGTAACTGGCCAATTCGAGTCGTGAATTAGGAACGGTTTAGATTTATCATTCACACTCTATCATTGACTATCATTAAGTATCGATAGGAATCCCGCAGATTTCTATATCGTTTATCATTGAGATAAGAATGAGTATTACTGTGTCTCGTAGAATCAAGATCGCGAGGTTTCGCGTTGTACTTGGTAACCAGTGGAAGGAACGTTGAGAAAGAAATTAAAATCGCCAAGATGTACCGTGTAATTCGAGTTTGCAATTCGAGGTCCTCGCATATATTGCTATTCGAGTGCAGAAGTATCGCTGGAAAAATCACAAACGAGTAATTTATTTTGAATTTCGACGAAAGAGCTCGCCGCGAAAGCTTCGATACTTTTTCGATTCCTTTAGTATATTACGATCTTTCGGAAAAATAACGCCCCTCCTCTCTCACTCTCTCTCTCTCCACGCTCTCAAAACCATCGAATCGTTACAATTTACAACGTAAAACCGGAGTTTTTCCCGCACGCCAGGAATATCGTTAAAAACAAAGCGAAATCGAGAGCAGAATCGGGGAAAACTGGGCTGCAAAACGAGCTTTCAATTTCCCGGGGCGTGGAGGGAAAGCCAAAGGTTCGCCTCTGATTTTTCGAAATCCCTTCATGACGTCGCACTTAGCGCTCATCGACGATCGTCCTGTTTGTTTGGCTTCGATTATCGTTAACATCGCTTCAACCTGGGGATACCGCTTATCCGCCCTTCGATTGGCTCACGTGCTTCGCATAACAACGAGGAAACGCTCCTACGCCGGCCGATGTTCGTTAATACTTTATAATATTATCGATTCGACGTTCGTGCAACGGCACGACGATATTCCCGCGTATCGCCTCGGAGTTATGCGCCGCATCGATCCTCTTAGAGGATTGCTACCCGTGCCGACTCGACTGGCGCAGCCATCGCGAGAAGAGAGCGAATATCTGGAATAAATTAGAAATTAGAGTGCCGGCCTAGTTAATCCGAGTGCCCCATTTTTTCCACGGCTTTACGTAAAATATGGCTTAATCATCGCCTTATATATTTTTTTTTTCAAGTTTTTCTTATATATATTTTTTTCTCATATATAAAGTTTTCAAACCAGTCGAAATGACTGGTCAGTCGTTTCTTTAAAAAATCCTGGTGCTTTATAAGGATGTATTTTTTTAGATTTCCCATGATTTTCGTGCAGTATATAGATGATCATATTGCCTTATTGAAATTTCCCTTTACTCTTCCCTTGTTTTTGAAGATGTATGTGGTGTTCTGAATATGCCCAGAAAGTGGCTGGTAGTTGCAGTGTTAACTTTAATTATTGAGGCCACGCACAGTGGTTCAGACTTCCTTACACACAATGTCGTTCCGTCGACTGAAATTCTAACCGCAAGAAAATCAGATGAAGAATTCGAATGAGAATTATTAGGAAGAGTGCGAGGACTAAAATGCTTGTTAGCGGCCGATATAATACTTCGACGTTTTTCTTTAACTAATCCTACCAACCATTTTCCAGATAGATTTAAGCATACTCAATATATCCTTAAAGAAAGGGAAGACGAAGGAAAAATGTCGATAGATCAATTTACCGATCCGTGCGCCGCGAGAAAATCATGAAAAATCTCTGAAGCGACCGCGCCTCAAATTTCTACGATTTTTCAAAGAAATAATTTCTGCCTTGGACCCACTGTTTAAGTTACATTCCGAATCACCAAAAAGGTTCAAAGTTATCTCGAATAATTGCTGTTACACGCGCCGCAGGACTTTTTCCCCCGACCGGGGATTTTTAACGCGAGCCTTCTTTGACGGTGCTGAAATTGCCAATAATTATTTCGGGCGCTCGATTGAATTTAACCCCGTCGCTCGCACGGTCCGAGGCTTGATTATCGTTAGGATTAATCGCGCCGATATAGCACGTGCGTTTAGCGACAAAGGGCCAGCGCGAAAGCGCACCAAAGTGCGCCGCACTTTCGGGCTCGAGCGAAAGGCAACAAAGCGCCGGCACGAATTTCGGCCTCCCGCGGAAGCCCTGCCTCCGCTCTCTGCGGATCGTGAGAAACGCTGTCGAACCCCGTGAAATATCGCGTCGAATCCGACGGCTTCCGCTGCTCGGAAACGAGGCCTTTGTGACCGATAGGAATTTCCTTTCGACCGAGCGGACCTCGTATTCTCTTATCCTCCCCCTTCTTCTTCCACGAGGAACAGAAATGCCCCTGAAGCACTTTCATTAAAGGACACTGGATATCATTCGACGAGTACCAAGCATTTCTTATCCTCGCGACTGAGAATTATTTAGCACTGAATCCACCAGCTACTTCGTGGATACATTGATATATGGACAGTTTATTTTGAAAGTGGTGTAAGTCCATTTCGATATTTTTTTATCAACAAATATGCTAACCTTTGATTTTCTCGAAACGAGAGAAAATGGGCTTACGCCATTTGCAAAATAAACGGTCCATATAACGCTTCATAAAACGGTCCATATATCATTAAAGAAGGGGGGATATTAAGAAGAGACGATCGATGGATCGATGGGACGATTTTATCGAATAATGGAGAATCTCAAGAAATGCCCGACTACCAAGTACAACGATTCTTCTAAGAAACGACTGATCGGTTTTTATGATCGATTTGAGTGTTAATCGTTCTTCCCTCCTTGCGCATCTACAGATTTGAGGATTTACTTGGAGAGCTTCAAGTACTTACAACTTACTGCTCGAAATTCCTGCTCTAACGGTTACTTTATTTTATTCTTGCAACAGCGAATAATCGATCGTTCGACTATTAACCTTTTCGACCAGTCTTGTAAAAATCTGTAAGGAGTCAGTATATTCCTCGCGCTCCTCGATTTAATTCCACGCGGCCCAGGCCGAGTGCCGCTTCGAAAGGATGAGGAGGATTTTGGAAATTTCCAATGCAACGAGAGGGCCGAGGAGCCGCTTTTATCGGCTTGTTTGTCGTGGGGATTTGACCTTCCAGATTCCACTCCTGGCATCCTTAAAATCACGACGGCTGGCGAACCGTTTTGCAAACTCCGGAGTCTCGGGAGACTAGCCTATTTCCTAAGCTGCCTACTTTGGGGATAATAGCGCAGTCGGAGCTTGGCAACGAACCTCCTTCCTTCAACTATTTATTATTATTAACGCGCACCACGTGTATCCTTAAATAATCCCTCCGATCGTCGAATTAAGAAACCGTATCTAAGTAATAGACTCGATGTTATTATTACAACCACTGATGCTATTAATATGGAAGCTTATGCCAACGAGTTATGAATATTCGAGATATTTGGATTATTAATGGAACGATTTTACGGATATTAGCCGCCGTAAGAAAAGGCTTTCGAACCGCATTCATAATTAGTATACTCGACGCGTTGCTCGTTGCATACCGATGTTATATCAGACATCGATTTAACCCAGGAAGATATGAATTTTTCATCGCAACCGCTATCCGAAACCCTGGCAACACTCGCAATCATAAATTCTCGTGCACAAAGCCAGGTATTCCCTGCGCTCGATAAATTCATTAAAATACTTCAGGATACCCTGATCAAGCGCTGAAACGCGGGCGCGCCGCTGACGGACCGGGACCCCTTAATTTCGAATAATATTCGTTACACAATATGTTAAAAACGCTATTAAACTTCCAGCGGCCTAAAAATACGATATCGTAGGCTCGGCGCGGCTAAAATTCGCGCGTTACTATTTTGATTAAAAAAAACTCCCTTCCAGAGAACCCAACCTTAATCTTCCAATCTAATGATATAACTAATAATACAACCTGTATCTATCGATGCTCACCTATCCTCCGTGCTTCCGTATTAATAAATTAAAATATATACATATACAGTGGTATCCGATGTAATACCGATATACACCATTAACAAGGAAGAATGATTTTCGTAAAATCAGCTCAACACCGACTTGGAGGACAACGCAATTTCGCCGAAGGCCGGCTTATCGGTCGCTGCGCGGGCCAATTAAGTTACGTAACGCAGTGCCAGGGCAGGTTTTGATCCTCGATGAATCGTTTGAGCGGCCGCGCTTAATCCGTTCGGTCGGAATAACGAGCCAAAGGGGAGGATGCGTTCCCCGGAGTTGTGCCAAAAGTGCGCGTTTATGCGGTCGAACTCGTGGCCCGTCGTTTCCTGCCAACCCTGTTTGCTCCCTGCGCCACGAGGAACGCCGTTTGTTCCCTGCGCGTAACGCAATTTCCTGCCTCGATGTTTATTACGCGCTCCCGCTTTTATTCATGGCCGCGGCTTCGAGCGACGAGGGTGGGACTCTTTGTGGGATTACGCCTTCTGCACCCCGACTATAGGCGCAGGTCGCGACTGGCTGTTACGTGGAATTCGGATGGTTAATCGAGGAGTACTTGCTACCTGGTAACAGCTCTGGCCAGGAGGAGTTAATCGGTGGAAAAACTTTGGGTAATTAAGGCCGCTGAGGAAAGGTAAATATTTACTTCTCCTTGGCGAATTTAATTAGCAAGAGTATCCCTTGTTCCTTTGAATGCGGAAGCGATACACTTTGTTCCGCTCTTTGGCAGGTTTTTTTATGGACACCTACTGAGTTTCTGCTTGGAGAGCGAGATTTTTGAGGGGATAGCGCTGCTTTGCGATGAGTTCAGTGTGATTAGGATATAATTGTTATCGTACAACCGATGTGTAAGTTGTAGGGTGAGGTGGTTTTAGAAGATAGTTTGTGGATGTTAGATTAATCGAAGTACCGCAAACTGATCTTACGAGGATAAGTACCGATGAAACCTATCACAAGAGTCTCCTATCCTTATTAAATCATCGCGTTAATCGGCGCGTCGATTATTTAAGCAAAACAGGGAATAAAGTCGCGTCGATGGATCTACGTCTCGAGCGTGTTTCGATCGGCCAGTCGTCGGTGCATCGTGCGGCTATTCCAAACAGCAATTTCCCCGATCCGTTATCCTACCATCGCCGATTAACTCGTCGCCCCTAAGCACTTCCGTGCACGAGGAACCGAGTTCGCTCGCGAAAAACTCGCCGGAGCCAATTCGCGCTCAACGATTCTCCAGAATTCACACCGAGCCTCTTCAAACCTCTCCAAACGTCTTCAAAGCCTCGAGACAAAGCGTCACCGAAATTTCTCCAAACCTTCTCCAGCAAAATTTGGCCCACCCTTCCACGTCTATGCCCGCCTCGAGTCTCCTGCAAACCGAGCTCGAGGAGTGAGAAAAGCGCGCGTGGTTGATTCACGGAGCGGTGATTCCTGCTCAAAGGCTCTCGAGAAACTTCCTTCAGTCCCGGTTCCTCGTCGCGAAACTCGAGTGTGCGGCTTCGATGGGAGGCAAACCGTGGCTCCGTTCACTCGCGCGGCCTCAGAGGCTCTTCCACGTCGAGGGAACTTCGTCCTCGTCTCCAGGGCTCCAGGGGGTTGGGTAGGGGAGGAGAGCGTGGAGAGTGTTTCCACTTACTTGGCCGACCACGACGTCGTCGCTCGGTCGTCTCCAAGGTAACTCCTGTCAAGGAACTTCGCTTCGCGCCTAGTTTCCACCTCGGCCACTCTCCTCATCGTGGCGAATCTCTGGCGCACTGAGTTCGAAGGAAGGAGGAGGCCTCGAACCTCGATGCGCCACCGAATCTCGGGGATCGCCTCGGGCCAGGAACCTTTTCTTCGCTCATCTCGAACACGATGTCATTCGACGGGGAGGAAGTGGCGCGAATCCTGCTGGAATTCGCACTGCTAACCGTGAAGGACCTTTACAGGCTTGATTCCATCAAGGAATCGCGATTCCTGCTCTGGTTGACTCGCTTCCTCGACACGAGGGTCCTTTCTGAGACGAGGAGCTCGAGTTATTTAGTCGTGAACCATCGAGGATTCTTGGCTTCGATCGCGGTTTTGAAGGGTTTCGAGGTTTCTTTGTCTCGTGGATGCACCTTGGTTGAGTAGATTCTTTTCTTGATTCGGTGTGCCTCGAGTGGATTAAGCTCGAGGGGAAATTGATACTCGGTTGATACTCAGTTCGGTGTCCATGACCGACACACTGTCTCTCGAAGCTTCGTTCTTTTCGAAGAACCTTTCTAGTCTCGTTTCCAGGATCTGTTCTCCTATCGAGAGAATATTAATCGCGAATGATTCGATGATTTTTTCTATCCACTCGCAGCCTCCTCGATCCCCTTCCTTCCTTCCTCGACGCGACCTCTTCGAATTCGCGGCTGAAGAAAACCGCCGACGGTACTCGCGTTCACTGCCGCGGCGATCAGAGCTCTCCTCTCATTCTACTATCTTCCTCCCACGACAGCCCTCCTCCTCGAGGTTCTCCATAATTCGATCAGGCGCAAAACACACGCACTCGACCTCCTCGATCTCTAATCCCTTCCTCGTAACGATTTTCCCTTTATCCCGAATACCCCTTCCGCATGATTCCTCTGGGAAGAGCGAGATACTTTAGGAACGAGTCCTCGATTCATCCGAGTAACCGCACGACTCCCTTCTCACCACAAAGCTCTATTCATCAAACGATACACCCGCTGGAATAACTCCTCTTCTCCACACCTCTGGGACAGTGATCCTTCAGCAGATCGTGAATTCAGATGTTCTACAACGATCTTCTTTCCACAATCAATACCTCCTTCCTTATAATCCCTTCCGGAGCAAACACGCAAGGTGTCCTCGCTCGCGAAACCGCGGGACTCTCTCCTCAGCGCGAGCCTCCTCCATCCGGATCAACGAACACGCTGGAATCGGTCACTCTCGGCGCGGCGGTCCTTAACCTCCTTCACCAGGTCCCGAATTCTACTCCCTTCCTCGCGAGGACCTCATGCCCGATGATACGATTCCCCCCACGGCGAAGCACAAGGGACGTCCAATTCACTCGCGTAACCGCACCGCTCCCTTCTCAGCGCGCGTCAACGTTTTTCCGCCTCGAGGAGAGGACGAAGCCCCTACGAACCGGTCGCTCCTTCCACGGCCCCGGGGCAGTGATCCCTTCCTGGCGGCCCTCAACCCCCGCAGCTCGCCGCCTCGTGGTCTCACCAGCCCGGAATCCCCGGCTGAACCTTCCTCGAGGCTCCTCGCAGCCTCGGGCCCGGTCATCGCGTATCCTCGTGGCCGAGCATCGCCACCTTCGTCGAGGCCGCTCGAGAGGGTGGTGAGGGAGGCCCGGCACTCCCGCGAGGAGGGGGGAGAGAGAGGGAGAGAGAGAGAGAGAAAGAGAAGCGCCGGTGGTGAGCGTCCGGCCGCTGTGACGCTCCCGACAGGACTGCGTCGGGGGGGCCCTCGTCCGTGCCTCCTCTCCCCCCACCATGCCCCCCCACCCCCCACCAGGCGACGCTCCTCGCGCAGCCGGGCCCCCCTCCCCTACCCCCCTGGCGAGCCAGCGCGACCAGCCTCGTCTCCCACCCGCCACTTCGTGCCCGGCTTCGAACCCCCCTCTCCTCCTCCTCCTCCTCCTCCTCCTCTGCTCCCCCCCCCCCCCGCCGCCAGCCCTATCGCTCGAGCATCCCCCTTTTTCCATGCCCCTTACGCTCGCCTCGCTGGCCGCGTGGAGGGAGCGTAAACATATCTGCGTACCGGCTAATTTGGGTTAGCGCTGGAACTTCTTGGTGGTTCGAGGTATTTCCTATTGGGTAAGTGGGTTTCTTGGGGGGTCGAGGGGGGAGTGATTGAGGGTGTGAGGTGTGTGTGTGTGTGCTGAGGGGTTATATGGATTGTAATTGGGATTTTTGGAGTATTATGGTTATGGAAGTGGTTGGAATGATGAGTTGGTTTTTTGGGGGGGGGGTATGTAGTTTGTAGAGGGACATGTGTTTATCGAGTATTATGTGATTTTAATGGAAAGTGAATTGCCGTATCGATCTGTTGATGTTACTGTTAGTATTGGTTTTTAGTTTTTAAGGGTATATGTGCTGTGCGTTAATATGAAGTGATTTTTGCAGAAGATGAGTTTTGCATTTCGAGGGATTTTGGACAATTTAGAGAATCGTGAGAATTGGAGAAATTGGGCAATTTTCGAGAATAGTTGGATATATTTAGAATAATGAGATACAGAGAGGTTCTTGAGTAGAAAGGGCGTGAATATATTCTTGCGAGGGCTGGATTTTGCTTATCGATCCAATCGCTTTGTAGTCCATTCGATATTAGTCGTGGATTCGAATACACGGAGGATAATCGAATAGATTGCTTAGACTTATTCCCTTCAGCCAGAAGCGGAGGATCACCTGAGAGTCCACGCGCATGGTCATCGAAAAGCGTCAAGTGCAGAGGCACGATATCGAAGTTTTCTAAATATAAGTCGACGGAAAGTCAGCTTTCAATATCGCGGAACGAAGAACCGCGATGATAAAGGTTGATACTTTGTCGCAGCAGCCTTGTCGGGCCACGAAACGTCGTTCGATGAATAACGTAACGTGCGCTCGCGACGCTGGCCTCGCATTTTCGCCAAAAGGAGGACCCGCTCTTTTAAACCCACGTGCCTTTCTTGAGGGTGGACCGTAATCTCTCTTCCTTTTCTTATTAATCGGGAGATTTTTTGGTCTCGAGTCGAGCGAGGAAGAGCGATGAAATACGAAATTCCTTTATTTCATAACGTCCTCGTGGTAGTCAACCTTATCGAATGAAAAGGCTACATATACATTATGAAATATTGGATTGGCCAATAAGTCCTGGCGTTTTTCTTTTTTAATTATGCATGAAAACTCAAATATTTTGCCAGTATAATTTCAGTATGTTTCTAGTTATTAAAATGTAGTGTCAGTTGTATAAAAAAGAGAATTTTCGACACCTTCCACTTTCTGTGGTTAATGGAGGTGGCAAAGCTACTGAAGCTGATCGAGAGATTTGTGAAGTGTATAACGAAGAAGCTCGCTTTACTCAAAATTGCTCTAAAGAATTCAAAGACGCAATTTCCACCTCAAATACTTGCATCGCACCGGAGGCCCCGTTCAGATCGATGAGGGGCGATTGAATCGGCTTATTCACGAAGATCCACGCCGAACAACGAGCGAATTAGCGGAGATAATGGAATGCTTCCGCAGTACCATCGAGCTCCAGACTCGATGGCAAGGGATCAAAAGTTGAGCGCATGAGCTCCGTATGCTCTCAACGACAGCGATAAATAAGTAAAGTATAAATAAGTAAGGTAAAAAACACTAAGGCATATTTCCCCTATCTGCCTCCTTCCTCGTTGTAATTCGACTAATTAGTCGAGTAGTCTTCAACAGTAGTGCATCCTGGATATAATGGATGAAAGAGAAGAAGCCAAAAATTTGCTTGTACAACGTTTCGACTCAGTTTCGCGTCATCCTTGGGTATATTAATCAAAATGTAACGTCGATACCAATGAAAGCGACTGTACAGATGGTGTATACGATTTATAAAAAATAAGGAACACTAATGCCAGGAGGTACAAAAGACTTACACGCGGAAAGCAAAACTTTTCCTTATTATTCCACCCAAACCCCCGTTCGGGCTCGGGCCGGAGGCTCGCCTCCTCTTTTCGTTATCCCCAATACTCGCGAGCCCGGAATACCGCTAACGTAATAAAGCGCCACACGAGCGTGACATTGCTCCTAATTTCCTCTCTACCCTGAAAGCCCCTGCGAAGCCGACGAGCCGTGATTGCGTCCTTTTCCAGAGGTTCTTTCGAACGTCTCGATGGCCGCGCTCCTTTCACGCTTCCCTTCTCGACGCACGACTTTCGGCACAAGAAGTCGCTGAATTAACCTTTTAGGTACGGCTGAGCCTAATTAGGACGACGGAGTCTAATGCGAGATAAGTTTAAGGAAAACAGTTTTTTTTTTTTAATTATACAGCACTGCAGTGTCCACGGACAATGTCGATCTCTATACGAGTAGATTAACACTGTTCCTACCAGCCATTTTCCATACAGATTTAAATGTGCTCGATATATCCTTAAGGAAAAAGAGAAGGAAGGAAAAATGGCGATAGATTAATTTATCGATCCGTACGCTGCGAGGAAATCATGAAAAATCTCAGAAGTGACCGCGCCTCAAAGTTCTACGATTTTTCGAAGAAATCACTGACCGCTCGTGGTAGGAATAGCGTTAAAACAAAGTATTCGATGATTGGATTATATTTTTTTTACAAATATACGTTGCATATACTTTAACTTTAATGATTATTAACACAATTGGGAATGATGTGTTTTGAAATATGATACGACACGTGGATCCACGATCTTCACGCTCCTAATTAGACCTCCGTCTTACATCATTTTTCGAACACACGATTTCGTAACGTTTTTTTAGATTCTGTGGATTTACAATGCGATGGAGAACGTTTTTTGGTTAGTTTAGACGACTGATCGAGGATACATTTGCTGCAGCTTACGTTACTATACGAATCCCCGTATTTTTCAGAAAGTTACTGCAGTGGCGCGTCGTCCTGAAAGATGATATGCGCAAAAGCCACTACAGTAGCGCGTCGTACCTAAAAGGTTAATAAGGCGATCCGCGGACCCTTTTCCTCCCTTCTTCCTCGAGGAGCGGAAAATTCCCGGTTTTATTGCGCCTCGCCTTTTTTGCTATCGGATCTCGCAATTACGCCCTGGTCGGCGCTCGGTCCAGCGTGAACAGAACCGCTCGCGCCTGCCTTTCTTGCGCTTTTGTTGGCCAGCGCTTACGCCGCTTAAAGCCTCGTCAAGGAGATATCGATTTGTATATTAGATAAAACAACCTTGCTTCCGCCAGTTTTTTCCCCCCGAAATTCGAAGCTCCATCGTAAAAACTGGCTATGCACTTATGATTCTCACGTTTCTACAGAGTTACGTGGACGGATGGTCGAGTTCATTGCACTACGATCCACTCGTTTCGAGCACTGCTCATGGACAAAGCCAACCACGGAAAAGCAAAGTCGTACGATTAACACTATTCCTACCAGCCATTTTCCATACAGATTTAAATGTGCTCGATATATCCTTAAAGAAAAAGAGGAGGAAGGAAAAGTGTCGATGGATTAATTTATCGATCCGTACGCTGCGAGAAAATGATGAAAAATCTCAGAAGTGACCGCGCCTCGCAGTTCTACGATTTTTCAAAGCAATCACCGTCGTGGTAGGAATAGTGTTAATACTCCACGAGAATTAATGGATAAACATCGAGGGTGTGGCCTTGGATCGGTATCTCGACACAGGAGGAAAATCGAGACGCGAGACAAAGCGGCCCCCGACTGAAGCTAATGACGCGATCAGCGTTCATTGTACGGAATCGACTCCCAACAAAGGTGCGATTCGCGTCGTTTGAGCGCCATGTACACCGATTGTATTTCACTCGACAACCTCTTGTCGTCAACAACGGTTACTGCCAAGTGTAGCTACTTTTCACGCGCGAGGAGTCGTTCTGTAACTAAAGTAATCGTTGAGTGTAACTACTCGACTTGCTTTTAAACGAGTGTACTCGCGAGAAGCACGGTTAGCCGCTCGAATCGGTTCGTTAACCGTCTCAGACAGTATGAAAAAAAAAACCGTCGAAGAATCCCAAAGAGCGCAACCGCGCTTTCCCTATATATATACGAAAATACCCAAGCAGCGCGATATCTCTTGTTCAATTTACCTATTGTCTTTTCCACCTATCCTAAAATGTACTATTCGCGTTAAAAGGAGCTGCGCGATGTGCTTGCGCCGATAAATCCGAGCGCTCGACTTCGACGATCCGTGACGCACCCTTGGTCGTCCACGATGCTCGAAACGCGCTGGCTTTTCTCGAGGTAAGATCTGAACAGCGCGATCGCGCTGCTTGGGACTCGAAGGGTTAATTACGCGAGCGCTCGTCTTCGATGATTTACGGAGTCGATCGTGGCGGAAGCAGGATGACGCGCGGGTTGCTTGGCAGTCATCGAGCGAGCGAACGAAGCCTGAGAGTCGGGCGTGGAGAAGGTTAAATTTAGCGCGCGCCCGTCCGCGCCGCTTGCTGCCTGGGAAAAATACGAAGAAAATGATATTTCATCCCTGTTTTCATTTTCTTCGGCCTCTCGATACAGGGCGAGAGAAGCGATTACGGAAAATTGATGGCTGCCTCGTATATCCCTCCCTCTCCCCCCCTTAGGATTGTTCTGGACATTGCCATCGACAAGTGGGCCTACGCGTTGGCTAATCGTTTTTCTCGGGGAACCGAGGCAATTTCAAATATCACCGTCTTCGCCCTGCCGCTTGATAAATCGAAGGGAACCGCGAGGAGGATCGTCATTGCCATACTTAGGTACGCGTATCGATTATCCACGTACGAAGTAGATTATTCAACGAATCCTCCTTCGTATAAAATCATCGCGAGTTTTTAAAACAGCGCTCTCTCGCTGGAACTTTGCGCGATTAACGTCCGAATATTCTAGTATGTATAATAATAATTGGTATAATAATATTAATGGCTAATATATAATAATAATAATTAATTTCCGAATATCCTAATACGGATATCAGTATGATAGATAATTCACATTCTTGAACTCAAATTCCACTAGGAGAAATCTCAATATTTATTTCTCCACGATACAAAGCTGGGATAATAAAGTTACTTCCTTATTTTTGTGCACGCAGAACTATTCTTGCGCATACAATATCTGCGATGAAAGTCCGCTTTTCTGTGTTCCGTGTTCTCTTAATTTCTCGCAGAATCGTTCTTGCGCTTCACAACGTCCCATTTTCAATCTTGAGAGTGAAAGCCGATTCTTCCAACGATGGAAAACCGTGCACAGGTAGGACGTTCGCGAGGCTAAGCGAATTTGAGGAGAAAAAAGGTGAAGCATCGATCGGTCGCAGAATCAACATTCCTGCCAGGATCTTCCCCATTCGATTCGCCCTCTTCGCCGCTCGTACGCTCGTTGCTCTGTTCCACGATTAACCACGCCCCGGGCTTCAAAGCAAATACGTAAATACATCGGGGACGCTTTGCAATTACGTCGTTTGGTTTAATCGAGTTGGAAGTATTTTCGCGATTTAAAGGAACGCCTCGTGCTGTCAATCGTCGAAAAAAAAAAAGAAAAGAGGGGAAAAAAGGGATCGGTAGGATTTGGCTGAAAGACTTGTTTTCACATTTCGTCCCGTTAATCCATTAAATCGTGCTTACACGCGCAAGCTGGCTCTGTAATTATGTAGAATTGATTGTACGCATCGATCACCGAGGCGTACAGCCAAAGGGGATATCGTTTAGAGTTGATTTCCATCCAGTGGGATGAAAGCACCGAAACTTTTGTCCTTTATAGTGGAACTTTGTTTGATCGTACGCCTAATCTCCTTGGAGGAAGAACGTAAATTGTAAAAGTTCGAATTTTGGCTCGGGCTTGCACGCGGGAGATTTCTTCATGAATCATCCGGAGTTAGTTACATCGACCAAGAATGGAGACCGTCGCTTCCAACTCGAAAGTTCGAGTCTCGATCGAAAATTGGCCCCGCGAGAATTTCCCCCATGAATTTCATCCAACTTGTGTACTTCCTTGTCCGCGTCTCGCAATAATCCTGATTAAGAACTTGGCTGATATTTTGTTAAAAGAATCAACTTTCCACCAGCGACATCTGCTGAATTTATATTACCTTCTAAATATCCATCAGCCTTAAAAATGAAATAAAACGATTGAACGACGTTTAAGTATTTTTTATTTAAAAACTCTTCTTCCTCCCTTCAGACGTTTCTTGGGTTCTGCTTTATCTTCTCGCGTTGTCCCTTTTTTTATACTAAAGAATATTATATCGCTAAACTCGTCGAAGCGGACCACTGTGCGTGGGTGGCTATCAAAGGCGATAATCCAAAGGTCTCGGTTTTGGTCGAGATTTAACGGTCCACCGTGCGAGGTTCGGCGATAAAACTTGCGCCTGTACCTCGAGCGGTCCTCTTTTTTTTCTTCCAAGGGAGGAGAAAATCGGTCGTGTAATTCTAGGAGCCAACCACCGGCAAAAGTTTGCCAACAAAACGGCCGAGATTTATTTAGGAAACTTTACGTCCATTTGTCTTCCCCGTTTCGGAACTTGCCAATCGTATTGTGGACTTTCTCGAGAAGAAGTCAGAGTGACCGATCAAGATCGGCCCTCGGATAAAGACGATACTGGATTTATCGACGACAATAAGATTCTTGTTCGACTAAACAACCCTTCGCCTCACCGTGACGCTTGTCCCGTACAATAATTAAACCCTCGCCCAGAATGAAAATGCACAAGTACAAATTGTACAATACAGTACAAATACAATTGTTTTTAAGCCAATGAGCACTGTCACAAGTTTTCCTTACGAATTCTCCTTTTATACTATATACTAATCATACCAAAGTCCTATGCCAATCCACCAGAATCCGTGCATCGCCTTTGGATAATTCTCCACATAATACACACACGCACTGTGCATCCAATCGTACAAAGTCCACCTTAACGCGATAAATCGTCCTATATACACACGCATTCCTCTTCAGAGTGTGTATACAAATTAAACGTCACACCACCAAGTAGATCGATGCTCGTAAACGATCATGTAAAACCAAATCCCCATTAAATCGTTTATAAATCGATCGCTTCACAGAACATCGCCTCGCGGATCCATCTCAACAAAATACAATACAGATATATAATACTTTCCACGTGGAAATAAAATCCAAATACATAATATAAATAAACCAACAGCAGCTTCGCGCATCTCCCTTCTCATTCCAATCCCAGTTCCTTCGATCCTCCCGAAGGAAACTAGATAAATAAAGCTTCGGATAGCAGTATACTTTAACATCGACGTCGCCCCTCGGAATTCATCGTCCCGATGACACGACCCTCGACTCCATACGCCAAGGCTCGTGTAGGGGACGCTCGTAAACATGTTCCACTCGACTCAATTTCGGTCTGGCCATTGGCTCGCGGCTCTATTACAAGTCTGGCTATCGCGGTTTGCCCATCGAAAATCTGGATATCGATCCCATCGGCTCGTTACGGCCTATAATCTCCGCGGATCGCCGCCCGGACACGTCTGGGCCCTGGCCGGCCGACAAACGAGGGCGGAATCGAAAAAGTTCCTCCGGGCCGATGAGCCTCGAAACGAGGAGGCGGATCGAGCATCTATGCGGAAAGTTTCAATTTCCTCGAACTTCGTAACGCGTCGGAGCTGCGCCCGAGGTTTGACTTTGGTCCGCGCCGATGCGCGCTGCGCTCCTGTCTGTTGATTTAGGAAAAGTAGTCGCGGCGTGCACGGATACGATCTTGTTATATCACAATATTTAGGCAGACTGAAATAATGTTGGCCTTTCGGATAGAGGTTTCAAGTAGCGCGAGATCGCGCTGAAATCTTTCTTGTAACAACAGCTACTTGGTAGACTCGCAGGATCGCGAGGGAGCTTTAGTTTTGCGGGTTTTGCATCGTGGGTTTCGAGTGGTTTTAGGGTATGGGGATAGGGGAAGATCGGTAGAATCAGTTCGTTGTGTTCGTGTTTTAGTGGCTAGTATCGAGCTCGAATACTAAGATCGATTTAGGTGTAACTGCTGGTAGGCGAATATCAGGGAACTAATCTACGCGGTGGCTAAATTACTCTGCTCGAGGGTTCGTGATTTAACTCCAACGTAGAACTAGGTGCACAGTAAATAATCGACCAGACATCTATACCCTTATGATTAAATTTTCTCATTATATTATTATTAATAGAGCTTGGATTTAGATTCGAGGTATCGATAGATTCGATTTGGTTATAAAAGCTGATAGACAAACATCAATGAACCTACTGATATACAGATGTCGATTTCTTGAACATAGGTTCGTTATTATATTAGGCGAGTGCAAAAGTTCGCGTGGAGTCTCAATAGATGGAGTTATGAGAAACTCTGTACGAACTTTTGCACTCACCCAATAGTCTAAATCGCGCAGAGACTAACGATCCTTTCTGAAGAACGATCCTTTACTTCTACAACAACATATATATTAACATTATATATACATACATCTACAAGAGATATAGTACCTCCATTTCCCCTTTTACAATCCTAACTTCAAAAGGTCCTTCACCCCAGAGAACGAATCGTCCTTACAAAAATCAACCATAGTTCCTCAGCGAGGATCGTTCGTCTCTCCTCGCTTCACACCACGATAAACCAACCTATATAAAAACTTATATCGCGGAGTCGATAAATTACTCCGCCCCAGAACTCGCCATTTAACTCGAACGTAGAACCGGCGGAGTGGCCAGTGGTCAGAGCAGAACGGCATACTTATCGCGCGCAAACATCCGCGGGCATGTTTAAGCTCACAGGGGTAAACTCCGGTGGATATCCTCGTCTACGCACCACCAGCGGCCCCCAACGACGATAAATATCAGGTGCCGCTCCGACGATAGTGATTGTCTACCCACGATTTACGTCCTGCAACCTCCCCCTGCAACCCCCTTCCCAACCCCTTTTCAAGCAGCGGCCACCCGCAAGGAAATCCATCGTTCGTTCGAATCCCAACCGTCATTTCGAGCTTCCTCCCGGATTTCCTGATAAACGAATTTACGGCCGACGACGCTTAGGGCCCCAGGGGTGCACGGAGTTTTGAATTCGAACATTCGTTCCTCCGTGGATCAGCCTGGATCGCGATTTAAGGCCGCGAAACACGGAGTTACGCCGGCCGTGAGATGGAGGGATGTAATTTCTGCTCGAAGGCGCAGGCGGGTGGTTGATTGCTGGAAGGAATCGTGGCGTCGAGGTATTCCTGCGAAACTTGAGAATTCTCGGTTATCCAAGAGGAGTGTGTCGAGCGATGGGAGTGGTCGGTTTTATGTTGGGACTGCTGATCGCTTTCGGGATGTTATTGGGTGTTTTTAGGTATTGGGTGTCATCAGATTTGATATATACATAAAAAAGCACGTATATCTTTAAGAAAGAAACGAGGAAGAAGAGAAGAGGGGAGGATTTGAATAAATTAATACGATATTATAAATGTTGCGTGAAAATCGTGGACAGTCTCAGAAAATACGCGAGGGGCTGAGATATTTCCAGGAAATGACTTAGTCATTTAGATCGATTCGTAGATTTAGCGGTACATATAATCATTTCACGCTCGCACTTTCAACAACGCCCCACCCAAATCGTAAGAAAATAACTCGCTCTCCTTCCACGAAACCTTCGCATCCCGCGTCTTCCTTCCTTCCAGCGGATTTAATTCTCGCAAGTACTTCGATAAAGAAACACTTAGCCCCGAGAGAGGGTAAATTCGAGCCACCAATTCCGCGTGCAAAGGGTCGAATTCGATATCCAAAAGGGTGAAATTCGAGTAAAAAAAAAAAAAACTCGCACTGATTCCTCCACTTCCCCCTGGACCCCCCTCCCCCCAGGGAGAAAATCGAGGAACGTCATCGAGCGAATTACCCGAGCTTTGATTCGGATTACCAGGATCGCGTGTCCCGCGATGACTCTTTATTCGCCTCTCCTTCCTGCCTCATCAGCGCGCGGCTATCGCGTCCCCCCGATCGGCCATTCCGCCAGCCAGTCGACCTCGACGAACCTCTCGTAGCCCGCCCCGTTATTTGCGTCTGCTCGTCACGCATCCGGCGTGTCGCGTGTCGCGCGGTGCGTGTAAACGATTTGCCGTGATACGCACGGTCTGGCCTGGCCCTCTTGTATAGCGGCCGACTACGTTTCCACGCAGGTTACACGGAGCGCTGATAGCGAAATACCTGGGCGTCCCCCTGGATTTCTGGGGAAAAACGCCCTGTGCTCGGGCCTCTGGCGAAGGGTCTGAGCTTGGAGGGACAAAAAATTAAATGGGCGATTCGAAATTGAAGGACGAGGACAAGGTGTTTTTCGTGTTTCTGAAGAAGTTGTGGTAAGGGGATCTCTCGTTTTTATTTGATTCCTCTGGAAGTTGTATGTTTCATTGGTAGTTGATAGATATTATTATTATATATTAGATAGATTATTCGATATCGATTATTATTATAGTCGATTCGAGATGGTAGGATCGAGACTCGGTGTTTTCCGCGTTTCTAAAACATTGCGGCAAGGAGCTTTCTCGTTTTCATCTCATCCCTCTCGAAGTTATCCCTTCCAATGGTACTTGATAGATATTACAGAATATCGCGGAATTCAGTGTGTGTATACATTAGTGTTGAAACGCGCCAAAGAAATGTACTCCTCTAGCTCTTACTTCTTCCTAATGTTCATCGAGGCGGAAGAGTATGTGGGGTAAAAGTAACACGCGCTTCCTGCACGCTCGATACGTGTTTCGAAGAATGAGAGGGAGAGAGAGAGAGAGAGAGTCCTTTGAGAAGGGAGAATATTTAAAAGTCAGCCGCGGAGAGGCGGAGTTCCCGTACAAAGGGAGGCCAGGGATTGAGAGAACTCCGTTCTTGGTGGCCATCGGGCTGAGAGAATACGGATAAAAGTGAAACGTGCGCCGATGCTCGAGCATCGAGGATGAACTCCGCGGGGGAGAGAAGGAAATTCAAAAGTGGGGCCAGATTTTCGTACGAATAACTCCGATGGCACGGTAGTGCATGATCGCGTGATAAAATTTCAAGGCTGATAAACGAGAGAGGCCAAGTTTGGATTTCGAAAGTACGAGCCTCCATTCGTCGCAGCGGCGCTGCTCCAGCTGCTCCAGAGGCATCGTAAAGTTTTAGGAGCGCGAAGGCTAGTGCCGGCTCGAGCGCGGAATGGGATTGCGGAAATCTTAATAAAAACTATGAAATAGCTTTCCGATTCCTCCTTGTCGGCCGCCGTTAGCGATAACCGTTCGATAGATAAGACCTCGGGGCGTCGTCGTTAGGCTTAAGAGTAAACCTACCAGCCACTTTCTGGACGTATCTATGTACACCGCGTATATCCCTGAGGGGAGAGGCTGTTGAGAAGAGTTGTCGATAAATCGATAGAACGATTCACACTCTGTGGTGGAATAGTAGATAAATATATAGTGGAAAGTCTCGTAAAATAGAGAATAGTGGAATAGTAGATAAAAGAATAGTGGAAAGTCTCTTAGGAAGTACAGAGATTGGGTTAACACTAGAACTACCAGTCACTCTCTGGGCATATTTAGAACACCACGTACATATTTAAAAAAAAAAGGGGGGAGAGTAAGAGGAAATTTAAAAAAATCAAAACGATGATCTATATACTGCATAAGAATCATGGAAAATCTCAAAAAATACATCGTTATAAAGTGGTACGATTTTTTAAAGAAACAACTGACCAGTCGTTTTGTCTGGTTTGGTAGTTCTAGTGTTAATGATCTTAGAGGTCGACGCCTGTTAAATTTATAAAAAAAAAAAAGTACAGGGAGAAAGAAAGTACAGCAATCTTTTCTAAGAAACGACTGAGCGATTATTTCGACTGCTTCGACAGTTTTAGTATTGAAGATGCGCCCTGCAACGTTTCTCGTGGTTAGATTAATAAAAATATTGCATAATATCGCGGTCGGACTTATGTAGATCACTGAACCGAGAATATTTCCTGGGCCATCATAAATTCCGATTTTTCGTGCGCCACGGTTTAATGCTCCTTTTGGTACTCGAACGTCGATGGATGAGAAATTACGTGCCTCGAAAAGCTCATTAACCGAATGGCGGCTGGAACTTTTCCAAGGTATTCCGATGAATGTCTTATTTACATACTCTTACGCTTTGGAACAGGTGAATATGGATGATAAATAGAGAAATCAGTATGTCAGGGAGGATAATGTAATATTTTATATCGAACGCTTGGTACGTGATCTGATTTGGAACTTTTAAAAATGTGGATGATAACGAAAGAAATTCGTGTCTTCGCGTCTTCTTTATTTAGTATTTTTTATTTTATACGCATATAAAGTAAACATCGAGCTTCCATCGTAATATTTTGCAACGATGCATCACGAATGATCGTCTCGTTATACCCGAAGGATTATGGCGTGCGGGATTATCTAGTATGTCGCATTGGCGGACGAGGTTCGTCAGTTCTCCTTTACGGTGGCCTCCGAACGAACCGCAGAAACTGCATTATACGCATCTTGGACAAATACAAATGCTGCGGATGAGATTTAAACCGCGAGGTTCCTCTGTGAGGATTCGGATCTGCGTCTGCTGCATACTGCATCCACTCCAAACTTTACATATTGCGCGCTTAGTACGGAGATACCACCGTATGGTTATTATAAATACGATGCTCCAAGAAACGTCGCGTTCGTGCACTTTATTTCTACACGATACGTAATAACCGTCGAATAAATGGGTCAGAACCGTATAAACTGCTTGCCCGCCACGTTCCTCGCAACGTCCAAAAATAAATAACGAATATTCCTCAACAACAATCGTCCCTAACTTTTATTTCAAACCCTAAAACAACTAAGGAAATCGACCATTGAATTTATTTCAAAGTAAATTCGTAAAACAACTATCGATAGATGATCGAAACAATAGGAAATCAGCTACTGAATCTATTTCAAAATAAATTCGTAAGACAACTATTGCAATTTATTTCAAACCGTAAATCAACTAACTAATAGAAAACCACGAGATTACTCTCATACCTCTTAACATATTCAACATTAATTCAACGTCTTCCTCGTAGTACTTAAAAAAGTATTCATCCCATTAAATCCACCAATCCCCAATCGAGTGTAGAGAAATAAATCGACATAATCGGTTTCAAAAAAAAAAGGGGGAAACTTCATCGAACTCCAAGGAGTCCAAAAGGTTTCCTCCACTTCCTCATCATCCTCGAGCCCATAACTCGTCCCTCCAGCACGCGAGCTTAGCTTCCGCTTGTTCGAGCCGCGCCCTCGCTGCTTCCCCGTTCGTGGCAAAGTAATCCGCCATTCATACGCTGACCATAGATCTTGCGGCTCCTCGTAAACTCAAGCAAGGCGCGTGTACAACCTTCGCCAGAGCGCAGCCCCTTGTTCGCCCCTCGAGCCGCGTATTTCACCTTATCTGGCCCCCGAAGGCTCGCCCCCTTCGCCCCCAGAGGCCCGAGGAGCCGCCCCTCGAAGGCTCGACTGCGAATTTACACCATAAATCGGCATCGATGGCGGAACGTGTTGCGCCTCCGAAACTCCAAAAACCAGGCTCCTCTTCCTTCGAGGCCCCGAGGCAAATTCGGCTTTATACCGATACTTGCCGCTCGCGTACCTACGTGTCGCGCATCGCCTTCGTTATTTTGTTCTTTACCACGGTCGGCCTGCTTTGCGGCACAAGTCGAATTTCCAAGTGGCGGCGAGATTGGGATGGCTGGATATAGGTTTTCCTTTGGGATAGATACCTAGGTGTACATGGTTTTATGGATTATATACCAATTTTTGGATTTTATTTTATGGATTTGTACGCCGAAAATTGTATGGTGTATACACTTTATTGATTATATGTTGGGTGAATTATTCGATTGGTTCGGTGATCGATTGTTCTCGCTTTTTTTGAATGTGGTTTGATTTATGGTCTTGTACCTTGGAGTTTTTTTGGTATCAATTTTGTTTTAATTCTTAATTTGGTGATCTTTGATTATATGAGATACATATCGATGGTTAAGGTTATTAGTGTTGTATATAAAAGTGTGGATTTGTTCGTAACTCTGATAAAATCAGATGGAGAATTAGGACGAAGTACGCGATGTATTTGTAAAAAGCACGGATCACTGGTTGTGCGCGAATTATGTTCCTCTAATCTCACGATCATATGTAATGGTATAGACGTGGTGTACAGGTGTGAGTGGAATGTGACGTGAGGCGTTGTACCTTATGCGAGGAATACGCGGAATTTATGAAAAAACGATCCGGTTGTCAGGAGAGTCGTGAGGCGTCGAGGGATAAACGTATCTGTTATTTTCTAATGCCTCGCATTTTCTCACCTGTTTCCTCATATTTTTATGTACGAATTACCAAGCAAGCAACGACCTCTTCAGTCCTGACGATGACCAATCATGCCGCGATGATGACAACAAAGTATCAGTTTGATTCAGGTGATATCAGTTTTCGCTTCAGATCACATTTTACTTGACCAATCGCTTCCTTTACGTTTTCCATCGATATACCTCATCAATATCCTCCATTTACTCCTCCTCGCATACATCGATCCCACGATTCGTTAACATCCTCGACGAATCACAGTTAAAAGTCCACCGCGACTTTATCCTGGAATAAAAGGGCCGGACATTTAATTAGTCCGCGGTAGCTGCAGTTAGTAGTGTTGCATCCTCGAGTACAAAGCGTCGTCCAGGGACAAAGCGCGACTCCGTAGCCATCGCCTGGGTACGTTTAACGCGTCTCAGCAGCGGGGAGGTCATTTTCCTTTGTCGAGCCATTGTTTCGAGACAATGCATCCGCGACATCACGTCCTGCGGCCTTCGAGGAAGAGTAAGACGTTGACTAACGACAGAAATTAGGGCCGACCCAGGCACGTCGTTGGGCTCTCTCTCTCCTCTCTCTGTGTCTCTCATCGAGAGCCGAATTCCGCAGGGCGATGCCCGAAATGCATTATCGATGAGCTCGCAGCCCGCTGACGGGCCAAGTACAATGGACACCTCGTTAACCTTAGCATAGGTTTTGGCTTTTCAACACTTTCCTATTTTTTTATCCTCGTTTAGCCATGCGGGCTGCATCCCGCCATGTTATTAGAATTTAATACTAACGCGTGTCTTATGGTTTTTATAATTGGTAAGAAAGGATTCCTTTTGTATCTTTCGTTCTATAAGAAAAATGCTGAATAATCTCAATGGAAGATTGAGCGTAGAGCGTGGAAGTGATAACGTGTTAAACGATATTGTCAGAATCCGCAACTGGAAGAAAGAGGGTTATTATGAATAAATAAAGTCGTTATCAAAGTCCTCTTTTCTCGAACATATCCCTTCTTTCTTCTCCTTCTCCCCCTCTCTCTTTTTTTTTCACAAAAAATTGCATATCGATTATATCGACTGTTCTCACAAATAGTCCACTCTCAGGAATATCATACCTGCACTCACCATAGATTCAAGCACCAAAATTCCATATAAAAATATACAAACTCGCCCAAGCATAAACTACCTTTAAAATAACACCTGACAATAATACCTCGATCCTCCACATCCTCGAGCACCGTTTCTCAAAATCGTCATTTTAATATAACCCTTCGAATTTCCCGGTTCAATTTCCAGGTGTCGATCCCTCGCGGATGCCTTGGCGCGTTGGGCCAAAAAATCGATACGGGCTTTCCACTTTCGATGGACAATTCGCAGGCTCGTGGGACGACAAGAAAGCGCGTCCCGTGGAAAACTCATTAAGGGGCAGTTTAAATCCCAGGGGCGGAGGGGAGGGAGGGGCACGATTCGTGACGTTGCCAGACGAGGGCGGCGGAGGGTTTGGGGGGGGGAGGGTAGCGAAGGGGGAGGGGATGGACAATTTCGAGAAATAAATTGGAAAGTGTCGTGGCTGGCTTGGCCCGTAACGAGCGAGCCTCGACGTTTTGCACGCCCACGTGCCGTAAGATAATTGGCTATTTACATTCGGTTCGAGGACCGACGAAAGGCCCCAAATTTCGAAAGGATCGCCCAGCCAAGCGTTTCCTGCGTCGATCGATGGAACTTATCAGAATGGAGATTCGTTCCTTTGAGCGCCGCGCCGAAAATCGATCGCGTTATTCGTTATGTCGCACGGCTGCTAAAGCGCTTCCGCTGAAAGGCTTTGGATAGCAGCGCAGCATTCGATCCTCGATCGTTCGTCGTTTGGTGTTTCATCATTTGACTAATAGAACTTCTTCATCTTGGTTATATTTTATTTGAGTAGCTGCTGATAGATGGTATACTCTTGTTGATAACGTGCATATGCATGCTTTTCTAATATGTTTAACACTATTCCTAGTGTTTTCTTCGAAAAACTATGGAATTTTCGGACGAGGTCACTTCTGAGATTCTTCGTGATTTCCACGCAGCATCCGTATCCATATATTAATGTATCGACACTTTTCCTCCGCCCTCTTTCTCTTTAAGGATATATTTAGTACGCTTAAACGTGTCTGTAAAATAGCTGGTAGGAATAGTGTTAGAACGGCGTGTATATTTCTAAAGAAACATCTACATACTGTAATAAGATCACGGAATATCTCAGAAGCTGTATTATCATAAATTCGTAGATTTTTTGTTCAAAGAAATTATTCATTCATTTAGACGCATTTCGTAGTTTTAGTGTTGAGTCGCTTATATTGCAACTCTCATTCCTTAGAATTTTAGGCTTGGAACGCTCACGGATATCCTGATTTAACGATAATTTCGCTAGTATCCGTTCCGGTCCGCGGTTTTCCAGGTTTGGGCATTAGTCGGTTGTACGTTATCCCGACCAAAAAATTTCTCCTCGGTCCGCTTAACGATCGCACCCACGCGGCCGCGACGTGACGGACGGCCATAATTTTCCTGCGGCGATATTGCCAGCCAGGCCGCCGACAAATTACGCGTGTAATTGTGGCAAAATAGTCGGCGGTAAATTGAATTCGTCGAAAATGCGCTCGCAAATTGGGCCGCGAGGGGAAGGAGAAGGAGGAGGAGGTAGGGAGAGTCTCGAGGATCTGAAATCCTGCCGCGTGAAATTATCGTCCTCCGTTTCTTTCCCCCGCGCCTTGATTTTCCCTGGATCTTGCAAATGCGCGAGAATTCGAGCGCCATTGGCGAGGGAAGGAATTCCTGAGGCGGAGGGAAGGGTGAAAAATCTCTGCCATCTTTAAGGTCCCGACGAAAGTTATGAGAATTTTGCAAGCCGCGCTGATATCGAATAAATAGCGGGCGTCGATCAAACCTCGCGCCTCTCCCTGGAACTTTCGAGCTTCCATTCTCACGTTTCTCTTCCTCGGGGCACTCAAAGTGTGCCACGCTTTATTTAATACGCCTCTAAAGTCCCCGAAGAAAAATAAGGTGGAGTGGATCGGTGAGAAAAGGTGTGCGAAATTTTTTATTTATTATCTCGCGAAGTGTACTTGTGATGTGTAAAGATAAAAGATCTCGCGACACTATGGAGTTTTGAGTGGAGCGTTGGATTCGATTTTTGATTAGAGTGAAGATGACTTTTAATTGGGAAAAACTCTCTCGCTGGGACTGAATTCCGGTGGACAAGGTTTAAAGCGAGCTAAGAGCCTTAAGCTAGGCCTCGGAATCGTCCAAAGCTTACTCTGCTAAGCGACCTGAGCTTTGAGGATGGAAAGATAAGCCTTACTTAGCTGTTAGGTTTAAATCACGTATCAACCTAGAATCTATTCTCAGTTACGTAAGTATGAGATATTGTTGGAGAAGCCTATAGTTCACCCGTAAATCAATAAGGCATAATTATATGTCAAGCAATTTAAAATTGGCAATAGCCAGCAACGTGCAACCCACTGATCGTGAACACTAGAACTACCAGCAACTTTCTGGGCATATTAAGAACACCGCGTGTATCTCTAAAAAAAGGGGAGAGTAAATGGAAATTTCAGTAAATCAAAATGATGATCCAAATACTGCATGAGAATCATGGAAAATCTCAAAAAAATACATCGTTCTAAAGCACTATGATTTTTTTGAAGAAAAGACTGGTTTGGTAGTTCTCGAGTTAATCAACCCCTCTAAAGTCCTCAAAATCGAAAACATCCAATAATTCGAAACTCTTCGACGTATCCACCTTCCAATACGAACCCAAAGGTCGCAACTCAATATCCCATTACACACATCTAACTCCGTTTTCACGCAATTTCCAAATAAGACTCTCCGCAAAAAGCGCCTTCATTTGTTTCTTTTTTCCAGACGCTCACAATCCCCCTTAATACTGAAAAAAAAACCAAGGTGCTTTTTTTTTCGTCTTTGACAATCTCATCCCACAGGCGTGTAAAGGAGAGCTCAGGTGTCCAAGGCAGTTTTTCGCTTGGCCCGTGCAGGAATTACAGGGATAAAAAGATTCAATTCCTGCGTCGCTGCGGTCCGCGCGGAATTAATTCCGATAATCTTTACGAGGCTCGGGGTGTTACCGCCGCACGTGCTGGACCGTCGAACAAGGGAGAAATTCAGGGCCTCCCTTATATTGTCAGGCCGACAATGGAGAGCGTCGAGCCGCGGTATCAGGCTTGTAATGAACCGCATAATACCACAGTTCAGGCCAGGAAGCGCGTATCTTAGTTGTGTATACGATACCGAGCTGGAAAGTTGGCACGCGAGGGGGCAGAGGAGCGAGAGGAGTATCTCGCACGCTTCGCCCTGTCCTCGCGTTTTAACATCTGGAATTTATAAGAATTTGATCCTTGCGATTAAAAGTTCGAGCCTCGTGTAATTTAACACTAAACCTACTAGCGCGATTATTTCTTTGGAAAATTTACACGAGGTATTGTTGTAGAGTACAGATCGATGTGTCGATGGATTGAACATTTTTCCTCGTCTTCTTTCTTTTTAAGGATATGTTTAATATACTTAAGTATAGCGTGGAATGTAACTGGTAGATTTGGCGATCAATACGACTGTAGAGTCAATCCTGTGAATTTAAAGAATTTCTTAAGAAAATCTTATATTGTTCTTATATTGTTGAAGCAAAGGAGGAGCGTGTAGAGGGATCAAAAATAATTTCTTGCTATTCCCTGAAAATTTCGAATGACTCGGTACTAGGGTGATTATTGGATTCAAAGCGAGGAGGTAAAGAAAAACATATAACGAGCATGAAGAAGGAAGAAAAGATTCCTGTTCTCTATTCACATCATTCCCTCTTTTTCGCTCTCCTCGCTCCGTCGCGAGACTGATTATACATCTTGTTCGGTCTCTCTATTGCCAGACTGATACCACTTACACGTGACTCGCATACTCCCTGTTATATACGATTACCACGTATAACCCTTCTACACCGACACGTCTGACACGCCAATACCACACACACCAATAGCCCAAAACACGTCTACAAAATTCTTCACCGATCTTCCCTCGTTTCTGTTTCCACCAACGAGACCAGGCCTCCCTTCGCGTGCCAACTTCCCAGCTCGGGACAATGGCGCAAAAGCCCAGCGGCCGTAAATTCGTCCGGGTTAATTAAATCCCTCATCGTGCGATACGTACACGGATTCGAACGGGCCTGGAACATGGCCGTTGGGTTTTCCAATTTTTACGAGCGGCCTTACCTGCCCTGGAATCTGGACAACGATGGCCATTTCGTGCCAACCGCGCTCGTTTGCCAGCGTTTATCAGGATTTCCTTCCACACGGAATTATTAGGCGGGGGTCATCGACCGGAGGGAATTGACGCCTCGTGCGCTTTATAATCTCCTTTTTCTTTCTCGACACGCAGTGAAGGACCTAAACTTGCGCGCTGGAAGGAAGACGACGTTAGAGAACGATTATCCGAGAGTCGAGGCTGGGTGAAAATGATACTGAAAGCTGATCGCATATCGTCGAGGGTCGATCAAACCGATAGAATTTCTGAACGCGCGAGAAACTCACGCGTTACTCGATGTGTGCGCTAATCGCGAATAATCAGGATAGCCATATGTATTGGGTGAGTGCAAAAGTTCGCGCGGAGTTTGTGATTAAAAGTCACGGTGAAACTCCGCGCGAACTTTTGCACTCGCCCAATACATCCTCTTGAAAAATAAAACTAAAATTCCATAATGATCGAAAGGAGATTCCAAACCATTAAACAAATCTAAATTATCATCGACAAATTGTCAATTAAAATTCAATAATCCCTTCACAAAGAAACTCTTTATATATACAACCAGTGTAAAAAATCTCTAGTTCTGCGATTACCTCGAACCAATCTTTAAACTAATACTCGCCAGGTAAATTCCATCCTAGAGATCCAAGTGAAGCTTCTACTTCACTTTCCGCACCTCCGCTCGCATGCTTATCCTCCGAATCTCGCTGTTCGCTTCACGAAGGTGCCCAATTAAGAATTCCCAAGAAATGGCGAGGTGGCCTAATAGCCTCCGTTATTCAATTTCCATACGCCGCCCTGTCCAAAATCGATAAGTCGGTGTGCCAATGTTTTTATCCGCCGACAGACACAGCCCTCGACTCCCTGGCGGAGCCTGGATCGCGATATCGGTATCAATAATTCATGAACCAAACGGAGGCTCGCCGTTATTCAGGGGTGTACGCGGTATAAACCGGATTCCGGGCGGAGCAGGATTGTCGCTGGGCAAAATGTATACGGAATGGACCATCGGATATTTCGTATCTCCTATCGTCGGGCTCGTTGATTTACATAAGACGCGCTCGATGAGCCGTAAATCAGCTGCGTCCAGCCTTGCGCGCATGCGTTGGAGGAGCACGTCGTACCAAGCGCAGGTTTCTTCCCTCTAATTCATCTTGGCTAAAGTTGTCTGGTGTAGGATCGACTCGTCGCGAGGTGGTAAGGTGGAAGAAAGGCGATTGAGCAGTGAAGGAACAGAGGTGATGTTTGTGGATTTGATTAGTTAATCTCGCGTCTTCTTCCAAAGGCTTTAAAAGGACGCGTGAGAATATTATTGGATTGGCGAGTGAGTAGTCGGGGATTTGGGATTTTACTTTCGTACCAAAGATAAATAAGAGCTACGCAACGTCACTATTTTTTAATTACGATCAAAGAACGAAGTGTGAAAATAACATCGTTGATCTATCATTTCGAGTACGTAAATATATTTAAAAATTGTACCACAATCATCCGACAGTGAAATCCGCGATTACTTGTTCGCCAACCCAATAAAGGCTGGGCTATTTAAAAGTTTGCTCTTAAAAACGCTATAAAATTTTAACACTATTCCTACCACGAGCAGTCAAATATCAGTGATTTCCTTGCAAAATCGTAGAACTTTGAGGCGCGGTCGCTTCTGAGACTTTCCACGATTTTCTCGCAGCGTACGAATCGATAAATGCATCTATCGACATTTTTCTCTCGTCCTCTTTTTCTCTAAGGACATATTTAGTACACTTAAATCTGTCCGGTAGGAACGGTGTTAACGAGACCGCCTAGAATGAAAAATCGGCATATAGCCTTTCAACAAAATCCGACGAAGGCTGTACGTCGAAGGTACAAGGTTCCTTCGAAGCTTCGAAAGGACACCTCGTCGAACACTCGAAGGATCACGGTTATCCTTCGAAAGGAGTGGCGGCAGGACGAGGGCGTAAGGGAGGCCCTTAAAGCGCGAGCTCGTCGGTGGGGACAATTACGAGCCAGAAGTCCTCCCGGGCTTCGTGGCGAGGAAACGAGTATGTTTTACGGCTCCTCGAAGAGCGATTCCGCCTTTCCTTCCTCTCTGGCCTCCCGGCGGAAAGCGAGAGTAAAAGGAAAACGAGGGGCGCCCGACCATTTCGATCCGCGCCTCTTTTTAGAGCCGCGCCTCCTCGGCCTGGCTTTGATCGTAACACCTTTTTGCACGCAAGGAAGGCGGCCCTGAGAGCAAGGGGGGAAACGCGAAAGTTTATAGAGAGGAGTTTCCGAGTTCCAGAGCCAAGGCACGGACCCTGCCTCTTCCTCTGACTTTTGCCGTCGATTCCTTTGCCCCCCCCTCCCCCCATCCGTCCTTAGACCACCCCTATATTTTACCCCTCGTCCTCGTCCTCGTCGTCGTTTCTCTTTACCGCGGATACGTGTGTGTTGCTGTGTTCTTGCCTTGGTGTGTATGTATGTTGGTTTATTGGTGTATTCATCTGTTGATGTGTGTTCTTGTGTTGGTGTGTGTTTCGGTTTATTGGCGTGTATTGTGTTGGTGCATTGGTGTACTCTTGTGTGTGCGCGCGCGCGTGGTTTTGTGTTTTGGTGCGTGTGCGTGTGAAGTGGAAACCGCGAGGCAAGTACATTACGAACTCATTTTACGCAAATCCAAACTTTTTACCCTGGCAGCGGTGATGTAGTCTTGAGAAGAGGCGGACGCGAAAAGGCTGGTAAATGAGAAAGAACGATAGGGACAAGAACGACTGCGCGAAAGCAGGATAATACGGATGAGGATAAAGTGCGGATCTTCGTGGCGCTGATATATTCTGATATTTGCGTATTATGTATATATTTGCGTCTGGGTTTTTTCCAAGCTGATCCTGGAAGAGGCCTCGTTGGTTTCAGAGAGACGACACGTGATCACGGATATATTAGGAGTTTTTTTTTTCAGGTGTTCCTTGCTCGATCCAATTATTTACCGGCACATCCAGTGCTACACAAAGTGGTAGCATAAGTTGTATCTGGATATGAAGATGTGGGAGGAAGTTTGACACGGGATGGCAGCCAGGGTGGAGGTCCTGAGAGCAGGGAGCCTGGCGACGCAACAAGGCAGAGGGTATTTACCTTATTGATATTCTAATAAGGCCGATTCATATTCCCGCCCCCTGTAAAATTGCATTCGAACGAAATTCCCCCGCTTATAAGGGGGATGATTCATGCCTCGGGAAGTTCTGCATTGGAGCGATCCATATTTTATACCGATTGCTGTGCGTGATGAATCGCTACTTTGCATTAGCGGGTTCGTCAAACCAGCGAGAATAATCGTTGGAAAGGGGTTTTCGCGTCCTAAAATCCGTCGACAGGCTCCCTGGCGACGTGGAAAAATTCCAGGGCCCGCGAGTAAAGTTTGAAATCGCATTCGTCGTATCCACGAGGCCGTCCAACGAGCTTTAACACTGTTCCTACCAGCCATTTTCCAGACAGATTTAAATGTACCGAATATATCCTTAAAGAAAAAGAGGAGGAAGGAAAAATGTCGATGGATCAATTTATCGATCCGTGCGCTGCGAGAAAATCATGAAAAATCCCAGAAGTGAATGCACTTCAAAGTTCTAGGATTTTTCAAAGAAACCACTGACCGGTCCTTTGACCTGGCAGGAATACCGTTAACCCACGTTCCTTGATTTCGAGTTTCCCTTCGGCGCCGCGCACTGAAATTACTCGGCCTCGCCTTCCATTCAGCGCCAGCGGCGCAGACGGGACATGGAAAATCCACGCTCGATGCAACTCGAAACTCGAGGAAGTTTGTCAGACCGAATCGCTGCTCGCGATGCATCGCGAGCCATTTATTCCCACTGTTTATTTATAAAGCCTGAAATGCGCCCTGCGGTATTTTTCCACCCCGTCGACGGATAGCTCCTGGTCTCGATATACTCGTAAAGCTGCTCACCGATCCTCGTCGGACGTGTCGATACTCGCGATAAGAACGACCTTTGCGGAAGCTATTTAATAGCACGCCCCGGAAGCCGCTCGAAATGATTATCTTCGATTTCTATTTACAGACCTTCCGGATATTTATCCCCTCTGCCAATATTGAAGAACTTCGAGCACGTATTCGAAAAGGTCATCGGCGGGCTTTACGCGTGCCTGGAATATTACGGGGACTCGAAAATTCGCTGATGGGAGGCCTGTTATCGTACGGATCGCTCGAGATTTTCATCAAAATCACCGATCGGGTCGTTCGAAAGAGAAGAAGATCATTTGAGTATTTTAAGGAACATCACTAATTAATTGAAGCTCGTTTCATAAATTTAACTCTTTGCCCTCTCGAGGTTTATTTACTCATATTATCAGCAATTAGAAGAAGTTTCAGTGGAGAGATCATATTCACATATGGACCGTTTATTCTTTTCTCTTTGTCCTTGTATCGTGAATCGATAATTATTCGAGTTCGAAGACAAATTTTAAATACCTCCCCTCCGGAGCCTTCGAGTGCAATCAATTTGAGTTTATTTAATTCCATAATTTAATAATTTAAGCTCGTTTCACCAGTTTCATAAATCCCCCGGTCGAGGGTATTTTTTGTAGCCCGATAAGAACTCTGTGTAGGAGTCGAAAGCTCCCCATACTCCTATTATATTTTCGCTCTAATGCCGAATAAAGCTCGTTCCAGCCTCCATTCAGCATCCCCGTGTCTCTTGTTTATTCCTAAAACGGGCTCCACGTGTTATGGAAGAGGCTCTACAGGCCGCCTCGTGAAAGACGACGATTAAGAGGGCACAAAAGCAGGAATTAAATTCCAGGCAAAGCGCGTGCATTATCACCAGGCGGACGGGGGAGTGGAAAGTATCGTCGTCCCTCGAAGCGAGCCGGGGGATGGGAATCCCCCTTGGCTCCTCGAGGCAAATAACTCGGGAGAAAAAGTTGGGCGAAATAAGGGAGTGGCGGAAGAAGTGAAGCGGAGGGGGGAAAAGCGTTGGGGCGGTCGAGGCGAGGAGCTGGCCATTTCGGAAGTTAACTATCGGGGGAGAGATTATTTTCTTTCGTCCGGTGCATCGCTCGAGGAAGCGAGGAGTAGCGCGGTTGGTGGCCCGACTTTCTCCTGCGAGGAGAAAAAATATGAAGTTCCGTAAGGAACACGAAGAAGTCGGCTCCGATGACGGGATTCTCGAGAATCGGTCGGCGGGAATCTCCATGGGGCAATCGAGTCTGAATCTCGAATTCTACGGAGAAGTCTGCGATTTTCGCGAACTCCTGTGGCTTGAGAAAGAATCCTCGCTTTCCACGTTCATAAGAAGTGATTCAGGTTGGAGAGGTTACTGTGAAAACACCTGGTCATCTTTCTGCACTGGTAAAAAGGAAAAATAGAACATTTAATTCGATCCCAGAAGTGTCTCGTGAAGGTAATAGAGATTGAGTAGCTCGATGATGGAAGAACAACGTTGGATATCACGTTTGTCTCGATCCAAAATCGACCTCTTCCTTCAATCTCTGCTATCCTTGAAGCGCACTCACTTTTTTCAAATATTTTTATCATCAGCTCTTATCAATAATTCTTTGCTTGCGCTTGCTTAATTCTCTCCCTCCACCAAGGACCCGCTCGCTCCGTTATTAAAACAACAATAACAATATCGATATGAACCTGTGATTATTTCGCTTCCACATCGATTCTCGATGTCCTCAAACTCCGAGGGACGGCGAGAAAGTCGCGCTTCTTGAATATCGAGGAGGATTAAAGCGGCTGATATAACGCGGCTTTGATCGATCTAGAACCAGGCTCGTCCCTCGAAAGTGACCAAGGAGACCTTGATTACCCAACGAATTTCAATATTACGCCTTAATTGCGTTCGCTTACTGGGGGGGAAAAAAAAAAAAACAAAATTGGCGGATCCAAGGGGGGCACGGGAGTTCAGCCCTCGAGTTCACAATGAAAAAAGTTTCTTAATGGTGGAACTTCGTCGAAAGTTGCGCGGCGTAAAGAGTAAATCGTCAAAGCGACCGTAAGGCATAGTGGGGAGAAGTTTTAAACCCCTTTGTGAAACGACTGCCGTCGAATAAGCGGCATCCTTACCTCCCTTCCCCCCCCCCCCGCGTGTTTCCAAGCGACGAACTAATCGCCCCATTGTTTCGATCGCCGCCGTGTTTTTCATCCCCGCGCGCGATATTATATCGCATTACCTCAACGTTTATATCACTGAGTAATTCCATCGGCATTTCATCCTTCCTCATGGGCGCTGAAATTATTTTCGCCGCGATTAACGTATCACTTGGCTATTTTTAATGCGACCTTGCCTTCCGTGTCGCGTGGCTTTTATAAAGAGCGATGGGAAGCCCTGGCTAATCGTTGTGGACATTGGCAAGGATAAAGGCGGTGAGTGTCCAACTTCTGTCCTGTTTGTATCTCTCTTCCTACTCAATATATATTTAATACGTGTATTCGTATTTAAATGTATATGATGTAGGAGGTTTCTGAGTCTCGGTGTTTATTTGGAATAGGGATAGTTACTCCGTCACGCGGAGAAGAGAAGAAAACCTCTAAACAGAGTAGAAGTGATTTTAATATATAGGACAGTACACGAATGACTATAATATAGTCCTTAGTCGAGTCTTTACAGAAATTCTATAGAGTATCGAATTTTGCGAGTAGAGTGTTTGATAGAGAATTTGATAGAGAGCTGAGAAGTGCGACGACCAATTACACACCAAACCTCGACTCTCGCCTGCCAACAATAATTTCAATAGTCTCCGTATGAATTCGAACCTTTTAATAAACCCTCGTCTCCAACCAGCGCCATTCCGCTACACGTACATAAATATCCTTGATCCGCCAATAAGTATGTCTGGCCAGTCGATCGTCTACGGCGTGCAAAGCTTCATTGCGTATTCGCGAGTCGTCCGGCGAGGAAAGTGCCCCTTTTTTCTCTCAGGAATAAAGACAGCGAAGAAATAAATTCGGTTTAGATCCGTCTCGGAGCCCCAATGCCCCGGCATTCATCGTTACATCTGGAAGGCGCGCCTTGCATCGCGAAAGGGGACGAAATTTGGCCGACGTCGAAGCAGGGATGGAGGCTGGTTTTATAAAAATTCAAACCCCCGCACGCGAGGAAGGTTTATCGTTCGCGCACACGCCACTCCGCGAGCTGGTCGCACGAATTTCATGGAAATTCTCGTAAAGAACGTCAAAACGAGGCGCGCAACATGTGGGATTAAAATGTTGTCCGCCTCTTTGAGCTGGAATTTTCGCGGCCGACCTCGCGGGGATAAGTTATCGGCCAGGTTTCGGCGGAGAGGAGGAAAAAGGTGATCTAACGTCGAAAAAAGGTCGATCCTGGTTTTTGTCAGGGCGAGCAGGGAGCGCTGATGCGGGGGCCAGTCGCGTGTGAAATTAGGAGAGGGACGGCCCTACAGGTCGACTTAAAAAAGGCGGCCGCCAAATCTGCTTGGCGGCCTGATCTTTGGACTTGGCTGGAAAAGAATTCTCGAGGAGTCCTTCGTGACGCTGGCGATTCCAGCTGAGCGCGATAAACAAGGAGTCGCGAATTATCCTCGATCTTCGAGATAAAGGCGGTGGAAGACGACGGAGAATTGCGTACGATGATGATTATCGGCTTGATTTATACGCAGAGAGTTTATGGCCAAGCTTTCGCGAGGGACGTGACTTTAAATCGTTTCGTTAAGGGCGGTGATTATTTTCGATCGCTGAGGTGAATGGTAAAAAAGATAGGATTGGACAAAAAGCGGTGTAACCTCGGTCGGATTTAAGTTCGAAAGATTTACTTCTCTCGAGCTCGCTATCTGTCGAGAGGTTAAGTGAGTTTTAAACCTAGGATTCTTACTTCAGCCACGAATGTCTGTATACGGAATTTATCTGGACTTTTAACCAGCTCGCAAAAAGCTGTATATATACGTATAAGGATAATAGACCCACGATTTGCACAGTAACTTTTCTCTTTAAGTTTTTAAACCTCGAGTGTATAGAATTGCTCTTACATTGCGATAATGTCGTAAAACTTACGATCTCATAAATCAAATCGATTTGAATCGCCAACGTTTGTATCTTAATCGTGCCAATTACTTTTTAAGCCGCACTTCTTCCAAAGTCCAAGCCTTCCAGAGATCAGCTCCCAACGATCGATAAAAACATTTCTCCAAGCAAGGCGAGGTTTTCTTCGAGTCGCGAATTTTCTAAAAAAAATGTCCTAATCGCGCAAGTCAAGATAAAGTACCGCAGTCGGAGGTTAAAAAATCCCTCAACTTTGATCATCCACGAAACTGATATCCAACTTATCCCCGTTATCGAACACCCAGTGCCGCCAAGCGAAATCTCATAAAAGTCAGCGATACGTTCCACCTGACCCGATTACATATTGGCCAGAAAATTTGGCCGGTTCTCCAAGTTCAATGCATCCAGTCATCGCTGCTCTGCCCATTCCAGGCTGTTTAAATCACCCAGTATATTGGGCGCTTCGCGTTGTCGGCAGGGAGATATACACGCGACGCTCCATGCGCTCGGATGCCGATCAGTTAGGGCAGTGCTTCCCAAAGTGTAGTACGCGTGTCCAGAGAAGCTCACTTTTTCTGGATTATAAATGTAAAGGAATAATAGAAAACGACCAGTGCACCAAATTACGATGATCTGTCGTTCGAATATATCACCATTTGTCATCCAATGATATACAATTTCAACCTTCTTATTGATAGAGTAAACGTTATTTGTATATAACTTTTATTTCTTCTATTCATATTTGATTAGGAATTAATTCTATATTTAATTTTATTTATATTCACTTATTATATATTCATTATTATGTAATATTATTAAAGGTATTATTTTCTTGGCATTGGTTTGGTTTTGTTCGTAGTACATTTCGATGGAAGTATGTGCAGGTTTTATTTTTTTATGGGGGCGTTCTCGGTGTTACGATGATTATAAAGATGGATACAGTGACGTGGAAAGTTTGGGAGACACTGAGTTAGAGGATTTCACGGCGGATACCGTGGACGACCAATTGTGGATGGCGATAGAGTAGATTCCGTGGTTTTTGGTCCCACGGTAATCCATCTCTTTCCATAAGTAGATTTTTTTCGCCCATCCTTTGCCTCCCCAGTTCCTGGGAATAGGAAATTCCTGTCCTCTGCTTTTTTCTTATGTAGCGCTAATCGTATTGGCAGAAACTCTGTTTTTCCTATACATATATTTTCCCTATAAATGAAAAATATAGATATAAATAAATAAAAAAGGAAAAACAGAGTTTCCTATATATACATATAAAAATATAATTTTTTTCTGCGTCTTTCCTATGTGTACATACTTAATCAACTTTCGAATCATCCATATCAAAATCAAAACCCCCAAAAAACTCCCCAAAAATCCCATCCTTCATGCCAAGTCACCGACCGCGCGGATCCGCGGACAGAGCAGGAAACTCGAGAGCCGATTTTTAAGCAGAGAACCAGAGTCACCAGACGGAAGTACGAGCTCATATCCAGTTTCAGCGGCGCGTCACGGATCGCGGATGACGCACTCGGCTGTATGCAGTTTACTGCGAGTGTCGTGTACGCGCCGGAATGCAGCGCGGTACGAAGGTGCATTTTCCGCTCGGCCAGTAGTATATCACGCACGTTGTCAGCCACAGGGCGTTCGCGCATCGCCGACGGGATAATGAGCCTGGCTGGCGGGGCCGATAATGGGCCTTCGATCTGCGCGCAGGGCCAGTAATCCACGCTGCTCGATCGATAATTCTGCCACGCACTCGTCTTAATTTCACGCGCCGCCGTTTCGAGCTTTGGCTCGAATATCAATCGCGCCCGGCTGTCTCTCGTTACTCACGAGTTATGTGCGAATGATACCGGGCCTATGCGCGCACTGGCGTCCATCGAGGAACCTTGGCGGCCGGAAGGAAGGATATGAGCGGCGATACGACTTTTTGCCCCCCCCAGGAATCGTTTACAATGAAATACTTTACGATCGAACGCGTGGACGCTGGGTGTACGCCGATATTGGCGCGGATATCTGCAAGTACAAACACCATTGATGCCTTTTCGATATCTGCGTAATGCGCGATATGTGCGCACCGAGAATGAAATATCCGTTGCTTCCGGGGAATTATTCACGATTCTCTGCGTGTATTGCTTGTAAATGTTTTTTTTTTTTTTTTTCACGGGAGTGTTGGCGGCATGGGGTTGTTCGTTTGAGATTGACAGAGGAAGAAGGGCGTGGAAAAATGCGTTGGTTTTTTACAGCGTGGTGTTCTGTCGAGGATCGGAAATTAGTGTGGAAATTTCTAGGGGCGAGGAAGCTCGTTTAGCTTATACTGGAGCTTTAATACTAAATTTACAAGCCATCTTGTAGACATATATATTAAGGAATACCTTAAAGAAAATACCTTAAAGTGTATATCCTTAAAGAAAAGGACTACTAAGTCCAAATGTCGATAGATCGATACAACGATTCACACTGCGGTGGAATCATGAAAGATCTTGAAAAACTCTCGCGAAGTAAAAGAATTTCTCGAAGAAACGACTGACTGGTCATTTCGACCTCTTCCACGAGTTCAGTGTTAACCCTTTCGTAACAACAGTCCACCAGAGTGACGTCACTGAACGTGGCATCGCGCCACAAAGTATCCACATTACACATTGGTAGGTATACAAGTCCTCGCATAGGCGCCGTCTATAGCCGGCACCCGTACACACGGCTCATCACATGGCCGCCGACTATAGCCGGCACTCGTACACACAGCTCGTCCCATGGCTCCCGACTATAATCAGTACCCGTAACGACACAGTTAATCATACAAATTTATCATCGACTCAGATCGAAATACACCGCACTTTATTGCGCACGATTATCGACATCCTAATTCCTGATTTAATACGAATACACTATCCGGTCAATAATGTTAGGTTCGATATTAAGCGGGCCAAGTCAATCGTATCGATGGAGTCCGCTGAAAATCCCGATCCTCCCGTAGGACCTCCGCGATTCTAGCCGAGGATCCCGTTTAACGAGCTGCCACTCGTTCCGCATTGGGAGATTATCAGGGAAGCCCGCGGCACGGAAAATCCCACGTAAGGGTGATTAATTCATCGCATAGTTTCGCGTCGATATCGAAGCCCCCCGCATCGTTGCGCGCCTTCGCGCTCGAGCGCATCGAGAATTCAATCGACTAATTTCCATCCGCGATGGCCGGCCCAAACGAGGGCCATCCCAGCGCCATAAATCCTGGTTTTTCGTTAAAACTTATGCCTCGATTACCGCCGCCAGAATCGATTCGCGCCGCCGCCAGAATCGATTCGCAAAGCTGACAATCGCGATACGAGAAAGAGCGGGCATTGCGGAGCGCCTCGTCCGACTGTCGATACGGCGCGTTTGGTATCGACAATGATTTTAATTGATTTCGTGCGTCGCCTCGGTTTGATGTTTGTCCCGCGCTTACAACGTTCAGCTTTTACGAGTAAACTTGATCTGAGATTGATCGGAGGTTAACGACACTTCGTCGACTGATGTACGTTTACAAATTCTTGCCAATTCGTAACGAACACTGGGCCTTGGAAAGGGTACTGAACATTTCGCTTAGAAGTTGACGCGCGAGCTTCCTAAATAAATTAACGTATCGTTGATTGGGGGATTATTGACTTGTTACGTGGATTGAGTTTGTACCTGATTTTCAGGCTCCAAAACCTTTAAACGTTACTCGTATTTATCCTCAATTTCGCTGCAGTCATCGAAGATTTTATCATCGATGAACATCGCTCCAATCATCAAGAATTTATCATCGAAATCCTGTGAAAGTCGCACTGGTATTTTACTTTCAAGTTCGTTCCATTCGAAAATATTTATTCTCAGCTCGCTTAACCCTTTGCAGTTTGAGCGTCGTGCGAAGTTTGGCACGAGCTATAGCTATAGAAACCATAATGTCTTCCATGCAATTATACCACCACAATTACTACGACATTATCCCTCGGCAAATCCCGTTAGACGCCCATTACCGCGTTGCAATGAGGCGTCGTCGAATCACTTCGCGTCTGCGAGGAGGAACACTTCGAAATCGTGTTACAAGAGCTTAATTAATAGGCGGAGGAACTGCAGTCGGGGCTGCAGTGGAAACGAGTAACCGTAAACCCTTCGATTCGGCCGCCAATCAAAAGCATTGTCCCCGATAAAGTCCTCGTGGTCTCGTATTTCGGTTAGAAAAACCGCTTGAACGAATCTCCGGTCTGACCTCGGGATAATAAGTGTAGGGTAATTGCAAAAACGCGAGGGAAGAAATGAAGATGGCCAGGGGCCAAGAAATAATTTTGGCGGCAAGAGGAGCGCTTAGTCTTTATGTAGATAAGGGAATTATTTAATGAATAAATCGACTATTTTGCATGGGATATTAATGTCTTTCCACTTGCTGTGTGGTCAGCTCTTAAAAAAAGCTACTACATTCTGAATCTTGAGTCTTAATTTAATTCAGATTTAGTATCCAGTAATCATTTTTAATAGTTTTTAATATTCCACACAAAATAGTCGACTGAATTTCTAAGCTCCATAACGAAGCCCACCAGAAATATTAAATAAAAAAGTATGTGGATATACTCGCCATGTCCACAAGAATCATTACTCGTACTTGTTCCTCCACTTTGCAGCTTTGCTCGACGTTATATACGCATGATTTACGAAGAATGGAGAACGATTTCGCGATACTTTGAGAAGGTATAAAAAGCAATAAGCAGAGAGTCGGAATGGTTATCCGGATTGCTTGTATAAGGGTTAAAGGGGGAGGGGAGGAGAGAATACAGGGCTTTGAGGCGGCCGCATTCGTCGTGGAAAATAAAGGGAATAAAGGTCGAGCTTTTTTCCCAGCCTCTTTACGCGCCTTCTCCCTGGCTAAATCTCTTTCAGCTGTTCGCCTCGCGTCATCCGCGCTGTCGTCGATGCTACGATGCACCGATGCACTGATGCTATGAGCCAGGCGGATGTCAAGCGCGACAGACGATGGACGTTGAGATTTTTCCGCGGACTGACGTTAATCGTCATCGTCCTCCTGTTAGTCCTTCATAACTCACGGGGATTTTAAAGTAACCTTTAGTTACCTTTAGTCGCTTTTAGTTACTTTAAAGTCCCAGAGGTCTGGAGGAAAAGTAATGGTATCCAAGGTTCCATTCTTTCTATCAAAATACGTTCTATTCGACTTCCATTTAAAATTCTATTCAAGGACATGTTATTATAGAATCATAGAATCATGTAATCATAGAAAGGGGTAAATCTTGAGGAAGTATCTCTTAGAGAAGGTTAACATTTTTATCTGAATTTTATAATACATATATATCGTTATATTTCTCTTCTAAAAAAAAAAAAAAGCTAGTGCCATGTGTTTTTCCTCGATCAAGAATTAAAACACGTGCGGATAAAATAATGTCTTCGAAGATGGCGGGCCTGTATGCGCATAAGCCACGAGAATTTAGCCCGTGCGACTTTATAACGCGGCATCTGGGCCTCGTTTCTTACCAGCGCGCCTCTAATATAAATCTATTAATAAATGGCCAACTATTTTTTGCGCGATAGGATTTTCTGAACTTCTCCTCTCCCCTTCGCGCTCTTATACTCTAGGATATTAACGAAGAGGGTAGAAATTATTAGACTCTTCTTCAGACTCTTCTTCCTAAAGAATTCGTGTAATAAGAAGTCGACATTATCTTACATTCGTATCGTTGTGTATTAATAAATTCAGGCTGGACCAGGCTTACCTGATTTGAATACACTTATCAAGTACGTAAGGTATTATTAATCAAAGTCCTTGGTGTATATTCGACTGATTTGTAAGGTTGCAATGATGGAAGTATCAGCGTAAACTGTGTTATGAAATAGCCATAGAAATGCCGCTGCTTTTCTCTTTGCTCGTATTATATATGTATATACACACGTTAGTATTGCACCCACGAATGTTGCTCGTATCGAATATCGGACGAATAACTCTGGGTTGAACTGTAAAGGCAAACGTATGATTGGCGTATGGGATGAACAACGATGCACTTTGCGCACTTTGCAAAAGGCGGGGAGATGCGAGATTGGCATAAATTGCGGAGCATCGCCTTTGTTGCGCGCGAACAATCGTCGGTTTGCTCGGGAAATTAGGCGGAGATGGTAAAGTCGTGATCTTTACCTCCGGCCCAGCCGTTATCCATGCGTTTTCCGGGTAATACGTTATAATTAGCAGCTAATTCAGCGTTCTCTAAACTCTCTCTCTACGCGGCGCGCCCAAATCTGACTCGGACCTTGTCTCCTCGATCCTCGACGAGATGCGATCGATCGAACGAAAGCCTCTCATGGATCGTTAGATCGCATCGAGCATCCATTTCGTCCAAACGTTTGGTGGCTTCGTTACGAATTCCACGTTTCTCAGCCCAGCGAACATATTTCCGATATTCTCCTTGCCCGAGACAACTCTCGAGCGCGATCTGAATACCGACTTGGCGAATAAAGTCAATTAAGCGCACCAGACTTCCAGGAGGAGCAAAAGGACAAACTTTCGGAGGACCGAAAATACGACGGGCACGTTCTCCTTTCGGTCGACGATACTGTCGCTGCATCACAACCTCGATCTGCCTCGTTGGCATTCCAAGTCAGTCGCTGTCGTAGCAAAAAAAACCGGATGGTTCTTGTCAAAGACAAAAGACATCTCGCATCCGTGGAATATGGTTAGTATAATGAAACGCGTGAGTTCTTTCATCCTACTTTCTACTGAAATCGAAACTGAAGAAAGCGCTTAGAAGATATTAGTTCATCCTATTGCAGAACAATAAAAAATACAAATACACGTTTTTTTAAACAGAATCATTAATATCTTTGAATTTCATTGAATAGTGAATTTTAATCTTTGTCTTCTATTTACTCTTGGCATAGAGAGAATTTGAAATCGTCTTCTAATCATTCTCGACATAGATTGAAATACAATCGAAATGGAGAGGGTTTGAAATCGTCGTTGTCGAAAATTTAAATCGCAGATCGATGCAATTAGCTTTGAGTAATCAAAGAGAGTAAATGAAGCGGATTAAAGAGAGAGATCGAAGGTCCAAGTCAGATTTGCGCGTTCCACACGCATAGGCGCATTACAGGGGTGTCGTGCTCTGTGGTGGTTGGAGAAAACCGTGCTCTGGGTGCATCTACCCCTCGTACAAATGGGGGTGTCTACGGGTTCAGCAAGGTGCCCTGCAACTACGTAAGACTGTAGGGAGGATTAACCTGTTGGTTTTACCTGCACTCTGAAACGCAAAGCGCCCTCGTTGCCATTTGTTCCGCCGCGACGTCGTTGACCACGTTTATCTTGGCCATTAAATTTTATCCGCTCGAATGCAATAATGCAGCAGGATTATTTATCCCGCGGCCACTGTAGCGCGGACTATAGTCGTCCTCTATTGAACGATTCGTGAAGAAGAATTATCACAGCCTTCCTCCACGAAATACAACACTCTGACACTGATGCGTATTATAATCTCTAAGTTTTCGTTCTTTTTTGAATATAGTTGCCCTTTAATAAAAAAGAACACCTTTATGATACAGTCCTTTATTAAGCGATTCCTTTCCTTTAGAATTTTTAAATTAGATTAAATTAAATTTCTCGTTTGGAACGTACAGATAGAATTATTGTACTTGGTGTTGATAAAACACTTGTTTTTCGAGAGAAACGAAGTATCCTCGATCGAGTCGAGATGTGGAAACGATCGTTTTTAAGGCACGTCGGTTCGTTTGTATGCTCGATTAATCGAGCATGCATATCCTGCGCGCAACCGAACTTAATTGATCCAGAACTCGATAATGATTATCGTCAAAACAATTTACGTTGCATTTGTTCGACGGTCAATTACATATCCCACGGAAAATCGAGTTATCGAGTCGCGTATAACGCGAGGCATTAACCGCGGATAAAGCGGGCCGCGTGAGCCTTGATAATAAGAATGATGGCCACGATAATTCGACTATTTGCGATATCCAGGCGAAGTGCCAATATTTATGGAAAAACAGCCCTACGAAAATATAGATAGAAAGACTGATATGACTTATATGAAATATAAATTAATCAATCTCACGGTTAAATGGTAAACGTATGAAATAAAATTAATTTAAATCGATTTAATAAATCCCACGGTTGGATATAAATAAAGTTCAGGCCGAGAATTACTTCTATACGTTGGTAATTATGTCGACTACTTTTCCAGCTTCGATGTCAAAGTGACCGATTTCGTACGGAGTCTTTGCGTCGATTTAACGTCGATTTATCCCGAGTAAAACCCCTATCTCCTTCGCTTCGCGTTTCCACCGACAGGTTTTCCTCGAACGTTTTACGAGCTTCCGCTTTTACCGCGTTATTCTGTCCAATCGATGGTCGATTAATTTGGATGGACGGGATTTTTTTTACTGACATCTTTTTACGTATCCTAGAGCATTGCAAAGGCTACGAATAGGCGCCAAAGGATTCTAGATCAAAAAATTCTGTGTCGCGTGAGACTTTATTATTTGGCTTGGAAATTAATAAAGCTATCGATGACCTTGATATTCTTTGACATTATAAAAATCGGCTCTATGCTATAACGAGGAAGTTTTTTAATTAGGCTAATCACTCTTGCAGTTAATGCCTTGCGAGTACTAATAATAATATGGTGTTTCTCAGAAATCATGCTCTTCCAGGATCATTCAGAGAATCAAACCACAATTAAAGCGTGCATCGAATGGATGGAATTTCGTTTATCGTTCGGGTATTCTCGTTGATAAGGCTATTACCGAAAGTGCGTTGCCCAATCGGCTTTCGTCGCTTTCGTAGGCAAGTATTTTTGATCTCCTTACCTCGGTGTAAGTAGGCATAAACTGATTACGGATAACAAACTGCTTATTTTCGATCTCGACACTTAAACAATCGTATTTGCACCCACGAGAAATATCGCGAGAGTCCAGAATTTCTCTCTGAAAACTGGTCTTAGCTAAATTGCGGTTATTCACTAAAAATGAACATTCTATTTTCATTCAAAATTAATTTCTCCTCGCAAACTCGCGCAATTTTTTCAAGAGATTTCCAATAACAAAGTCCTTATACTTTCAGGCTCGACAATCCACGAGGAACGCGATTTTCCTAAATGAATACTCATTTCCATCAATAGCGACGCTCTGCCAAATTCTTCCTTTTCGGGTTGCGACGCGACCTTTGGGCCATTCTGCGATTCCGGAAATTTCCTTGCCCCCTCCCCCCTCCCCACCGACGGAGGATCAAAAGAGTCGCGGCACAAACGAGGCGGAAACTTTCATTTGTCCCGCGCTGCCCGCTGGAAAAACCCGGGCTATAATTCCTCGGCTCGCTGGTCTCCCCCCCCCCCTCTCTCTCTCTCTCTCTCTCTCTCTCTCTCCCTCCCTCCCCCCTTCTTTTTCCTGGGATGAAAATTCGGAATTGTCAACCGGCCGGAGAAATCCGCCTCGTGGTCGCACAAAGCGGAGGAAAGAGAGAGAGAGAGAGAGGTGGATGGATCGAGATGGAGAGCGATGGAGAGCGATAGACGGAGAAAAAGAGATAGAGATTGATAGAGACAGTGAGAGGTAGAGAGACAGATAGAAGGAGATGGAGATATACATATGGATAGATAAAGATAGAGATGGAGAGCGATAGACGGAGAAAAAGAGGTAGAGATAGATAGAGACAGAGAGAGGTAGAGAGATAGATAGTGATAGTGAGAGGTAGAGAGACAGATAGAAAGAGATGAAGATACACATATGGATAGATAAAGATAGAGATGGAGAGCGATAGACGGAGAAAAAGAGATAGAGATAGATAGAGATAGAAGTAGTGAGACAGATAGAAGGAGACGAAGATATACATATGGATAGATAAAGACAGAGACGGAGAGAGCAGGGGAGTTGGATGGGACGTATGAGGATAGACAGAGATGGGAAAGGGAGTGGCGGAGACAGAGAAATGGAGGTACGTCGGAGATGGGAAAAGGAAGGAAGGAGGGAGGAAAGAGAAAGAGCCCGGCGTAAAATTTCATCTGTTGCTCCGGACCCCTGCGAAAGATGGCCCGATTACCTTTTCATCCGACGCTTCCTGATCCCGTCTTTTAACCCGCGTCTCGGCCAATCCCTCTCGTTCTTTCTCTCCGAGAGCAGCGAAGGCCCGTGAGCCTAGAGGCCTTTTTTCTTGCGCGTATGCTGATTAGGAATTATGCGGATAAGCGCGGAGAAGAGAATTATTAACGGATATTCCGTGCACTTTTTATACGCAATAGCGATTGAGATTCTCCTTCTCGTATTCTTGGATCGATAAAGAAACGATGTCACGTGGCGTTATTAATTTTAATCTCCATTTCCACGGGTCATACTGTCTTGTATTAAGAGCAAAAGACCGTTTTCCGTGGAGAAGGCAATTTGAGACAATAAGGTCCCCGTTATTTTCATTAGACAGTCACGAAGCCCGCGAAGACGACTATAGTTACCCTCATTGACTCGCCGCTCTCCTTATTACCGTGCAGTAAAGGCATAACAATGACCATTATAGTTACCATTATCTAATACCTTCTCCCCATATGCCGCTCTTCCGAGTGTAGCGGGTATCCAATTATAAAAACATCGTGTTATCGTATTACTTATTTGAAAAATACTTCAAATATAGTTATTTCAGGCTAAATAACCTGTCGACGCCTTTAAATTTATTGAAAAAAAAAATTATTTGAAAAGAAACATTTATGTCTAACCAAAATCAGTATCCGTTTATTATCTTTAATAAGCCTTACACCATTTCCTATGTAAATCATACGCGATCTTCGAAGACGATGCACAGTTGACTACATCAGGCTGTCGTTTCAGAGTGCAGGTCGGGTTTGGCCAAAGAGCTAAGTTCCTGGGTCGGTGGCAATACTAATAGCGGTGACGTTGGTGAGAGGCGTGTTTGCGGGTCGGTGAATTTAACTACGTATGCGAGGGCGGATCCTCACGCACGATGAGAAGTGCGTGGATGCAGGAGGCGGACTCGAGCGGAGGCCGAAGTCGTGGATCTTGGCGGCTCCTCGTAAATGCACGGAGTCGAGAGTGCGACGTAAAGTCCTATCTGGTCGGCCTCTCCTGCTCGAACCACCGTAAAACAGGCAATGCCTCGATTGATCGCGCATTTAGCCGATTTTCGGGGCGATGCGAGAGGACGACTTCAGGCTGGACTTTGTCGGTACTGTTTAAAAGCTCCTCAAAGATACACACGTCGTTTGTCGATAGATAATTCGGGGAAATAAAAATGCGCGATAGAGAATTTATGAATTTGTGAAGAGCCTCTGGGAGTTTACGAGCTTTCATTGAATCCACAAATCCTACGCGGTTATTATTTCATGGCGAATGCATAAGTGACGAGGTACCTGGAATTTTTATCTTTGCACCGCTTATCGAACACGCTCGTAAAGTTTCGAAACGTGCACTTGAATCTTGGCAATGAAGTCTGAAGTGGGAACGACGATGTATTTTGATGTAGCTATTAAACAGGCGTCGATCGTCGCTTCCTCTGTTTGTCTCTTTCCAGAGGCCCGCTCGATCCACGATCGCAACTCCATTTCGAGTCCGCGTATCGTGAGTGCGTTCATGTGGGTGTGCAGGTATACCTCGTGTGTACGTATACGCGCGTGTGTGTGATAAATGCGTGTCGGGCAACCGGAAACCAGCGTCGTTCTTGGCATCGAATTTTATATGAAAACCATCCAACGACAGTAACACTCCAGTCGTCCAACTACGTTACACACCGTTCAACCTCTGGATATCTCGTTTTAACAATCGCACCATACACCGATCGATCTCTCCGTACTCCGTTTTGCTAATTCCATTACACGCCATCCAACGATAGTAACGTCGCAATCGTCCAATCACATCGCACATAATACAATCTCTCGATACCCCATGCCATCGATCACACTATACACTATCCAACAACAGTAACATCAGAATCCTCCAATCACATCGCACGCCATACAATTTCTCGATACCTCATTCCACCAATCATACTATACACCATCCAACAACAGTAACATCTCACTCCTCCAATCACATCGCACACCATACAACCTCTCAATACTCCATCCCACCAATCACACTACCTACCATCCAACAACAGTAACATCCCAATCCTCCAATTACATCGCACACCATACAACCTCTCAATACTCCATCCCACCAATCACATTAGCTACCATCCAACAACAGTAACATCCCAACCCTCCAATCACAACGCACACCATACAACCTCTCAATACTCCATCCCACCAATCACATTAGCTACCATCCAACAACAGTAACATCCCAACCCTCCAATCACAACCCACACCATACAGCCTCTCAATACTCCATCCCACCAATCAGATCACACACCATCTTCCTCCTCGCGCATCATCCCGCCAATCACGCCGCGCGAAGCTATCCAAGAGCCGCAGGTAGGCCAAGTTCGATGCCAGAATCGACAGTGATCTCCGGCTGGCCCGACGCGCGGCTAATCGAAAATCGTCCCCACCGTCTTGACGTAGCTGACGGTCTCGGCGGTCGCCTCGGTGAGGGCCCTGCGTAGTCGTGATCGCCGGACCTGCGACAGCGTGCGTGGGCAAAGTACGACGCCCTGTGCGCCCTGCGACCCGGATGCAGAGCCAGAACCGGAACCGGAGCCGGGCATCGTCGCCATCGGGGGCGGAGGCGTCGTCGCCATCGTCGTCGACGACGATTTGCACCACCAGGGAAACTGGGTGTGTTTTTATCACCTTGTTATTCGCACAGAAGTGGCAGGGTTGGGCGGGCGAATCTTTTGGTGGGCGCTCTACATCTAGGCCGACTGAGGTCGAACTAAGGCCCTCGGTCTCGAAGGGCTTTTTCTGGGGCTCGGTGGAAAGGGAAAGTGGCGATTCGATCCTTTGCGGTCCAGGACGTCCCGTTTCTTTACCCACGATCTTAGTTCGCTTTATGATCGAGTTGTACCTACTTGGGTATACTTGCGGAAGGATCGAGGGGATCTCGCTGGAGATCCTTGTAAGTGCTTGGAAGTAGGAATATGCTCGAGACCTTGAGGGATATTTTAACACCATTCCCACCAGCCATTTTGCAGAGGGACTTGAGTGTACTAAATATAGCCTTGCACCAAATGGAGAGAAAGGGAGAATGTCGATATATTAATTTCCAAATGAACTTAGCAGACGGTGCCGAAAAAATGAATTTAAAGAAAAATTTTAAATAGATTAATTTATTTAAGATTAATTTGTTGAGAAAAAAACGCGACTCAAAGTTTTACGATTTTTCAAAGAAATCACTGACCGCTCGTGGTAGGAATAGTGTTAATCAGGACCGCAAAGGTTTGATACGTTTGCTACCAGTGTAATTTTATACTTGCACTCTGATGTTACGTATACATTTGTGAGCAGTATTTAGAATAAAATATGGTCCATGGCTTTTCCTCCGCGCATCGTGGTAGCAAACGTGGTAATAGGTGTCCACGAATCGCGTCGAATCAACCCTTGGAGGTTACGATGGTGGTTTTCTAGGACATGTCGATGTAGCTTGTACGTGGGACTTTAGATGGGTTGGGCTTAGCCGACGCTAAAGGAAAAGGGGATGGTACGTGAATTATTCGAAATTCGCGTTGGTGCACTTAGGATGAATGATTTACCGGCGGCTTCCACGGCTGTAATGTGGTATTCAAGCCTACTGAGGTTCTGGCTGAGGTGTCAACGAGGATAAGTAGGCTGATTTTAACCAGTTAACTGCGTTCGATGCGTTAATCCAAGTCTCTATTCTGATGCGATCGTCGTGTATACACGTCGTGAACAGTGATAAATTACCATTCGATATAAAAACTAAAAACTTCAGCAATACGTAATACGTAATACTTATAACAGCATATGTCTGTGTAATGAAAAAATATATATATATATTATATATGTATATGTATATGTAATAAAAGCTTAAACCTTTAAGTTTTACCTTGATTTTTGGTCAAATCTATTATCGAACAATTTGCATCGCTTTCGACGCGTATACTCGTCGTTCCTCGATTTTAATTAGACACTCCGTGGAGAACTTTTAAAACTGAATTCCACAATTAACTGGTTAAGTTCTGAGAAGGGTGATTCTGTGACCTACTTGGGAAGCGACAAAGATTCGATAGCCTAGTGGATGTACCTAAGATCTCTTCGAAGCACTCACGACCGTTGTCCGGTACTTAAGCCGATGTAGCTTTCAGAAAGGATGTTCACCGATCGCACTCTTGATACATGCTCGTACAGGAGAAACCGCGCTATATCGCTGTCGCAAGGAACACTATGTCTAAGAAAAACTAGCGCTTGGACGGAGCCTTCCAAGCCTATCAAGGCCATCCTGCGCGAAACATAAGGCAACAACACTTTTACGAGAGTATCGCTTTACGATTACACGTATCGTGGCCATGAAAAATCCTCGTAAACTTACGACAATGCAAGACCGCCGCAAATGCAATTGCTGAAGAGTCACCTGAGTTCCCCAAAGGCGGACTTTCAGAAAGGAGAACAAAGAAGCTTACGGACAAATAAAATAAGAGCGGAAAGAAAAGCACGCGTTAAAAAAAATGTCGCATACAGGTTTTCGACGTTAAATTCAACCTTTTGCAAATGGAATTCGGCATTTTGGAAAACAAATTTAATCGTTTGTCAACGGAACTTCTCTGGGAAAAAGGTGAGTCATTATCCTCAATGTTCGCAAATGGAATTCCATTTGCAAACAGGAGAATTCGTTTCCCAAAACCACGCATTTAACGTGAAAAACCTATAAACCAAAACGCACACATTAAATCACGCAAATATACAAACGGTCCATCGAATTAATATTATCAGTGACAAACGCCAAAAAATAAAACAAAAGGTAACATAGTACAATAAACAAATAAAACACATGTAACAACGAGTACAATGATGACCGCAAATGGGTAAATCATGTGTCGATGGAGGATTCGGATGAACGCCTGCCAAGGAAAATCGTACCGGCGGAACAATACACGTTCCGTCCGTTAAGCTTCCAGTCGAAACTCGAGTGTTAATGCACTTTTCCCCTAGACGGACTTCGAGGAAAGGAGGAAAGAAGGAGGAGGAGGAGGGGAGAAGAGGAAGAGAGCGGAGTTTCTCGAGCGAGTTTACGATGCGGAAGAACGCTAATGGCCGATGCGGACAGATTGAGGCGGATTGATGGTGTTATTCTTATCTCGCTCCACTTGGCGCTATCTGCGCGGAGACGAGGCGGCCCCCCGAGGAATGCTTGCCTGGCAGACGGAATTTTCGAAATCGAATCGCGAGGCAAATTCGCCGGGGAGCGACGAACTTTGGGCCTGGAAGGGGGAAAGTGGGAAATTGGGGAAAACGCGGGGAATTTTGTTCGAAAACGCCTTGGCTTGGAGTATTTTCTTGGGGACGTGTGACAGAGAAGTCGGATAAGAACGAAATAAAGAAGGAATGTAATTTGAGAAGACTCAGCAGTTCTTCCTACTTGCATATTTCTATTCGATTTCTCGAGGATTAAGCGTGTCGATGTGGAAACCAGGGGCTCGACTTCTCTCTATCATCACCATGAAATAAGAAAGTGAAACGCCATGAAACATCGAGAGTCCAAGAATAATTTCAACGATATCACCGATGCATATGCCAAAGGAATTTCGTACCACGAATTCGTATCACGCGTGTCTCGTGTCATACAATTTTATATAGGGTGGGCCATCTACTGGCTTGTTTTTAAATTATAGGATATGACAAGACTGGTGTGACCGATTTGCTTGAAATTCGAACAGCTGGTCGGTCTTTTCGTTCTTAAATCGGAGACTCCAATCTTCACTATAAAAAAAAATTTTGTTTTAAATATCGATGTAGACTCGTTTTGTAACGTTTTTAAAGACAAACTTTTAAATGGCCCACCCTTTAGCATCGTTATTTTTGCGGATGATGCCAAGAAATGCATAGTAACTATAATTATAATCTTATCCACTCCTTATATGAAACGCGATCATAAGCACTGCTGGCCAAAGTGACAATGCTCTGATGAATATAATTAATATATCACATCGCGAACTTGTAATAAAGCGTTTTCTTTTCCTCTTAAACCATGAAATAAAATATCAAACATTAATTCCAGGATAAATTCCAACAGTCAAGAAGCTTCGCTCGAGGGAAAGACACCGAGCGATTCCAAGGAGCATCGCCGAAGAAGAAACTTTCGAGGGACGCGAGAAGAGCTTCGAAGGACTGGAGTACGTCGATGTCCAACGGTTCATAACAGGCCGGTGTGCGATCTCCTCGAATGCGGAAAATCGTCCCAAGCCGATCGATAATTTCCCAAGGAGCTCCTGGGAACTTTGCACTCGTCGAACATCGATTTCGACTTAAACGAATTAAGCCGACGGCCGAGTAACGCCGACGTACCGTCAGTCCGATACACGCTTTTTCGGGGAGGAGCTCTTGTTAATATCTGTACCACTAAATCTGCCTCGTAAAGCGCTGGAAGGTTTATGACTGGCGCGCAGTGAAAAGGAGCAAACAAAAATACGACACGTTCATTTGGAAAAAATATGCGAGCCCGGAAATGCTGAAATAAAAGTACCGGGGCGAGAGCATTCTGCGCCGCGTTTAAAACTCGATACAACGCGCTTATACTAATTCAGTAACATCGAGAGCTTCCTGGTTTTCGTTGAAAAAAAAGAAGAAAGAAAAAGAAAAATAGTAAAAAAAAGGGAAAAAAAGGAAAAAGGAAAGAAAATAAGAAAAGGCCACGAAATGTACGCAAATCTCAAGCCATCCAGCGTGCGCGCCTCAAAAATCCGAGCGACAATGGCCGCGATTCGAATTCGTGTTTCAATCGTGAGAATGACACATCGCCTTCGCCATCTCCTGGCGGAAACTTCGAGGTGAAGAATCGAGAGGCGTCCCCGGGGAGGCGACGGCCCGAACGAGGGAGATCAAATCGTTTTCTTGCGGCAATTTGACTTTTTTCCCCGAGTCCGTCCGCGATTCGTAGCTCGGCCCGCTTTTTGCCGATAATCCCGCATAATCGAGGGCCGAGGAGGCGTCGTTCCCCCGCCAAATGGGCCGCGCGGTCGGTGACAAAAATTGGGGAAACAAAAAATTAAAGAAGATCCCCCCGACTAATGGCCCTCCGGTCGATGTAAAATGATTACGAGTCGATATCTTCGAAGAAAGCCGCCTTATCGCGGTAGCTGGCTTCTTGCGCGAGAAAGTCTCTCCATCAGAATTTCACGGCTCCCCTTCTCCATCCATTTCTTTTCGTAATATCCCATTGCGCGATGTCAAAAGTCGAGGAAACGCCCGATAAGAAAGGGGAATCCGCCGAAGGGTCGATATAAAACGATTACGCGACCGGATACCCATGAGAAATCCAACGACTCTATATCGAGGAGCAATCCAACGATTCCATGTCCATGAGAAATCCAACGGTTCCATCCCAGCCAATAGGTTTTTCCACGCGGGAGTCTTTCCACCGGACTTTAACCGATTTCCTCGCCATCCTTTGGTCGTGATATCTCATCGAGCGCGCGAGAGAATTTCTCAAATTCGCGAACCATCGAGCGGAAGATGGAAAAACAATTCGAGCATTTATCGTCGCGAGAAAAATTCCCGGGGCTTACCTCGAAGCTTTTCAGTACGTGTCTCGCATCTCCGTTCCAATGGAGTTTTAACTCTTTGGGGCACCGTGGGATTAAATAAGCTTTTAGTGTACATATAGATTAACTCCGCTTTTTGAAAAATCTTAAATTTAAGCGTCAAAGCACTTGGTATAGTCATGACCTTTTATATTTATAATAACTTTCCCGAATAATAACGATTAACACCGTTAAACGACAATATTTTTTTGATCATTGAATAATAAGTAATTTATTTCAGACGCCATTTCGATTCTTTTTTGGCTATTCTTCCTTATTAATTTTATATGCCATTAGATGAAAGCTGTATCTGTATTTATGCATTCTACGTTATATATTTGAATTTATATTATAATAGGAATTTTAAAAAACAATATACATTAAGTCATCGCATTTCTCAGCTTTCTGTTTTATGGAGTTAATCGATGTGTGCACTCAAATATGTCCCACCTTCTTGATGTACCTTAATGCACGGTGGCACGTTTTTAGACCCACCTCGAAATATCGCAATAGCCGAACGCGCATAGGTTTTTATTCAGTTTTACTTATGCAAAGCAGTTTGTAATACCATCGACAAATTGAATTGGATTATTATCTTTTATCTTTTTTTTTATGGGATTCCTTTGTTAACGGACATATACCCGAATTGTGTTTCACTTCAAACGCATGAAAATCCCCGTGCAACGTGGCTCTAATTTATATTCCGGCATCCCGTGCCCCAAAGAGTTAAGAGTCGAAATCCTTCCGAAAATGCCGTATTTCAAAGCGCGCGGATACGAGGACGGCCCGCTTCGAATAATGGCCGTAAACTGGAAGCCTCTCGTTGGCCGTTGGCATTATTGCACGTGCCCTGGCGGTACAATACGAATTTACTGTACACGGAAATACCACTTGAGGTGCTCCACAATAACCGGCGGTATCGGCGCTCCCTCGAATGCCAAACAGCTTTCTCCGCGGCTCGAGCCGCGAAATAATACTGTCGCGGGGACCTTCTGAGAGAGGAATCCCACCTCGAAGGAAGTTCCTCGCATCAGCGAGACTATCGAGATCTCTGTAAACATTTCTTGGCACCAAATCTATCGCTCACTTTCTGGACATGTTTACGTATATCTTGTATATTCTCGAAGAAGAAGGTAGGTTTGGTTGCTGGAATTCGAGGATCTCGTTTTCAAACTCGAAGAACATTAAGAGTGAATTATATGTTAATAAAGCTTTATTGAAGGACGTTTGGGACACTTTGCGCGTTACTTATGAAGCTGCAAAGATACAACTGCATTGAGCGGAGACGCGAGTTGAATTCTAATCGTCGACTAAATCTATAATATATCTCGAATCAGAGGAGAGCAGTGAAGAAGAAAAAGAGAAGAAAGGTAGGTTTAGCGTTTATTATACGAATTTATTACGCACGGGGTTCGAGATCGAAGTAAATCACTTCTAACACTAGAACTACCAAACTAGTTAAAATAACTAATCAGTCGTTTCTTTAAAATAATCGTTGTACTTTATAACGATGTATTTTTCGAGATTTTTCATGATCTTCATGCAGTATTTAGATCATCATTTTGATCTACTGAAATTTCCTTTTACTCTCCCCCCCTTTTTTTTTTAAAGATGTATGAGTTCTTGTAAATATGCCCAGAAAGTTGCTGGTAGTTTTAATGTTAATTCCACGAACATCGTCATTCTCGATTCGATACGGAAGTATCACCCAGTTAAGGATTCCAAGCGATCCTTTATCGAAAAGCGGAGGAATATTGCACGCACCAGAATTTTCGATATCCGCCCCTCGACGACGTTCGAGATTTTTCGAGATTCCCGAAATATTCGATACACTCCAGAAGTGTCTTTCTCAAGGCGCGATTAACGGGGGTGCGGATACATCCATCATCCCCAAAGCATCCGGATTTTCGCCCTTGGGCGACAATTTCGCCCTGGAAATTCGCGCCCGTCTCATCGTGCATTCGCATGTTCTCAGGAGCGACTTTTGGCTTGGGGCTGCGGATTAGTACTTAATCACGTCCCTGTCGCCCCTTATCGGGGAGGGGTAGTTGGCAAAAAAACGAGGGAATCCCCCGGCGCACGCAAAGGTGCGTCGAAGGGCCGCTGAGAAAAAATTCCAGCCAGACCCGTAAAAAAGGAGGAGGTCTGGACCGAGCCGAGAAGCTGGTCGTCGTGGTTTTTGCTTAATCCCGCGTAACGAGAGGGGAAAATTAATATCGCCCTTTACGCTCGACCCTCTCGCGGGCCACCGATTTTCTTACGTCGTTAAAACCTCGTTGGCGACTTTTTTTCCGGACATCGGGACCTTCGACGCGACTTCGAAGATTTTTAGGCGTCTATACAGGTTTTTCGCGTGAAATTTATTCTTTTCCAAGACGAATGCACTCGTTTTCCCAGTAGAATTCACATTTTTTCGAGTAGAATTCCATTTGCAAATTTTAACCGTTTGAGTGCCGAAGAATTTTCTTATATATTATATGCTAAAAGTGCGGAATGAAATGCGTAGTAATTTCTTCTGGAGAACGATAGAAATGGTTATGATTAACACTAATTGTTATGTACCAAGTAATTTTTACCAACAAAAGTATTTCTTATTCTCATTTATTACAAGAACGTTTTGCTGCACAAATTCCATGAATTCCTTTTTTACATATAGCGCAAATTAAGTTGGATCGTTTAAGTCCATTATCATTTATAGATGCGAAAATTATACTAACCAACAGCAGCGGTTAATAATCAATTTGCGTAACCCGTGTAAAATTGTAACCTCAAACGGCTGATAATAAATTTATCTCGCGAAAGATCGAATTCCACTTGGAAAAGCGCGATTTTGTTTGGCCAAAGGATGGATCTCACGCGAACAACCTGTAGACGATCGTCTCGAAGATTATCCGCCCGGCGGATCCGTTTTTACTGGAAACTCATCGATAATGCGAGCGTGGCTGCGATGAAGCGGACGCGAATTAATTACGACACCTCTGTTCTCGGTGCATTACATGGTTCTATTCGCGCTCGCGTGATCTTTACGAGGGATTTTGCGAGAAACTTTCAGCGTAGTCATTCGAGCGCAAAGGGTTAATGAAACGTTAATCAAAACCTTAATGAGCCCTTTGCGATCGTACATCCGATCTCAGCCGCTGAGACGGAACGATATCGAGGGTAATTTATCAGGCTCTATCCGTTTTATTAAGACTTTATCACCGTGATAAATTATCTCGAGCAACCGTATTATAGTTCTATCGTAATTGGAAAAATGTGGACTCCCTTATGAACCGGTCTCTCCTCTAGGCGCGGTGTTTAATTAATGAATTAAACTCTGGGCCAAAGCGAGGCTGAAACGAATCCGCTGAAAATAAAGCCAAGGAAAATCTCTCGCTAATATTCGGCCAGATAATTAATCGTGAATTAGGAATTACGATGAAACCCTGGATTTCGTTTCCAGCGCCGCGATTTTCCTACTGATGGATAAACGTCGCGATGTTAATGTAACCCGGGTAATAATCTCAGGTTAATGTGTCCGGCGATAAGCCTAGCGATAAGCCTGCTAGCAATAAGAGTCATACCTACACGTAGAAATATACAGCCAGTGATAATATAGAGACTCTTAAGGCTCTCCGAAACAGAGAGGTCAGCTTTTTGCGAGCAGATTTAGCGCCGAGCCCCGACTCTGGCGAATTTTACAGCCCGCCATAAATTCGGCCCGCGAACCAACCGTTCCTCGTCTCGCGCTTTTCCGCCTGCAGCTTTTTCCCCGAATTTAGCAAAGAAAAAGCGCGCCTCGCGTAATTCCCCGCAGTTTTTACATCGATCAGCCAAATCTATCGCGACTGTTATTCTTAATTATAAAACCGGTTTTCTTTATCCACTGCCATACGATACTTCAAGCACGTGGTTACGTTTGAAAGTAAATTTCGAAGCGGTTGGTTGCAAGTAAAATTCCATGGATAGAATATCGCGTGAAACTTTGAAAGACGTAATAAAAGGGTCTTTGGAATATTGGGAATAACGATTATTCATCGTATACGGAGATTCTCCGTTCGTAATGGCGAAAGGGTTAAGCGGCAGACCGATGGAAAATCGCGCGATGCAAGAAACGCGCCGGATGCGAGGAATCGAGAAGCCCCTCACCGTAGCAGAACCGCATTCCCATCGAGGATTGCATTTACGACTTCCGCGCGTACGTTCCGGACATGCAAATCGGCAAGTTCCACCTGCAACGCCCACGAAACTCTCGTTCCTCGAAGCGGGCGCGCCGATATCGCCGCCTTCGAATAATCCGCGCGAGATTATCAGAGGAAAGCGGAGCCGAAAGGAGCGCTTTCGAGGTCTACGCTCGAAATCACACCTCCTGTTATTTCCATATGATCCGCGCATGCCAGGGTTTCCCAAATTTCTTCTGGAATAAAACACTTTGCGAATCACGAAATTTTTATGGAATTAGCTTATTTGTGTCGAAGTTAAATGGCATTAGCCAGTGGCTGTTGATCTTGGATATTATACGATGGACGGGAGGCAGAAAGCCAAACAGCGGTTTGGCACGATTTTTTGACTCGATCGCGAATCATCTTCAGGTGTATTAAATTAAAATTGGAAAATATATGAAATTCTAGTATATTAAATTAAAATTATTTATATACGATATAATAATATAGTGTGTTATATATTTATAATATAACAAGTATATGTTATAATTATTATATAGTACATTATTAAATGGAATGGAAAATGGAATTGAAAAAATAACACCTGAAATCACCTGGATATAGAAAATGAAGTTCGTAACCGAGTCGTAACTTTGTACCAAAGCGCCAGTTGGTCCTTTGCCTCCCATCCATCGCATTTAATTTGGATACATATATAACAACGAGCAAGAAAATAATCAGGAGTAATACGTCTCTCTTAGCTTATTTTTTTGATGAATTAATTCCTACTAAAATGAAAATTCTTTAAAAATCATAAAAATCGTTGAAGAGTGCATCAATCCTCGTCTTTCGATATGAAACAGAAGACCATTAAATATATTGCAGTATCGTATCTTTAAATATTCTATTTTTAAATGTGTTGTAATAAATTTTTCTTTCTTTTCAAATCGTTGCAAAACACCTGTTCAGGTTCAGCGAAACACTGGTGTTCCAAACGTGCTTTGGGAAACCCTGGTATATGATATATGCGATCCGATGGCCGGAATATCCCATCCTGGGCGTAACCGGAGTCCTCCGGATTCCTGGGGAATTTATAACAGGCGGCATTCGAAATCAGCAGCGCGAGGCGCGGGGCTTAACCCTAGAGATGGCGGAAGGTCATTGGGAGCAAGGGTGAATATTTTGGCGACGCCACTGAATTTGATGTCCCGCGAAAATTATGCGAAGTGCTCCGGGGAAAATCCCTGGAACTCTTTCATATATGGAAGAATACCAAATGAGCGACGATGACAAAGTAATGATGTGGTGGAAACTGGCGCGTTGGTTTATCGACCCGGAAGAATGAGATGCGATTTAAGTAGGTGCGAATGCAAATCCTCCGACTGTTTATTGCGAAAGAAGAAGTTTTGTCGCGTTTCTATACGAAAAACTCTAGCAAAGAATATATACGCTACGTGCGTGAGGCGACTATTTAATCAAATTCGTTATAATTGCGGTGTTTTTATCAGGAATAAAAAGAAGACTGGGACTGATTTCACTTTTAATTGGATTTTTCATCGTACAATTCTGATTTTGACCATACAACGCCTTCGATTTTGGATCAAGAACGATGCATGATTCTTTATCTAAACCGACACCTGCCCGCATCCTTTATATTTCAATTCTCCGTCTGGTCTCCTGGAGTTAGAATTCCAGTCGACCATATCGACATTTTCGAGTGGAATACTAATAATCTTGGCCACTGGTGTGTAGCTCGAATAATTAAATCGAATAATCGAATAATCGAATAATTAAATTAAACGGTTACCGAATTATCGATCAAACGAAGTTGATATTGGAAAAATTGTAAAGTTTCAGGCGGCAGATTCACTTTTATTATTATCAGCCAACGTCGAGGATGGAGCGGAGTCATTAGCGTACAGCGCGAAACGTCTTCTCCAAATGGCATAATTGCATAATCCCCGGCTTACTTAATCCCTAATTGCTTAATCCTGGATTAAGCAGGAAACTCCGGAGTTGGAAATTGATTGAACACGCCGCTGGACTCCGCGATTGTTTTAAGCCCCGCGAAAACCATCCGGATGGATGGATGGGCGGATGGAAGACGCATCGGGAGACTCGAGCCCTCTAAGTCGATTGATATTTCATCTCTTCTCGATTAATCAGAAGGATCGATAAACCGTTGAAATTCTCTCCTCTTACGACTGCAATTAAATCTTACGCGAGGAATTTATTGGATCAACGTCCAAAGTGAAGAATCGATCGATTTTTTTTTCAGAATTATACGTGCTTTTATCGAAATTCTATCTTGTGGATTTCGGTTATTAATATTGATAATAAAGATATTCGAACGATTGCACGAGCCATTGGCGATTAATATCGATCCAAGCTCTGAATTCCGTAAGGAATATTTCGGCAATTTATTTATCAGTAATTTCAGTAATTTATATATAATTATTTCTATCCCAGAGTCACTATCTCCTCTCGTAACTTTCTTAAGGTTTAAAAACACTCACGAATTCAAATGAAATTAACATTGGAAATTAATGACGCGTAAATCAGTAAATTAAGCCATATTGGCCAGACCAGGATTCTTTAAGATCACTTCAACGATCACACCAATCACTTACCATGTTACCAACAGATCAGAGAGCTCGCTCAAACCAATCGCCTCTGTAGTTTACCTCGAAGAACACCAAAGTACAGGAATTCCTCGCTACACACCAGGAGCACGTTTCTCGACGTAGAATCGACAGTCGGGATGGATACATCGAAAGCAAAAAAGGAGCATCCGGAAGCTCAGGATGGCGACGAGGAACGGGACTCGAGATTGTTCGCGCCCGATGAATGTGCAGAAACCGCGAATTTCGACGTGGCGGGGGCATGAAAAATTCCTGGCCGCCTGTCTTCGCCGAATGACATGCCCGAGGGATGATTATAACTCGCTGGAGTCCTGCCAAAAATCGTCCCAAGGCTCGGCCACCTCGTCGATAGCCTTTCGCGCGATACGAGGCGCTTCGTGGCACCGGCGAAAGATAATTAAACTAACAATGTCGCCAGCCCCCTTTTCTCTTTGTCCCCGATCCGGTTTAATGACGGGGCCAAAAATTTATTTTACGCCCAACGAGTAACCTCCTTTCCTCCCTCCTTCGATCGCGCTGCTCTCTTCGCTCCGGCCTCTAATAGCGTAATATAATCCATCGATGCGAATAATCGCGAGGATGTGGATTGGTGGGTGAATCGAGTGAAATGGACACGCTGCGGATGATGGAGTTTTGATCAATGGTATGATATAGCTGATGTATCATTATTTGATTAATCTATATATATATGTATATTTGTTCCTGTTTTTCAAGGATCATTCCCGGCAGTTACACGACTGAGAGTAGAAATTTATCAGTGATCTTATATCGGGTAGGTAATAAAAATAATAGAAATATAAAATAATAATAATATGATAATATAAATATTTTTATTATAAATATTAAATATATTCGCCACTGGTCTGTGGATAAGATTATTTGGATGTTACTCGTTTTTTTTTCATATATAAGAGATCGTGAAAAAAAATTGGGGCTTTCGAGTAACTGGACCGGGAATTATTCTATTCAGAATATAAATAATTCTACTCTTTGTGTCTGTGCATAATTAGCGATTAAAAAGTTTTCGATGGCATTTAACCTTAAACCTACCAGCCACTTTCTGGGTATATTTATGTATACCAGGTACATCCTTAAAGAAAAACACTATTAAGAGATATTTTTTTATAAAATATGGATATAAAATCATCAAAAAGTACTCTCTTGGTAAGTACAGCGATTTTTTTTTTAAATAAAAGACTATTTTGACCACTCTGGTAGGTTCAGTGTTAATATGATGCGATTAATCAACGGTGCAAAACTCTCGATTAAAACAGTGGTACTATGATTGGTGTGTATCTAACTTCTGAGAACACGCTCCTGTGAATCGCCAACCCCCGAAAGGGGGTGGCTTTCTTACGCGCAGTGCCATCTACGTGAGCTTACAAAACCGGTGTCGAGGTTTTTATCATGAGTCGACAGTTTGTCGCAGCGGCAGAGACGTTATCGGCTACTTACGGGGTGGTTTTAGTTGTTTCAACCCTCCGAAAGGTGGCGGCACGAATGCCAGATGGATGATGGCCGGTTCTCAACCGGCACAAACGACATTCGACTTTTTTACACGCTCCTTTGGTTGTTTGTATTTTATATATTTTATAATTCGTGCCTTCTAATTAAATTATCTGCCTGAGTTTTGACGATTTCACGCTTATGTGAATTTTCAATATACCAAAAGCACGTTTTACTTCTTCATAGTAATTGTTGAACAGTGATTTTTTTAGAATTCGAGCAATTTTTGCTGTCTTATCGCTTTTTTTTTATATAATATTTATGTAATTTTAGTTAATTACTACCCTTATAATTACGCCTATGACAAATGAGACAGTTCATATACATTCGTGTATCGGACGGACTATATTTTCGTGGATTCAGAAATTCCTTTGGCATTCGTCGGATCTGCATTGGTGATCCTCATCTTGGCGCTTGTTTTCCATTCGCTATCAAAGTCAGAGACATTTTTGGAACGACATTTTTGTTCCCTCATCTCGCTTCGGGATCTCGAGCAGTGAAAGGCGAAGTGGCAAAAAGAGGGGCCAAAAAAGCGCAGAAATCTGGATGGCACAAAAGGTCCGATGGAAAAAATGTAGAAAAAGCGTAACGAGGCAGAACTCGGTGAACAAAGCCCGTAGAAACGTCACACATTTGCGCGCGAGAAGATTCGACCAGGGAAAAACTAATCTCACGATCGAGCAATTGGACCACGAACTTTATCCTCGCTCTTCCAAACGGTCGCGAGAAAAAACAATTCGTCATATCATATTTATATATACATATACATATACATATACATATACATATACATATATATATATATATACAAATTATTAAATTTATATATTAAATCGAATCGAAGATAAAGTTCGTAAAAAGCCGATTAAAGTCGTTGAGTAAAGACATTTATTCTCGTGGCATGAAAAGCTCTATTTTAACCAAACTTCTGTGTCACTAAATACCTTCTTCACGACAACAACAACAATAAAATCGGTGTTCATACTGAAGTAGTGCATCGAGCCAACAGACGATTGCTAGAACTTCAACTGGAATCAGACTTCAGACGCGCCTAAGGAGAATTTTCAGGAATTCCAGGAAAAGAAGGAGGAGCGCACGCTCTCGCGATAAACTCTAAGGTTATTCCTGACGACCCCATTGTCTGATAAACGGACAAAGACAAGGAACTCTTTGCGGCGGCGCACTATGTCAAGCTTCCTGTCCCTCTGGAATTCGCATTCACCCTTTCGCTACGCTAGGAACAACGGACAGCTCGAATGAATGTACGGATGAGAAGAGAATGATAACAACGACGCACATTTATCTGCCTTCGTGGCAGACGTGGCAAATCCGTTTTGAAATTAAATTTCCCGTCGCAACGCGCTCGAAACAATAAAAAAGAAAGCATCGCGATTTGCGAGCCGCTCATTCGCTGATCGGCCGCTTGGAAGTTTCTCAATCGAACATCCGTTCTCCGTGACTGCGAGGAAAAATTGGAATTTACTTTGACGAGATACACTCGCTACTTTTGTTCTTATAGGGCGGGCCATCTACTGGTTTGTTTCTCTTAAATCTGTAATTTAATCTAAGATCTTTCTCTAAATCATTCTGGTTTTTCGTTCTTAAATCGAAGACTCCAACCTTCGTAATAATAAAAAAATTCTGTTGTAAATATCGATGTAGACTCGTTTTATAGCGTTTTTAAAGACAAACTTTTAAATGGCCCACCCTGTAATTAAGGAATTTAAGAACAAAGAGCGGCGCACAGTAGACTTCTGAATCGAGAGAAGATCAAGAGAAGGTCTCGATTCCGAGAGGTGGGAGTAGGAAGTGATTGGAGTAGGAAAGAACCCCAGCAGGGAATAATCCTGTGACTTCGTAAGGCCGGAACGACGTGTAAGGTTTTCCCCGAATCAATCGAGGGACGAGGCTGAAGGAACACGCGGTGTTTTTCTCAAGGGGCTGTGAAAGGACACACGCGGTTTTTCTTCCCCCTCGAAGTGTCGAGACGAATGGTGTTTTCCCCGATAAGATGTTTTCCTTGATGAGTCGAGGGAAGGTGCAGCGCGCGTCTCGAGGGGGCGAAAAGGAAGAGTCGTGTTCCCTCCAGGAGGCGGAAGGGTGCGCGAGGTGCTCGTCGAGGCGTGGAGGCAAAGGGAGTGGTGCGTTTCTCGAAGAGGTGCGAAGAAATACTGTGCTTTCCAGTTTGGACCCGGAAGACTCGAAAGTCTGTGGTCCTCGAAAGGATTTAACACTAGAACTACCAAACCAGTCAAGATGACTTCCTTTAAAAAATCTTTATATGATACTTTATACTTTATAACGATACTACTTTGTAGTACTTTATAAGTACTTTGTAAGGATGTATTTTTTGAGATTTTGCATGATCTTCATGCAATATTCGGATCATCATTTTGATCGACTGAAAATTCTTTTTACTCTCTCCTTTTTTTTTTTTTTAAAGATTTATGTGGTGTTCTAAATATGCCCAGAAAGTGGCAGGTAGTTCTAGTGTTAAGGAAACGCGGTGTCTTGTTCATCGAAGAAATATGAGAGAACTTGTTTCTTTTTTATAGAAGAGGGAAAGTAGACAAGAGGACACTCGGTGAATTCCTGAAAAGGATTAAGGGATACTTGATGTTTCCTGTATAAGGGAAAACAGCGGCCGTTGCATTCCCCGAGGAGGACGAAAGGACTTTCGAGCTCTTCTCTGAAGAGGACAAAAGGGCTTTCGGTTTCTTCCTCGAAGAGCGCCTAAGAAGTCTCGGTTTTTTTCTGCTCCAAGAAGAAAGTGGAAAGACTCTCGGTTTCTTCCGTGAAGAAAGCAGCGAGATTTTCAGTTCCTTCCATGGAGAAAATGAAAAAGACATTCGCTCTGCGATCGAAGAAGGCAAAGGTACGTTTCATTTCTTCCTCAAGGAAAACAGCAGAACTTTCGGTTTCTCCTCCGAAGAAGTCAAAAAATACCTTCTTTCTCTTCATCAACGAAGACAAAATTCCCTTCCTCAAAAAAAGACAGGGGTACGGACTAATAATCTCTAACAAGTCGAAGCTCACGTAAGAAAAAGAAAAGGGGAAAAACATTCGGTCTCTTCGATCGAAAAAGAAAGGAACTTTTCATTTCTTCCTCGAGGAAAACAGCGAGACCTCCAGTTTTTTCCATAATAAATCAAAAAGGACTTCTCTTCACCAACCAAGACAAAATTCCTTTCCTCAAAAAGGTTTGAGCTGATAATTTAACAGGTCGAGACCAGTAATAACCCTCTATGGTCCAAATCATATCCGCAAATTATACAACTCGCAAGGCATTTTGGGCTAATCGTCTTACAGGTCGACGCCTCTTAAATTAAATAAAAAATGCATTTACTTTAATATTCCAAGTACAACGATACTCAGCCACTGCCATCGATATCGTTATCGGTTATCTCAAGCACGATAACCAATAACGACATCGATGGCAGTGGCCGAATATCGTCGTACTTGAAATATAGGCTGGGCCATCTACTGGTTTGTTTTTCAATTATACGATATGGCGACACAGATGATGACCGATTTGCTCGAAATTCGAACAGCTGCTCAGTCTGCTATTCCGGATACTCCAACCTCCACGATCGAAAAAAAATTTCGTTTCCAATATCGATCTAGACTCATTTTACAGCCTCTTTTAAAAACAAACCTTCAAATGGCTTACCCTATATGAAAGTAAATGCCCTTTTTCTTAATTCAACAATCAAGACGTCGTCTTCTGCGAAAATAACTATCACTCACTAAAACATCCATATACTACCCTATGACCCAATACTCACGCGGTCCCATAGAGGATTAAAAACGACTACAAGAGAAAAAAAAAAAAAGAAAAAATGAGAAAAGAGAAGTGCATAAACTTATTCTTCCCAGTGATGCACAAGTAGATGACTCGTCGGTCCAGCCGCGGCTTACCTGTCGAAATTGCCTGATGCCACCATTGATCCGCAGCGAGTCGGCGGCGATGCCGGCTATTCCGTCGCCTGGCTCCCTCAGCTGCCGCAGGGAGGCGGCACTGGGGGCGGTGCCAGTGTGCAGGGGGCAACAGCATCCGGAACAGCAGCACGCGGAGGCTTCCGGCTGGGAGCTCTGCCTTATTATCCGCGCGCTGGGCGACGTGGTCACCAGGACCGGCGGCGGTGGGGCCTGGCAGGGGCAACAGTGATGCCCGCTCTTCACGCTTTCCCTGGAAAAAGCAACGGGAGAAGGAAGAGGGTTAGTTGAGCCTGGAAGAAGAAGACAAATTTTGGATGAAGGAATTGTTTCATCTTCTTCGCTCCTTTATTTCGATTTTTTTTTCTTTTTTTTGAGTATGGAGGTATTGAAGTGAGGAGTGTGTTTTTTTTATACGTTTTGGTTTACTGATGCACTTTGGAAGGTTTGTTAAGTGAGTATACTTATTGTTGATTGGTATATTTTAGTTAGTCAACACTTTTCCCACCACGACCGGTCAGTGATTGCTTTGAAAAGCAGTAGAACTTTGAAACGCGCTCACTTCTGACATTTTTCAAGATCTTCTTGCAGTCTACGGATCGATAAATTAATCTATCGACATTTTCCCTTCGTCCTCGCTTCCTTTAAGGATACATTTAGTACAGTTAAATATATCTTGAAAATGGTTAGTTGGAATGGTGTTAACGAAGGTTTGTTGGTACTTGGTTAATGATTAAAAAAGGGTGTTCTTTGCTTCGATGTCTCTGTGCCTAAAGAAGGATCGAAGTAAGGGCCTCAAGGTTATCGTCTCCACGATTTCTCCGTTAACGAAGTAGTGTTTAATTTTAATTGCCAGTGGAGTCGGTAGTGACGTGTAATTTTCAAGGTTTCCCTTGGGAAAATAAAGAGGAAGATAAGATCGTCGGTTGAAGTTGGTAAGTTGCTTAAAGGCACTTGGAGTTGAAGTTAAAGTTAGTTAGACGAAGGTTCCTTTAATGGGGTAATGTTTGGTAGGAGCTACGGTTCTGGCCACTCGTCGAGCTCTTCCCTGAAAAAGCAAAGGGAAAGAAGAAATCGTGCGCAAGGATAATTAATATATAATACTCGCGATAGAGGGAAGTTTCGTAAAAGGTTCCTTTTTGAACAAATTTTCCTTTCTCTCGCGCTGCGCGATGCGCGAAATTCTACCAAAGACAATCGACACTTTTTGGATCGACGCAGCGAATTTTTTTAACGACACGAAACCAAGTGGCGAAGTTACGATTCTGGGGGGGAAAAATTCGAGCATACGTCCAAGCTCGATATTGTCGTTTCTGAATTTATGAATCGGGAAACTCCGCAGTTTCATCCTTAAATAGCTTCAGAAACTATCGTCGGTGTGCGCCCAGATACCACGGGCGTATTCTCGTGTGCGTACACGGCTATTCAGGCGGTTCAACCGCTCCGTGAAAACCACAACCGCAGAGACTAATCCGGAGCCCACTATATCTTTAATGCAAATCCAGGTGCGGTATCTATTATTCAGCAGACGACGGAAGGGTATAACAAAGGAACGGGATATGCACGAAAAACTAGGTTTTGTTCGAGCCACGGAAAGTCAGATTTTCGCGTAAAAAATCCAATTTGGAATTCCCTTCGACAGCATTTTGAAACGCGTACAAAAATTCTTGAGAATGACCCTCGAAACATCGCCAACGTGGATCCAAAGAGTATATCTACAATAATCCAAGCGAACTCACGCTAACAGAAATCCAAAAAATCATCTCGAATACGTTTCGAAATAATTTCAGAAATTACAAAATATTCCACGATTTTCCAAGATAACGCGTCGAGATTCTTCGATTGATCCTCACTAAAATCCAAGAGTGGCGGTTCACAATCCACCTTAAACAGTAACTCCTGCAGTTCACGAACAAGTGATCTCAGCACTCGAAGACAGGTACCATTAAACTGCTGCAGTCGGTCATCTGCATCGAAATCATGGAAGATCCCAAAAAATACATCCTTATAAAGCACTACGATTTTTTAAAGAAACGACCGACCAGTCATCTTGACTGGCTTGGTAGTTCTAGTATTACTAAAAACAAAGAACAAAGATATAAAAATCTTTATTATATTCCTCTCCGGAGCTACACTCCGCAAAAAAAAATCCGTGAGTGGAAAACCGAACTGGCCAGGTCCTGAAAGGCTCAAAGCCGATCGCTTCGAACAAAGGTGAAGAGGCACGGCACGTGAACCGAGCCGGGCTCGATGAAAGTAACTCGATTTCCTCAGGAAGAATGCGCCTGGCCGTCCCTTTGTCCGCGGTGCCCTGAGCCAAGGGCCCTCGACTGGCGACGCTGGCGATCCGAAGAGGCTGTCTTCTCGAGATATCGTTAACGGCAGCAGCTTTGGTTATCGCCGGGGAAAAGCAGCCGCGCTAAATTCCTCCCCGATAATAACGCATTGCAAGCCACAAAGTCGGATTGTGCGGCTGGTAAATCCGATTCGCAACTCTTTCGATCGTATCGCGGATTCTGCAGCTCGCGATATCGTTCAAACACTCATGTGAATATTCTGGAAAGCCTTATTAATACTAGGACTACCAGCCACTTGCTGGATATATTTAGAACAATGCATACATCTTTAAAAATATGGGGAGAGTAGAAGGAAATTTTAGTGAATCAAAATGATGATCTAAATACTGCATGAGAATCATGGAAAATCTCAAAAAATACATCGTTATAAAGTACTACGATTTTTTAAAGAAACGACTGACCAGTTATTTTTACTGGTTTGGTAGTTCTAGTGTTAAATCGTGTTGCTCGTGGACCGATTTATTAATGGTACTTGTTAATGGTATTGTCAACAGATTTGTTGTTTCTTGATAGATGTTTTAGATCCGTCGGAGGATCTAATTCGGGGATTTATTTTACCTGCACTAGACGTGGGACTTTTTCAGGAGGATTTTAATGATTCGAGGGATATATTTGAAGTTTTCTAGACGCGGCACTTTTTCCAGAGGATTTTAACGACTTAAAGCAAGACCAGCCAAAAAGTGCCTTACGATCGTATACGAGGTGTGTTAAAAGAATAATTTGAATTACTTTTTGAACACACCTCGTCTTTTTTAAGTATCGCGTACTTCCATTTTTATTCCACGTTTATCATTATATACATATATTTTTAGAGTGATCAATAAAAGCAGCGATACAATTAGACCTGAATCACGATTTAGAGGCTTCGATTCGACCGAATACACCGCATTAATAATTCTATGCTTTTGCACCGGGCAAGCTTGCTTTTTCATCGATCATTCGACGGGGAATGGATAAACGCGAGAGCCGCAAAATTCGTTGGAAAAGTCTCCTCGTGCGCCGGATGGAAGATCAAGAGCCACCTCGAGCCCCGGCCTCGGCTGGTAACCTTTGTCGGCAGTTTTTCGTGCGCCGCAAACGCCGGGGAGAAAGTCAGGGGTAAACGGAGGTAAACTTGCCGAGTTGTGGCGGATAAAAACTCGAACTTTCACCTGGAAGTTCTTGAGGGAAATCTCGCCCATTACTTCTGCTTCTCGTCACGTGGCGCGGATATACGCCACTTCGAATTTTCCACCTCGCGTCTGGACTCCTGAGCCATTCGCGCGACTCTTCGCGTCGTTCTCCCTTTTTCTCCCTTTTCCCCTCAAATATATCTCCAAGCACGTTCCAGACATATCTCCAAATATACCCCGTGATTCGTACGCGCTTCAAATACATTTGGAATATATTTGGAAGTACGCCTTAACCCTTCCAAAACGAGCTTAGCGATCTATATCGAAGGTGGAGCGGATGGATCCGCGGCGAGATGAGATTCCTCTCCCCTGGGATCGAACGTCATCCGTGAGAGGCTTTAGCGCTTTATCCAGTGGGACCTCTGGGCCTCTCGCGAGCTCGACCTTTGACCCCGTGCAGAAGACCATCAGCCTCTCGCCCCTGGGACGAAAGTTCGAGGGTCGCCTCCAAGGGAGAAGAGCCTTTCGCGCGGGCGGAGAAAAAGGACGGAGCAACGTTCGGTTCTCGAGCGGCCTCGAGCGATTCTTGAAGGCAACCAAGCCTTTTGCTGATCACCATAGCCGGCTCTCGATCGTCCGGAAACGATCCTCGAGAGGAGCGCGCGTAAAACTGGGAAAATGCGGGGAAAAATGCGCCGCAAGACACTTTTATACTATCCGGATTTTACGGGGACATTTTTTGAGACGCTTTGAAACTCATAGCTCGTGGCACTGTTTCCACGAAGACACTACATTTCTCTTGTACAAATAAATGGTAATATTAGACGAATTGTTCTTAAGGTTTAAAATTTGTATTATAAGTATAGGTAATAATTGTATAATTAAAATTAGTATTACTCGCGTGTCATGAGTGTCTAATATCTAATCGTGATATTTCGAAGGGGGATGACACTGACCTAGAGGAATACTTGAAATTCCTTGCGAAAAAAAGCACGAATTCCTCTTATTATTTGGACGCACCTCGGACACGTCTGAGAAAAATCACGAATTATCCGCTGCTGCGAGGCTCCCTCGGTTATTCTTCCCGCATCAGGACATATACGCGCGATGCGGGGAATTTTAACAATTCCATTCCCCATTGCACCAGCCGTCACCGTGAAAATTTAACAAGCAGGGAAACACGCGCTTCCGGTTTCTGCCTTAAACCATACCATCCGCGATCCTCCAGAGGGCCAGAGGCGTGCAATTTCAAAAGTTCGTGCGCGAGGGATACGCTTGCGCCTTTTTTCTCCCTTTCCCTCCTTCACTTCTCTCCCCCCTCTCCCCCTACTTTCCACCCCCACAGAAATGCATCTCCGCGGGTTATTTTCCCGCTGAGTTTTTGCACGTCTCCTGGAAGTAACGAAGTTCGAGCTGGAATTTCCTTTCGACGAAATAAGGCGAGGCCGCGAATGGAGTAAATAAATAAGGCGAGCCGAGAGACGCGGTGTCGTAAATAAGCCAAGGAGGCGGGGGCTGAATTGATGAGATCGTCGGGGGTGGAAGGGGGCGAGAAGGTATCGAGGATATACGGGTATTCGAATCCATTTCGAAATGGGCGCCCACGTTTTGCGTGCATTAGCGACTTTACGCGCTGATGTATGGGGGATTTTGGATACCTGGGGGAATGTGGAACTTGTTCGATGCGAGGATGGATGAATATTTTAAAGAGTGTTTAACACTGGAACTGCCAGTCACTCTCTGGGCATATTTAGAAGACCAAATACATCTTTAAGAAAAGGGGGAGAGTAAAGGAAAATTGTAGTAAATTAAAATGGTCATCTAAATATTGCATGAGAATCATGGAAAATCTCGAAAAATACATCTTTATAATGCGCTACGATTTTTTAAAGAAACGACTGACCAGTCATTTTGACTGGTTTGGTAGTTCTAGTGTTAAAGAGTATCTTGGTAATATTAATAAAGCATCTTTACTTATGATTACGAGTCGTTGGATAATAAAATACCCTCTCTTATGAACACGAGTCGCTGACTACTAAAACATCCTCACTTATGAACACGTGTCACTGGTTAATAAAACATTCTCTTTTACGAGCACAAGTGGCTGGCTAATAAAGCATCCTGACTGATGAACACGAGTCGAAGAAACACTCGAACCCAAGCACGATTCGAATGAAATCCCAGCAATACGGAAAGTAGGAATGACAGCGTCGAAACGATGCGAGGGAGAACGATCGTCGAGGCTTAAATCAGGAGCGATTAGGCGGGCTTAAGCCTCGTGCAATTTCTGGAGAAAGCAGTCTGGTGCCTCCGGGAGCCCCGGATCGAATAGACTCGTTTTAAATCCACGTAAACGTCCCTGTCCTATCCGTAGATTCGCCCGGTTATCGCCTTTATACGAGGCCAATGGAAATTCGAGCGACGGCAAATGCATCGTATCTCTCCGCCTCAGAACTGCCAACGTAACCTTCTTCGAGCGGAACAGAACGCGAGAATCGAAGCGGAATTTAAAACGGAGTTTTATCCACGAAACATGCTTGCTTTGAATCGTTAATCGTATGTATGTATGTATGTATGTTATGTTTATAGCGGCATCGATTACTGAGACCATTAGCCGCACGTTAATCGTGGATTATTTATCGATAAACGTAATTCTTGTAATCGCCTCTGGACTCAAGTAACTTGAAGAAATTTAGTGCTTTGGCAGATCTTCAAAACAGAAACAGCGATAAGACTCTTTAGTCTTTTAAACCAGGATTGTTACTATAATATAATATTATATTGTCCCAAAAGTGTCTTTTGCAATCTGCAAGCAGCTGATTCATCCCACAATCTTTCCATATACACTTCACCTAACCTGTGAAATGTTGCGGTCTTTATCTTCGCTCTTCCTCTAGTTATAAACATAACCCAATAAAACGATATGAAACAAAAGAGGTTGCGCGTCCATTGTTTCCTTTCAAGACGAAAGAAACTTCGCGCACAACTCAGTGTCATCCCTTGGCAAATGAGAATTTCACTCTAAAGGAAGTAACGGATCGCTCGGCCGAGGACGTTTGAAATTAATTATACTCCCCAGATACCATTAGATTTCGCGGTTATAAATTCGATGGAAGAAAGTAGCGCGTCGGGTGATAAATCCCTTTATCCCTGAAGATGAAAAATGCACGTGTCTTTATTCTCGCATTGCCCTTCCGCCATTCGGCGGAGAACGGTTCCCAAGGCAGCAGCCGGAGTTTCGGGGATATCAATTCCGTGAACGACAGCCTCCTCGAATACCCTTTTAATCCTCCGCTAACTCCACGCTCGCCTCGCTTTGTTCCACCTTGCTTCCCGGTTGTAATTCGTGGATTTAGCCCGAGGGGATGCTTTATCGTACCATCTCGCGGCACGATCCACCGCTGTCTTATCATCCGTGACGTCATCGCCGCGGCAGGACAGCTTTTTAGAGCGGCACAAAGCGCCAGAGGTTGTGCCAGCGAGAAAATAGCTCGCGCTCCTGACAACGGCCGTTGGGGAAAGCGTGGAAGCCGCTGAAGCTCGGGATGGATTCGAAAACAAGGTCGCGGCTTAGCGCCACGCGCTAACCGCCCAAATCTCGTGTCTTCTGAACGCGACCGGAGAGTTTTTACGCTCCAGACCCGAGTGTCGTCACGAAACGAGATCGATGTAATCCTTTAATGCTCCTTGCGGGTTAAGAAGGTTTTTTTTGATGTCCTCATACTGAGTTTCGTGGTTGGTTAGATGTGTAGAGGTGTGCGGGATTTATACAAGGATACGAGTATCCCAATTTTATTAAGAAACTTCGCACGTGATTGTCTATACATTTCTCAGGATTACATTGTTTTTTGAACTGCGGTTATGATGTAATATCGTAGCTGCGAGTATGAGAAATTTATGTTTATAATTATGGCTTGGTGCAAGTGGAGAAGTGTGTATATATTCAGAAATCTTTTTTTTTTAAATTCATTTTTTAGCACTGACTGCTAAGGTCGTTTGGCCTACTGTTTAAGGTGGCTTCCGAGCCACCAGAGCTAAGGTATACATATCACATAGAAAAACCAGAGGTGATGTGCGAATCTAGGTCTGCCACGTGACAGTCTGAGCCTCTATCCACTACACCACCGTAGCTCAAAAATATTCTAATTGGAAATAAAAGGAAAAAATATGGGATACAAAGTAAAAGAAGTATATCTCGTCTTGCTAGAGTTCCAGAAGGTCTTCATTCGCATTTCGGCGATCGACTAATTATTCCTGACCGTCCGCAACGGCTAATTCTTCTTAATCCCCGTCGGATGGAGGATTAAGGAGGCCTGCTATTTAATCAGGGGCGCACGTGTCCGGAGGAAACGTGCCGCCTTAAACGCGACGGATAACCGCGGCCCCAGTCACGTTGCATTCGATTTCCAGAACTTGGGCAACGCCACCGCCGCGCCGCTTAAACTTCATTCGTCGTGTTAATCCAAAGTTTCGACGCGCCAAACGTCCGGTAGAGACCATCGGGCATAAACTTCGTATTAGGTTCAAAGCTCGAATCAGCGATCTTCCCAGGGGGTAGAATGATTATACATATACTAAAAAAAATAAATGTAGATATAGATCGCGACTGAAAATCGAATCACTGATGATATTTAATATCACACAAAAGATCCTGAAGATTAAAATATTCCTGAGACAATAATATACTTTGGATACGAGACACAGTACAATATTTACTATAACAGCGTATTTATCTACTCGTTTTCTTCTCATCCTGAAATATCGCGAGGTCCCAAAGTTCGATTGCGAGGGAATTTACGTTTATCCCCTCGCACCTTGTCTTCCTCCTAGGAGGCAAACTCCGCTCTTTACGCGAGCGCTCGATTTCGCCTCGATTTCCGCCCTGGGAACCAAGCCATGTAGGGCGTCTGTAAATGATTTCGCGCGTTTAAACGGAAAGTAGCTGCGCCAATGTCTAAGTCGTCGACGCGAGGACTGCTAAGCCGATCTCTAAGGGCGAATTTGGGAGCAGGAAAACGGGCCGCCTGCGGATTATCCGGTTGCGCGCCATTGATAAACAATAGTTGGAGTTTCCTCTCCGCCAACATCCGCCTTCGGACGCATCCAGGTACCGCGATGTGGGCAACGGGTCGCCAAGGCTCAAACTTCGATCGGAATTCGGTTCCTGGAACAGCTGGGTCAATACAATTGGCTCGGCTGTTAGGTTCCATCTGTGCATATTGATGATTTTGCGAGGGGCACGCGTAAGAAAATACGAATGTGAGAATTCGGAGAAGATAGAAGCATCGTTTATCCTGCCTCGCGTGGATGTCGGTTATAAGAACGTAGATTTTATTTTCTGTGATTGATCAAAGCCTTAATGGTCGATAAATGAGTAAAGTTTTGTTCGAGGAATTTATATTTAGTACTGAAGGGAATACTTGTTCTTTCATTACACAAAAATTTGTGCAAACTATCTTGACATTGTACTGTAATACGAAACGAAATAAAGAACGTTTAGAAATTGCGCCTTGAACATCGTGCCTTGCAAAAATACTCCCGACTGTGGAACGTGAAAAGGAACGATACGATCAGCATTATTCTATGAATCGACATAAAATTTCTCCACCAAGTGCGAATGCGAATCGAGAAAGTCAGACGCGTGGAATAAGGAGATAAGAAGCACGGGGGGGCGAAAGGAATGTTAAAGCAATAAACCAGGGAATATCGCGAATGTCAAGTTACAAGCATCAAATTTGCGATAGAGCGAAACCGTGTTATACAGGAACCGTGTTGTAGAGGAGTCGGACGTATTTGAATATCGATTGCGCGCCAGTCGGCGGATATAATGGGCAATGATGTATGTGCCAACGAGGCAGCGTGTTGGAGAGCGATGCAAATACGCTATTTAATATGCGCGAGCCGGCAAATCGAAATAAAAACTTGGGCTACACCCACGCACACACACATGTACGTCTCCAGCATCGCCCAAGGTGTGTGTCGACATTTCACTTTGTAATTCCGTCTCGCCAGGGTTTCACGACAACGGATTCTATCTCGGCCCTTCGATGTTAATTACCCGCTGGAAGTGCGTTGTTTTACACGCGATAGTATGCGCGTGCGTTGCTTTTGAAGAGAAAGTACACGCGTGGGTTGCTTAAAAAGAGAAAGTACACGCGTGCGTTGTTTAAGAAGAGAAAGTACACGCGTGCGTTGTTTTACACGCGAAAGTATACGCGTGCGTTGCTTTAGAAGAGAAAGTACACGCGTGCGTTGCTTTACACGTGAAAGTACACGCGTGCCTCACTTTACGCGCGATAGTATACGCGTGCCTTATTTAACACGCAGAAGTATACGCGTGCGTTGCTTTACACGCGAAAGTACACGCGTGCCTCACATTACACGCGATAGTATACGCGTGCATTGCTTTACACGCAAAACTATACGCGTGCGTTGTTTTACAAGCAAAAGTATATGCGTGCGTTAGTTTACACGCGAAAATATACGCGTGCATTGCTTTACACGCGAAAGTGCACGCGTGCGTCGCTTTACACGCGAAAGTATACGCGTATCTTATTTTACACGAGGAAGTATACGCATATCTTACTTCACGCGTCAAGGTAGACGCGTCCCTTACTTCGCACGAGACAGTATACGCGTACCTTTCTTTACACAAGAAAGTATACGAGTGCAATATTCGTCGTACGTTTCTCGCGAGCGGAAAGTTGGAGGTAAAGTGGCTAAGCTCGTAACCGGACCGCGAGTTTCGTCTTCGAAAGTAGGAAGCTGTCCCTCCATACCTTCGCGGTTCTCACGTGACTTTGAGCTTTTCTCGGACTGACCCACCTTCGAATGCCAAATCGATAATCTTCGTGGTCGACAGTTGGACAGTTGGTTCTTTACCCGTTTCTGACGTAGGAGTCTCAAAGTTCAGTCGCGATTTATCCTTGGCACGCTTGATTTTAAAAAACGGATTTAATCTCGGGACGAGTTATATTCGTATAGCCATCGATCTCGATGAGAATCTTCCAATGAAGAATTCCAGAAAGTCACCTGATCCCACGAAAGAAGTATTTAAGGACTCAATCTCAATTTCTATATTTAACATGAACATCTTTATCCTCTCTCTCTCTCACTCTCTTCGTTTCTGAGACTCGAATTTTCTCGTGGAAATTCGAGCTCCTATCCGCAGCAACATCCAGCTCCCGATACCTAAATTCCCTACATCCCTAATAACAACAATAACGAGATCACTTCACCTCGAGATCCTCCTCGCGCTCCATCCATTACACCACCTCTTATCATCTAAATTTCCCACACCTCCAACAGAAACAACGCGGATAGAGCGGCGCCTATCTACAATGGCATAATGGATAGAGGTGCGAACTTCCGTATTGCCGAGCACTCGAGGTTCCCAGCCCCTCCCCCATCAGACCTGATCAATCCTCCGCTGAACACGGCGAGAAATCGAATGCTATAAACTTCCTACGAGGAGCACGAACAAAATGCGCATAGGTTACAAGATAAGAAAACGCACGCAAGTTGTGCACACAAATGAAGAGACGAGAGAATGAAAAGTTCATCGTGGGAAAGCGCGGATGCGCGCTTCGACGCGCTACAAAAGCGGGGGAAAACAAGAAAAAAAACGAGAAGATCACCCTCCAAAAAACACGAATTCACTCTAAAACGCTACAAAAACAACGGCAAAAAAAAAACACAAGAACCATCAAAAACCACGAATCCATGACGCGCCACAAAAAACGATGAAAAAAAAGAAAGAAGAAGAAGAAGTAAAAAAAAACAAACAAACAAAAAATCCAAAGAAACAGCAGTCATCGCTTCTTCCCTCGCGAGAGCAAGTCGGCAGAGGAGGGAAACAAAAGAGGAATGAATAAAAAACAAACATCGCGCTCCAAGGAACACCTTCTAAGCCCACCTGGAGACGCTGCGCGCCAGGTAGAGCGCCGAGGAGGGCGCCAGGGAGTCCCTCCTGTCGCATCGGCACCTGTACTGATGCGCGGAGGCCTGCCTCTGCCTGTAGGTCGGCTGGGACTGCACCTGCTGCTGCACCTGGGGCTCGGCGTCCAGCCTGCAGTGCAGCTCGATGTCCGGTACCGATCTGGTCGCCGGGTCTTCGGTGGTGCCGCTCTCCTCGGAGCCGCCGAGTCCCGACACGGACAGTTGCGGCGAGGCGACCAGGAAGGTCGCCCTATCCTGCCGCGTGAGCACCGGCTTGCCCTGAGACGCGGCGGCAACCACGACTGGCGGCGGTGGCGCCCTGCTCAGCAGGGCGGCCGTCTCCTCGTTGCTACCGTAATCGGTACCGTTCCCAGCCTCCTGAGAGCCGGCGTTGCCGTTCGAGTTCATCTTGGGCCCGGTTAGTGAACCGTCGCCTCACGTGGCCATGTCCTGAAACCAGGAAGAGGACTCCGGTTAAGGTTGATTGGGTTAATATGGGAGTATAAGGGGATTGTTGAGGGTTTGGAATGAGTTAAGAGTGTTAGTGAACCGTCGCCTCACGTGGCCATGTCCTGAAACCAGGAAGAGGACTCCTGTTAAGGTTGATTGGGTTAATATGGGAGTATAAGGGGATTGTTGAGGGTTTGGAATGAGTTAAGAGTGTTAGTGAACCGTCGCCTCACGTTTTTTTTTTGAGGACTCCGGTTAAGGTTGATTGGGTTAATGTGGGAGTGCAAGGGGATTGTTGAGGGTTTGGAATGAGTGAAGAGTGTTAGTGAACCGTAGCCTCACGTGGCCATGTCCTGAAACCAGGAAGAGGACTCCGGTTAAGGTTGATTGGGTTAATGTGGGAGTGCAAGGGGATTGTTGAGGGTTTGGAATGAGTGAAGAGTGTTAGTGAACCGTCGCCTCACGTGGCCATGTCCTGAAACCAGGAAGAGGACTCCGGTTAAGGTTGATTGGGTTAATATGGGAGTATAAGGGGATTGTTGAGGGTTTGGAATGAGTGAAGAGTGTTAGTGAACCGTCGCCTCACGTGGCCCTGAAACCAGGAAGAGGACTCCGGTTAAGGTTGATTGGGTTAATATGGGAGTATAAGGGGATTGTTGAGGGTTTGGAATGAGTGAAGAGTGTTAGTGAACCGTCGCCTCACGTGGCTATGTTCTGAAACCAGGAAAAAGACTCCTGTTAAGGCTGGTTGGGTTAATTTGGGGAGTGCAAGGGGATTGTTGAGGGTTTGGAATGAGTGAAGAGTGTTGAATGTGAGTAATAAGGATATATTGTCCCAAATTGTGTTTTGTTATTTGAGGATAGTTATCTTAAAAGGGGATAGTCGCTTTATTTGATAGTATGTAGAACGTGAAACCTGATTTGTTGAATATTTGACTGTTTATCCTCAAGTCGTCTTATAGTTATATGTATTGTATAATTTAATGAAATGATACGAAACGAATGTGTTGTGTAGGATTACTTCTTTATGGAACGGAAAGAACTTTTGGGATAACTTGATATGTATTAGTTCCTTAATCTCTTTTTGCTCGACAGATTGACAGATCAGATATTTCGGTCGTTGTGGATAGTATAATTTAAGTTGGGACGGAGAGAAATAAATCCAAAAGTTTTTACGAGCTATATATACTCATTATTATATAAACATGTATCTAAAGTTGAGATAAGAATTCATAAATCTTGTTTATCCTTCATAATCCGGAGAAAACAATCAGATACCAGGATATCTGCATCAAAACTCTTATCATATAATCTCATATTAAGATCGTCTTAAGCAATAGATCCTCAATAACCGTGGAACGCGCCGACTATGAATTAAAGAAAAACAACCGCTTTAAGTCTAAGCATCCCCGTAACGCGAGCGATGACTCGAGGAGGAAGCCTTACTCTTCCCTGAGACAATCTCTTCGCCTTTCCAGAACGAGGCTTCCCTTAGCACCGCCGTGAAAACCTCTTTCCCGCGCACATTCTGTTTACAATATTGTCACGACGAAGCCGTACGCATTGGGCGCGTGACACGCGTTGCCCGAAAGCGCCCCGTCCCTTTTCTCCACCTCCCAATCCCATCACGGAAATAGGCGCCTGTATATTTGCGCAAGTGCTCGAAGCTTATTTCCGAGACTTTCTGGCAAAGAGGGCGTCGAATTGGACGCAGTAAACCAGAATTCCTCGAATGCGGGACGTTTTTCTCCCTGTTTTCTGCCTCCTCCCGCTGGTCAACCAGCACGAGACTCGTTTCTTCTTTTGCTTTTTCTTTTTTTTCCCTCCAGGTTTTTTTCAGCTACTTATCCAAGGTTCTTTTTTTCGCCGTTCTTTCGTGTATCTTTCGAGCACACCTCGGGAAACGCTCAAGGGCGCATTGCTTAGCGAACGAAAATGGCTTTGGTGCTCACAAAGGAGGCGGCACGTGCGCCTGGATTCAATTTGTTTGGAAAATTATGCATTTTCGGTGCGCACGATAAAAGGGAGCTTTGTGCTGATAGGACGCTATCTCCCTTTTGGCGCTCGCTACTGGCACGGAGGACGTGATTAAATGAAAATAATTCTCCCCTTAGCGTTATTCGAAAATCAATTTTGGAGTGGATGTGGGCGGGTATTGAGCTGAATGAACTCGAAATTTGTGTATGATAGTTAATTACATCAGGTATTCGAGAAGCGAATCTATTTTCTATGAGTGATTCAGGGGGTTTGATTATTATTGGTAATCGACTTCGTGATTATTGACTGGATTTTGCAGGAAGACGTGTTACTCCTGTACTTCTTGCTGGATAAAATAAGTGTATATCGATATTTAAAAAAAAATTCTTTTTATCGCGAAGCTTGGAGTCAGCTATTTAAGAATAAAAACCAGAACGATTTAAAGAAAGATTTTAGATTAAATTACAGATTTAAGAGAAACAAACCAGTAGATGGCCCACCCTATATTAGCTTGACTTTGCAATGTTCGAAAACGTCGGTCTCGCCATTGCCAAAGTTCCAAAACGATCGACCACGTCCCTCGTTTATCAATTTCCTTATAATTAATTAATTTCCTTATAATTAATACCTTCGACACTTTCCGTTCATTATCTCGTTCCACTAAGACAGACGATCAGTAGACAACGCCTTATTTCCCGTATTGACGTTACACCTTTCGGTTGAAACTTCGCAAACGACTTTGGGATGAAGTAATTAAGAAGTCGCTCCACGGTGTCCCGAACCGACAGGTTTTGCAAAGTCGCTCGCCGAGGGACCGTTATTAAAATTGCCTGTCCCGCGTTTAGACGAGCGCCTAGAACGAAATTGCAAACAAGGTCCGTTGCTGCACTTTGCAAGGCAAAGGAAACGATGGAGCGATAGGACGAAGCAATAAGGCGACTCTGCGAGTCGCGACTTCGGAGCCATTAAAATCGCAATCTGCACCATTCAAAATCGAGCACCGAGAAATTCACTTACTTCACTCGATTCGACAATGAGAATTCGGTTTATCGCTGTTGCCGATCGTCCTCGGGTTTACCAAACTAAACTTTGCTTTCTGAATCGTAAATCTATAACTAGTTTTTTCTCTTCTCAATAAAGCCTCGAATTTGAGAAAAAGAAACGGGCGGAGGCAAAGCTATACACCCAATACCTCAGTGTATATTATATAACTGATAACTTACGAATAACAATGATAAAAAAAGCGTTACAAGTTTTTCACATTAAATATATCCGTTTGCAAACAGAATTCGATTTCCAAACGGATGAATTTATCTTGCCAAAGCATGAGTTTAATGCGAAAATCCTGTATATATATATACAATGGATGGACAAAGAGCGGTTGTACTCCTTTTTCGACACTATATTCGGTACTCATAAGCGACGTGCATTAATCACTTGGCCGCCCGTCAAGGTTCAGCAACCTCGCTGTTTAAAATACAGCGCAACCAGGAACGGCGATTCGAATTAATTAGCTCGGCCGCGAGGTTAACCGAACGATAGACAGGAGCTGCTAAAAATACGCTCAGAATCCCGCGCGCGCGCCCGCGTGGGCCTTTCTTCCCCCGAGGACATCGCGACGCCGGTGTCTGGATCCCTTAATTAGACGGCGCTGATCCTCGATATAGAGACGCGTTAATTAGAGCAAATTCTCTCCCCAATGCCGGATTGTCGTCGAATTGGCAGACGGTAATTTCCAGGAACATCTGCCGGAATTATACTATCATCGCGTCTGGAACGAAGCTTCCCAGAATTATCCTTACGTCTTTCACCTCCCCCCTTTATCTATTCGAATATAAATTAATACGATAATTACGCATCACTCATCATGATATATACAACACAGATGTTTAGATGTCGGACATGAGCATTGCATTGAAATTCCACGGCATTTCTTCGATGAATAATAATTTTATGGCGGTGGAAGAAAATGGAAATAACGATCGTAATTGTTGGAATTGTTTCTTTCGAGATATTAGTTTTCTTAACATTAGAACTAGCAGCCACTTTCTGGGCATATTTAGAACACCACGTATATCTTTAAAAAAAAGGGAAGAGTGAAAGGAAATTTCAGTGAATCAAAATGATGATCCAAATACTAAATGAAAACCATGGAAAATCTCAAAAAATACATCGTTATAAAGTACTACGATTTTTTAAAGAAACGATTGACCGGTCATTTTGACTGGTTTGGTAGTTCTAGTGTTAATTAAGGGTTTTCTGGGATGATCGAGGGATATTATTTTTGTTCAGCTAAAATTAGGATTTCTAGTACTGCGCGACGTTCATAGGAAGCGGACAGATGTCGGTCGACTTCGCTTTGGACTTAGAATAATCTGTTCCGAGTACAGTGAGCCCTCGACTTTCGCGCACAATCGGTTCTCGAAATTGCGCGCGAATGTCGAATGTTCGAAAGTAGAGACATGTCAATTTCTAGCGTTTCCCTTAATTTCACTCTTATTTATCAAAATTGAACATATCGTAGATCTGTTTAAACAATACGAACGTCCTATTGAAGTAAAAGAATCACCGTTTTCGGATCGTTTAATTATCTTCATCTTCATCCCGATTTTACGATGTCTATGAGTTCTTCATTTCCCTCTGTTCCTATCATCACTGCAGTTTCTCCCTTTCTCACTCATATTCATCACTCTATAAGGGCGAGGTATTTAAACGTGAAAATAAATTAACAAAGCATACAGCACGTTGACATACACCCTAATGCAGGACTGAAACTCTTTTCACATCTTGATCCAAACAACATCGATGGCTGGTCATCAAAATAGATCATAACAACGTCGATGCACCGAGTGCAGAGGCTTAAGAAGTTGAATTTAAAATAATGTGCCAAATAGCCAATCGTGGAAAGGGAGAATGCGCGAAAGTCGAGGGCCGCCTGTACCAGCAAGTCGCGGAATAAGTCCAACGCAGGCTAGGCCAGCTACTCGTCGATCGTCGGTTATAACTCGAGGGAAACGCGAAGGCATACATTGTGCCGCGACAAACGGCTGCAAATGTCAGAAGTCTATTCCGCGCATTTCCCTTGGCGCGCTTTGTGTCCCGCGAGATAAAAATCCCTCTCTTTTAATTACCAGCGTAGTCGCGTGCCGCGCGCCAATCGCGCGCTACTTTAGCCGGGAAAACGCGTTTCTGGAATTTTAATCTCGAAACGCGCTCGGACCTCCCCCCTCCCCCCTCTCTGCCGGCAGCCTAAGCGAAGCTTAATTAATTAAGCCTTTGGATTTTGTAGCGCGCCTCCAATGCCACCGGACCGAGACAAGTGCCAACCTCGCGAGCTCGAAGCCAGAGGCTCGCGGAGGTTGCACGCTTGATTAAAAAATCGACGCAATGCGTGACGACTTCAACCGCGGATTTCCTCTCTCCTCGAAACTCTGATATGAGTTTGTCAGTGCCCCGGTCCTCGAGTTGCACTTTATTAATATATGATAAATCAGAGGTACTCGAACTTTTTCTTCCATAGACCACGTGAAGATTTTTTCCGTGTACTCCTCCTTCTTTTTTAATATTGATTTTTTACAAATTCTTTCCTCGTATTTTATACGAATGTTTTTAGCTGGAATATGTTTTTGAAGTTGATACAGGTCTGAGGGTTTGATAGGGTTTACTTTAGAGTGGGATATGTTTAAGTAAAAGATATATGCTGTTTTAAAGTTAAATATTCATTGAGTGAAGTACAAAAGTTACGCGTACTGTGACTACAAAGCCCTTTTTTTTATTGACAGGGACCTTCTGCAAGTCGAAGTGGACCCCTGGGAGTGATATAGATCACTTCAGGAATGACCGATGTAAGTGGTTTGCTAACCGTGCCTTCTTTTCAAAGTGCTTAAAGAAACAACCTTTGAAAACCAAACCACTGACAAATGTGATGTTCGATAAATAAAGAAAGAGGCATATCTTTCGATATAAATCGTTCGTTGCGTATTGGTAGCGATCGACATACTCTCTGTATTGCTCGTTTATACAGCAGAGGAATATGAATCTTCGAGAGATTTATGGCGCAGCTAGAACTCAGGGGTGAATGTATAATTGTTTGGGGAGGCGTTATTATGTAAATCAGGTTTGTACCTTTGCGAGAAGGTCGTGGAGTAGAGATCGTCGAAGTTCGCAGCGGGTTCATTACACTCCGATAAGCGGATTTGGTAACCGCTTATCTGTTTGCGATCGACAGCAACACTCGAGTTAAATAGGGATTATAACAGAGGTACCTGTTGTATTCCTCGTATATATGGAAATAAAGTTGTGGTTTTATTACGCTTATAGAGATTAAGCGACCTCGGCGATGCATGCTAGAGGTTATAAAAATAAGCTTCGGAAGTGGGTTATGATTCTGGTCTCTTCGATCTAAGACTTTTTCTGTACGAGACGCGGAATAATACTAACGCAATAATACTTGTGATTTACGCTTTACGATTGAAACGGATTGATACGAATTAAACCGATTATCTGCATTATTTAAACATCAATACGAACAAAAGTACAGTTATAAGCAGAAAAAACCTCGATAAAACCTCAAAAAGGACGCGTGAAATCAATCAGTCCAGTGTCTTTTTAAACTTATTTTGTTTATACTTTAAACGCACCGAAGGTCGAAAAATTATTCCTCGCAGACCGTACGAAATTTTATTGCAATAATCCAATAAAATTAGACACGTCATTTATTTTATCATACATCCATAATTATATTTATAAAAAAATTACTATAGTATATATTCATAAAAAATTAAATAAAACTAGACACGTCTATCCGCCCGAAATTCTATATTCATTTTATCATATATCCATAATTATATTCAAACAACTGGTCTTTACGAGCGATTATTTAATAAAATCAGTTTATTCCCAACTCCCAAAGTACGAGCGTATGCACCGAGCGTGAGCTCATCACGCGAGTGGTCTTCAGTTTGGACAACCGCGCTGGCGGCGGCAAAGTTCTATATCTGCGGGACATATTTAGAGAGTTTGCAGGTAAACGCCAGTGCAATATTACGTAACCCAGAAATGGCAGAGTATCGATCCTAGGCGTACTATTAGATAGGCCCGTGCAAACATTTGTCGCGTTTTATTGCGCCCGTCCCATCGGCCCATCGAGGCTCGTCGGTGTAATTACAAAGGGCGAGCTAAGACCGCGAGGCGATCGAAACGATCGCAGCCCGAGTCCCGCCAGCTTCAACGTGCCATCTTGCCTTTATCCATCCTGCCACCATTAATCGTACCTGTCGCCGACTGGAAAAGAGGCTAGGAAAGGTAGACGTGCCCCTGTAACGCACGCGGTATTCGTTTTGTACGCGACTTTTCTCCTTCCTTCCGTTCGTAGCTGAGAAAAGCAGAACATAGAATTATGTATGTTTCGTATTTTACTCTCCGATACATAAGGATGTAAAATTAAGATTCGATATCGAGTGCTTTGGAAAAGTGTGCGAATAATATATCTAAATATTAACTGTAGTTGTAAATATAATATTGCAAATATTATATTGGGTTGTTCGGAAAGTAATTTCGTTAAGTAAAACCACCTGAACCAGTTTTTTGCCAGCAAGGACCAAAACTTTTATGAGAGGGGAATTATGTTACTGCCAGAAAGATGGCAAAAGGTGTTGGACCAGAATGGCCAATATATAATTTAATAAAATATTTATTCATTATACGAAAACTGTCTTTCATGTTCCCCAAAAAACGAAATGACTTTCCGAACAACCCAATACATTAGAACAAAGAATTACTCATTTTGTCTCCTCAAACAGCGCGACATTTGCATCCACGAAACTCTGGCTCCCTTATTTCAATGAACTTCACTCTCGTGAATATTGTCATTTTTGGTGAACTTGGATCTCCACTATATAAATTCACGTATAATCTATAAGAGTGCCAAATATAACATAAAGTAGTGACTTAGAGAGGCAATGTAAGAACCTAGGTTTTTCACAAAACAAATCAATTTCCTCCACACCTCAAGCTCAGCTGTCTTCTTAGTGCTGCAGCCGCGTACTGTACCCAACACTTCCACACCTTCCATGGTCCACGACACTCGAAATTCCCATCAGGCTTCCTGCACACCAGAACCGCGTACCTCGCAGATTATTTCTATCCCGCACTCTGCAAATCTCCTTTACAAATCGTCCAAGTTCTCTCAGGCAGCGAACCTATCCTAAACAACGCGACGTCTCCTTTCAGCCACTTCCATTCTCCTCTACGCACAGTACTCCTGCCAGGGCCGAAGCTCCCCTTCGTCTTCCCAAGCAGCGCGATATTTTCCACCGCGAGATCCTCCCGCGATCCTTCCATAGACATCACTGTCGCCACTGCGCCAAGCTGTCCCGGGGCGCGGCCTGGTTGGAAGCGCGGATTCCTCGAGTGTCGTTCGACTTCGACAGCGCGGAAATAAGCGCCGCGCCGTGGCGAAGCGGCTCTTGAGGGGGATCCTCGGCCATTGTTGTCCGACAAGGAGCGTGTCTTCGCCTCTGCTGCGAATTACATTTGTCTGATTTCCACGGAGGCAACGGAACTCCCGTCGTTGGGGTCGAGCCCTCGACGGGTGTCGGACGAAACGAGTGGCGCCTCGTCGGGTGTGTTTGGGTAATTCAGCGCTGAGGCACGTCTCCCCGCTGCTTGATTATTTTACTAAACACCGGCTGGAACTCGAGGCGATAATGCCGAGGAAGACGTGTCTCGCATCGTGCATTCTTACTTCTCACTTCGCTCGAAAGCGACGCGAAGCGATGGCTGAATCGTTAACGCGTCCCTGGACGCGAGTGCTACAGCGTGCGCTTTCGCGTAAGGTACGATGAAGCACGAGACAAATCTGTGAGCCACATTATTAGCGTTCGATTCTACATAGTGGCCATTTGTCCAAGCTATTAAGCGCGTTAATGTAATTGCCAGGAGGTTCATTGGGTATTTGCGTATTGTTTTTGGTTCGAATCTGTATTGGTCGCGAACGTGTTCATCGCGGATGGGGAAAAATGCTCGAGTGTTCGCATTATAATAGCAGGGTGTCGAAAAGAATTGCTATTGATTAACACTAGAACTACCAGCCACTTTCTGGGCATATTTAAAACTCCACGTACATCTTTAAATAAAAAAAGTGGGGAGAGTAAAAGGAAATTTTAGTAAATTAAAATGATGATCTAAATACTGCACGAAAATCATGGAAAATCTAAAAAAAATGCATGGTTATAAGGTACTACGATTTTTTTAAAGAAACGACTGACCAGTCATTGTGACTAGTTTGGTAGTTCTGGTGATAAATTCACAATGAATTAGTGATGCTTTAGTGCGATAAATGGAAATTCAGGTCGTATAAAGGCGCGTAACCAAGCCATCTTTAATATCAAGATGAATTACTCGTGTATGCGCATATTATAGCAAAAACTGAAGAAGTTGAATAAATAATCGACGAATAAACGAGCGTCGAGTGGAAAATATGATAATAATCTTAATAGGCAGCGATTAGGAATATAGGTGCGTTTATCATTGTTTTCCGCCGGACTTGTCGTCCGTTTAAATAATTATCCATTATGATGCGGTGATTTATCGATCACATTTTCCATTCATGGTCGCGTTGCCGATTCGCTGATGGGCACAAACGAATATGCGGATAAGCAAATTTGATCACACATTTAACGTTCCGGTTTGTAAGCCGCTATTAGTTCACATATTCCGATCCATTGTAACCGAAGCGGTTGAGGTATGTACGAGGTATTCCGTGAAAGGATATTCGGAAAATGCGTGCTTTTAATCGTCCAATGATTTTTCTCCTGACTCGGAATAAAACAACTTTGATTCGCGATCGTCAAAAGTCCTGTTTCATAATAATCCTGCAATATCCTGCTTTATTTTACATAAAAAAAAATGGATGTACGCACATCCTACACTCGATCATTCTAGATCAGTTCCAAACACCCTTTCCAAAATCTCTAAGAGGTTTTCTCCGGAGGATTTTAACGATCAATTGTGAATTTTCAAAAAATACAAAATCCATGCTTCGTGTTCTTCTTAATTTATACTATCCTCAAGCTTATTTCCAACATTCTATATATATACGCACATCCTACACTCGATCATTCTAGATCAGTTCCAAACACCCTTTCCAAAATCTCCAAGAGGTTTTCTCCGGAGGATTTTAACGATCAATTGTGAATTTTCAAAAAATACAAAATCCATGCTTCGCGTTCTTCTTAATTTATACAATCCTCAAGTTCATTTCCAACATTCCAACCAGTCGGTCAGGACCTTTCCAACGAAATCGCTGCGCGCGGACAAATCGAGAGCAGCGCCGCCTCTCATCAGCCAGGAATTCTCGTATCGGTTTGCAAACAACCAGGGACAAATGGCGCGGCCTGCCCGGCCCACGGGGTATTAATCTTTTTCTCCGATATCGATATGTTATCCAAACCTCTCAGGACTCGCAGGTACATCAGGCTAACTGGTCATCCCACCGTGCAATCCGACTGAGCTTCCGGATTAGTTTGCGGTCCTGAAATGAACTGGTAGCCGTGAATCGGAATTCCTCACCTGGATGTTTCGATTTTGCGGGCATCGATCGAGTATCGATTATCGCCGCATGGCGTCGATCTCAATAGTTTAAACCTGTCTGACTGGATGAAGCAGAGATCCTGGATACATCAGCGTAAGGATAATCCTCGTTTTTATACCAAAATCATCCACATCCTTACGAGTTCCTTGGTAATATCAATATTGGTCAGAAGGCTGTTTATGTTAAGGAATTTCTGATTGTTGAACGTCTTTGTTTTTTTCCTTGCATCGTATTAAGGCTGGTTAGTCGGTTGTTTTGTCGGATTTTATTAAATCGTCGCTCTCGTTACGGAGGTTACATATATATACACTTTCTTCGTGCACGCCATTTTCTCGTCGATCGTATTTCCTCGTGTTCCGCACTCAGGTGTAAATGGCATAGTCGGGTAATTTTTGAGGAGATAGCCTTCATTAGAGAGATCCAGTTGTACGATATCAGTGAGGGAAGTGTAGAGAAATTGCGATGTAGCCGATTCCGCGAGTGAATATACGATCCATTAAATAGATACATTGTAAAACAAATATCGGTATATTTATTACGATAGTTTATGACAATGAATCTCTAAAATCGAGAAAGTAATGAAGCATCGAAGAATACTCAGGATGTGCAGGAAGGGAGATTGCTTCAATTTGATCGAGAAGAAAAAGATTAACGCGACCTTTTGCACCTTTCAATTTCTACTGCTCCGCTGAAATAAACGTCTTGTCCCTCCTGGCCGATGCTGAATGCCAGAATAATTTCACGTCGCTCCCCTGACCTACGGATAAAGACGTTTTAATCCGCGTTAACGGCCGGAGAATTACTCTGGCGGAATTAAATACGCTTTCCGTTTTTCCCACTATTCCCAGACGAAGTGGCATTTTATTTATTCAACGCTACGCTCAGTCTTACACGATTAATTTAACCGTAACCTGCCTCCCGGAATTATTTATCGGTCGAATTTCAAGTTAAGCTAAAAGTCCAATGTTGTACCAAGTCACGGTGAAACCTTCGAACTGGTATTTAACAAGGTATTTTACTCTCGCTGGGTATAAACAATATGCAATGTTAATGTTCGCGGAATAGGGTTTTCTCAAGCTTAGAGCAGCTATTGCATCAGGAAGCGTGTAAGTTTTCGCGCGAGTTTTATATGCAATCATCGCCATAGCTCGAACACTCGAGTCACTTATGCCCGAAGTTTACACGCTGCCCGCCTCGAATCGTTGCCCCAGGAAGCCGCGTTTACTCCGACCACGGTTAAAACACATCGCCAAACTTTGGTCGTTCCTCTTAAATCCCTCACGTCCAACGCACCGGAGCTACGCCGTGAGCGCCAATCAATCTCCACTTCGTTTGATTACTTTCAACGCGTCCACGGAGTGGAAGCTGAGACTTTCGAGTTCCTTCATATGCACTTATCATGAATTAATCGTAGATTATCGAACGAATCTGATTTCGAGCCTCATTGACCCCTTAATCTACGATTTAGATTCGAAAATTTCGGGTCTAAATCGTATACAAGTTTGAGCAGCCTTTGAGACATTCGCACGACTTGTTCCGTACGATGATCGGGCTATGCCCGTAATATTTAAGTTAGACTCGATCATCTACTACGGGCATAGCCCGTGATTGCAGGTTAACTCTTCGAGGCACAGATTTCAGATGAAAAACAGACCCACGTTGCACAGGAATTTTATCCGATTTTAAACGAAACAATATTGGTGTATTTTCATCAATAAAGGTATATCATCGTGTAAAAACATAACAAAACAGTAATAACGTTAGTGCAATAAACATTCCACTTATAACACACGAGGAATACATTTGTAAAATTGTTCGAAGTCATTACCAAGCGCTTTACATAAACAAGGCGAGATATAAACCTATGCGCGTGCAGCTACTGCAAGATTTCGAGGTGGGACTAAAAACGTCTCACCATGCCGTGAAGTACATCGAAAAGGTGGGACACTTTTAATCCCACCGTGGCTCGAAGAGTTGAGAGGTGAACACCACGCTTCGAAGTGCCCTCGCCAAGGCGAAAGGGCAAATTTTGATTCACTAGTAGATCTAGTGAATTGATCAGCGGAGACTTATCTAATCGAATAGCAGGAGTGCCATCCGTTAAGCCTCTTTGTTACGCCATTGCTTCTGCGTAAGGTCAACGTTCAATGCTCCTGAGTTTACTCCTCACTTTCCGAGCGAAGTGGAATGTTTCCAAGTAAGAACCTCCAGCCTGACCGGTTTTCCGCGGAAGGCGATACCGACAAGGGAATTCCGTCTTCATTCTATCGCCACGATTATAGTCCGCTCGCTTCCGCGAGGAGCCCATCGCTCTTTCGCGATGTCCGCGTTATCCTCGAAGCCATTCGCGGCAACGATACGATCGACGATCCTAATCGACGAAAAGTGTATCCGCTGGGATCTGATAAACGAGCGCTTCGTCTAAATTACGTCCGATTTCCATTACGCTCTGGTATATCGACGAGGGAGGTACGAGATTGGAATTAACGTTATAATATATCTATTTGTATCGTAGATTAAAACTCAGGTTACTCAACATCGTATGACTAATGTATAAAAATATATTCTCTATTACAGTACTATTGAAAAATCTGTACCAACTGTATATCGTTTTTTTTTCTGTGCAGACTTATAATGATTTTTCGAAGGACCCACAGCTTAACCCACAACCCACAAATTTCCTTTTACTGTCCTCTTTTTTTTAACTCTAGAACTACCAAACCAGTCAAAATTAATGGTCAGTCGTTTCTTTAAAAAATCGTAGTGCTTTATAAGGATGTATTTTTGGAGATTTTCCATGATTTTCATACAGTACTTAGATCACCATTTTGATTTACTCAAATTTCCTTCTACTCTCCCCTTTTTTTTTCAAAGATGTACGTGGTGTTCTAAATATATCCAGAGAGTGACTGGTAGTTCTAATGTAAAGATCCCATCCAAACCAGAAGTAACTACTTTTACCTACTCCACATCCCCATTCCAAATCGATGATCGAGAAGCGCGTACTTTGCAAAATGACTCCCTGCCTCGCGTAAAGCGCGCCTGCACATGACTCCCAATCGAAGGTAGGAAAAGGGATATTAAAAGTCGGTTATGGCCGGAGGATAAATTTTATGCAAACCCTTTACTACTTTCGCCGTTTATTTTATCGATGGCCACGATCGTTCGGCCCGGCTCGGCTTTAAAGGGGAAATTGCTCGTCAAACGTCATGTTTAAGACGCGTCCCTGGCGCGAAAGGAGAGTGCTGGCGTTCCCATAACGTTCCGAGGCTTGGAAAAGGTGTTTCGAGATGTATTAACTTTACGATTCTGCCCGTGCGCCGCGGTCAAGCTGCAATTTAATCGGCCGTTAACTCCGGAATTATCGCGGTAAGGATGTTCATTAGGCGATATAACCGCGGGGGAATCTCGCCATTAGGGATTTACGTTTTCCATCGGGCGTCAAAAAATCATTGCCTGCATATACAACGGCCCGATGTCGATAACCTCGGCCCGGATAAACGTGCCACGCACCGTGTATCGCGGATACTTATCGCCCTTTCCGGAAGTATTCCTTTATGGTTATCAGCCGCGGGCTTTTCTGGGATATTTCCGGAAGGATTTTTAACGCTAAACGCACCGAAGCGGTCGAAATGCTGGGTGAGTTGTTTTTGGAAAATTATCCGAGAGAGCACTTTTTGAGATTTTTCTCATGATTCCAGCGGATATTGTGAATCGTGCTATTGATCTATGGACATCTTTTCTTAATATCCTTTTTCCTTGACGCTAGATCTACCAGCCACTTTTTGGGTATATTTGGAACAGCACGTACATCTTTAACACTAGAACTACGAGCCACTTTCTGGGTATTTTTAGAACACCACATACATCTTTAAAAAAAGGGGGGAGAGTAATAGGAAATTTCAGTAAATCAAATTATGATCTAAATGCTCCATGAAAATCATGGAAAATCTCAAAAAGTACATCTTTATAAAGCACTACGATTTTTTTTATAGAAACGACTGACCAGTCGTTTTGATTGGTTTGGTAGTTCTAGTGTTAAATACGCTTTCAAGTGGGTATTCGATGAAAGTTTTTAATTCCTCCTCATTGTCATTTAATTCCTGCATAATTCGACACGTTACAAATCAAGAATATCTTCTATATCCTACAGATCGAGGAGTTTGTTCTACTTACGATCGATCGATGGTTTGCAAGAAGTAAATCGAGTTTCTGGATAAATCAGTGCTCGCGTTAAACTCCTTTGGTCCGTGACTATCAATGCTCGGAATGAAGAATAACAGGGGAAGTGGGCTGTTGGGTTTCGTGAAAGCAAGAAGGCTCGAGACGAAAGCCGGTAGGAACATTTGCAGCCCCTCAAGGATCCTTAATCATCCTTTCTTGGTAAACGTTTCTCCGTGCCTGCTGTGGATTGCACTCGTGCGATTTCCATGCAGCTAATAGAACTCCTTTGGTAGTGGGTGGGCCGAACGTGTCAGAGAAAAGCTGGGAGTAACAGCTCCCGGTGAATCGGAATGCACCTCAGACGGATATTTTTGCTTACCTTAAATTCGCTGTACCGAGCACGTATCAAAGCTGATGTTGGGTTTATCGAAAACATTCCACAGTGATGTTTGTGAAAAAAAAAGAACTGTTCTTAGAAATTAATCGGTATTACAATACTCTCTTTGATCGATAAATAATATCGATGCTTAAGAAAAAAGTATTCTTTATACGAAACGCTTAAAAATGATGAAGCGATTACGTACTTTTATATAATAGAAAATATTTCGTAATTATCAAGAATCTACCTATTCGTTATTTTGCCACTTGCTATGGGGAAAAAAGAGGACGATCTTATAAGTTAGTTTTTTTTAATAATACAATTTAATATATTGTTAATATATTAGATATATTAATATATATTCTAATTAATATTAATATAATAATATAACAATTAAATCATTATTTTCATCGATATCATTTGTACGGTTCTCGATAATTCATATCCTTCCGTGCACAATGATCGACGCGTCCCAACTCATAATACACAAAAGCTCCTCTCGAAAAATGAGATTACCTCCAAAACTGCTTCGAGTCACTTTTCCACGTCAGCGGTGAATTTTGACGCGAGGAAAAAAAGCAAGACACTTCCGATCCACTTAGGAAATTACGCGTGGTTCGTCGAAACACGGCCTGCAGGAGGGTCGATTTCGCCTAGGGTTCCTCGAGTTTCCTGCCGACAAGGTTTCCTCCACGATGGGCATCCTTTCGTCCCTGCAGGGCCCACCTTCTGACCGTCTTGTAACGTCGGCGGTCGACAATGGCGTGCGAAGCGGCCGAAGATGGGATAATTTCCCGCTCGTGCCGCGCCGTCACGCGATCCTACGGCATCCGCTTTTAGAACCCGCCCCGAATTTGCATACTGCAGTGTTTCCCGCACTTTCAGCACTGCCCCGGCCCACCTCTTTAAATTTAAGCAACACCTGGCCACCCTCTGCCAGGTGAAAAGAAGATTCCTTGGGGTAAAAACTCCCCAAACCCGTGTGAAATGGCTGCTATGTCCAGGAAAGGCCCCTCTCATTATCCACCACGTTTCTTCATAGTTTCAAACATGAATTCCAACCTTTTTCCTGTTTCTCCTTCTTGATTACAACTGTACGAAATTGTGGGAAATGATTTCAAGAAAAGTTTACTGTTACAGTCGCACGCTTATATATTTATTTTTTTTCTCGTGATATTCAGTTAATGATCCTTCACTTCGTATTCCTTAACCTGTTAACCGGGCGGGACGTATAAGTACGTCAAACGTAAACTATAGCGTGTACGGGTACGACGTATAAATACGTCCTTCAGAAATGTGTTGCGCCCTGGAACAGGTGGGACAACAAAGTTTTGTACAACAAAGGTATTAGTCATCGATACATGTTTCGACATAAATTTAAGACGCGGAGAAAAGCATATTGGTGTCCGGATTGTAAGGCAGCACTATGTATCAACAATTGTTTCAAAATATATCACACGGA